>JACEFZ010027681.1:205000-282500 GCA_014155875.1 Cepaea nemoralis
GGGGGGGGTTGCTAGTAGAGCTTTAGCAGATTCAATCCCTAGCCGTAGTGAGATTTCTCTCGTGCCTACCTAAGGAAAAATATGATCCAGAGATTCTTTTGGTCGAAAGGGTAGAGTGGAAGATAGCTGGGCTTCTAACCTGATAAAAACGCAACCTTGTTTAGGTCAAGTTCTATCTCTACACTTATCACAGCTAGTAATAACCACTTTTTATTACTAACACATTGTGCACGGGTTAAAGATATCATTACTTTAGATTGATTGCAACGGCACGCGCGTTGGTTGAGAGCCGCGATGAGTCGTGGCTAGACACCCGTCCACCGGAACTGTGAGCATGGGTTCGATTTGCACCGAGGCGGATCCGAATATTAAAATATTGACTTGGACTCCCAGAGCCAGAAAACCTAAAATGGGTGCTAGGAAGGCGTCCAGGCCATACGATCCCCGAAAAAAGGCCTGCATCTATTGAGGTAAAGATACTATTGAGATAAAGAGACTATTGAGGTCAATAGACTATTCTCTCTAAAGTACCATCACCATGGGCACTGTGCCACAGAACTCTCCTCCCTCTAAGCTCTGAAGCTAGCAGGGTGTGCAAAGCTGGTACTGCAGCTTTCCATCTGCAGAAAGGTATATTAAAATTAACGATGTCTTGATTAAGCATAGTACCTGCAGACTGGTTGGAATTATGTTTACTTCCTCTAGATCAGTGGTTCTCAACCGGTGGGGAATTCCCCCCTCCCCCTCCAACCCCAGGGGGAATTTTAGGGTTTCCATGGGGGGGGGGGGGGGGGGGGGAAGAGAATTAGTATTATTTCAAGATCGCGTTAATACAAGAACCGATTACTTGATATTGTTTTTCCCTTCATACTTTACGATTCTTCTTCTTCTTCTTCTGCGTTCATCCAGAGTTTTATTTTTCCGGATGTGATTGCGTTGTGCCTGTTTACAGCAAAGCTGCGTTCTTGCGCCGTTAGGCCGACACATCCGACTTCTGCGGGCATTTGTTGACCGGGTTAACCATCCCCTGGCTTTACGATTCTGTACGTCTCACCCTTCTGAAATTCATTTTATAACTTAAGTAGACCCGCAAATCACGTTTTATGTAGACGTCTAGACTTTAGTATGTGCTATTAAATTTAGCTTCCATTATTTCGTATACTGTGTGGGGCGGGGGATTTTTAAGGAGGAAATACAAAATAAGAGGGGGAGGGGGTGGCGTTCTGAAAATATTGTGAAGGGTGGCACGGGCCAAAAAAATAGGTTGAGAACCACTGCTCTAGACTTTGACATGAAAGTGGATAATGTTTCCTTCTTCTAGACTACTCTATAATAGTGGTTGTACAAACACACACGCACACACAGAGATATCCATCCATCCATCCATCCATCCATCCGTCCGTCCGTGCGCCCGCCCGTCCGTCCGTCCGTCCGCCTGTCTGTCTGTCTGTCTGTCTGTCTGTCTGTCTGTCTGTCTGTCTGTCTGTCTGTCTGTCTGTATTATTCACACCAATACTCTGAATGGCTAGAACGCCGGACTCTCTTTCGGGAGACCCGGGTTCAATCCCTCGGTAAGGTGTGGGATTGTTTTTCTGTCGGAGGCAAAAAGACAATCCTAACCTGCACAGTTCGCGGACACTGCACTAGCCAGGCGCCCTTACTTCCTCAGGCCCAAAGACCCCTCTGCCATACACGGCAAGGTACTATATTAGCAGTAAATGACAGTTATGATCCAGAGAAAAAGAAACAGCAATACGTCTGGAACAAGACACGCTGCAGAGACTGCCGGATCAGCAAAACAACGCCTGTCGGAACTTACACCCTACACCAGTTGCCGGCCGACCAATGTGCAGTGTCGGATATGGTGAGTTTAGTTTAGTTTAGTTTAGTTTAGTTTAGTTTAGTTTAGTTTAGTTTAGTTTAGTCGTTGGATCAATATCACGGCACACGGTTTAACCCACAAGTGCTCCGTTCTTCTCCTAACTCAAACCTGAGTCTGGAGAAACTCAGCTCAATGCACGAACTCCGTTGCGTCGGCGAAGATCCTGAAATACTTTGGGTAGATTTTTTTAACTCGAAATTTTGCCCGGGCAGCGCCGTTAGGCTACTCTTTTTCGATTTCCAACTGCCAAGGGATTTTTTACGTGCGCAACAATACACACGGGCGTCCGATGTCACTACCCAGAGACCAGGGAAAATTTTATTACTGGAAGTCATCCCAACATTCACAAATGATAACAGGAAACAAATGATCACAGTGTCAGTAATGGTTTTTATCGAAATGCAGCCAGGCAGATATTAGGTTACCTAGTCGGACTACCCCCCAGACATTATAGGGCAAGCGACATTGCTATTTAGACATCCAGGGATACAGAGTAAGACGTAGACCCCCTATGTGAGAGATTTGTGGGACAGCACAGGTAACCAAACTACACATTAACGTGCATGCGGAATAAATTACTGAGCATAATGTGGAAAATTAAGGCAGATTTCGAATACAGACACTGGACTGCACTGGTCTGAATGTCTGTCTGCAAGGTACCGTGGAGTTAGTTGATATTTCTACTACAGTATGCGGGGATCGTGGCCAAGGATAGAGTACTATAGACTGGCTGGTACTGACACTATATCATAAGGCAAATCATTATATCAGGCCGGCGTTATTATGAAAGTCCTTGGAGAGTTGTCCCAAATAAGGACTTTCAACGGAATGAATATGTATAGTATAGTTTGAATGTATAAAATCGAAATGAAGATCGGAGTGGAAAGAAAGGAGTAGCAATTCACGTGTACGAGAAGAATAGTAAATGGGCACCATACCAGCACAGAAGGTAACTGCAAGCTTATGAATTTATTAGTGAAGAGATCAGAGGACATTGGCTACACATCGAGAAAATATATTAACACTACTAGATAATGCTAACAAGACGAAGAAGCATAGGAGGAGGAGAGGAGGAGGAGAGGAGGAGGAGGATAAATATGATAATGAAGATGTTAAGTAACATGGTGATTCTAATGATGATACAGGTGGTAGTGGTTTTTGTGATCTCACTGACGATGATTAATAAGAGAAAAGAAATAGAGAGAAGATAGATATAAAAATACTGCAGAAGAAGAAGAAGAAGAAGAAGAAGAAGAAGAAGAAGAAGAAGAAGAAGAAGAAGAAGAGTATGATGTTGATGATGATGATGATGATAATGATGATGATGATGATGATGATGATGATGATGATGAGGAGAAGGAGGAGGAGGAGGAGGAGGAGGAGGAGGTGGAGGAGGAGGAGGAGAAGAATAAGCAACTTCAAAATTATCAAGAACATCAGCAACGATAACATGATGGTAATTAAATTGTTGATAATGTTGATGTTGATGATGATGGCGATGTTGAATGAACATTACAAAGTGAAGAAGTAAATACCGCACGAACGACGAAGAAAACAAATATGGAACTCAGAAAAATTCCTTTGCACATGAATACAGGCTCGTGGGTGTAAAAATAACATAAATATGGAGTGTTAGCCACTTTTGTTGCTTGGCGAATTAGCACGGGCTTTTGCTCTGAAAGGGAAATGGCGAAAGCAGACGTAAAATGGCGGAGGAGTGCGTGCCAGTAGGCCACACAAATGTAAGACTAAACATCAATAAATGGATAGTTTATAGTAATATGCCAGGCAAACGTGTGGGATTCTTCTTTTTATTCAGTTGAGATGGCGTTCTCGTGATATTGTGTTTGTTTATATCTGGGGAAGAAATGACCGGTTGGCAGAGCGTTTATGCTTCCGGTCTCTCAGCCAGAGACCTGGGTTCTAACCCTCGGTTTTCAGCTGGGCTTTGAGTTGGAGTCTTTCCATAATAAAGAAAGTTAGCTGCATATCCTTTAGCAGGACAACGCTGTCAATACCAGAATTGTTTTAATTTTTTTTTTTTTTTTTTTTTTTTTTGGGGGGGGGGGGGTGATTTCTTGGCAAGTTTGCGTTCAGTGGTTTGCCATCGCTTTCTGAACGACCGGCACCCATCAATCAATTATGTGCCATGCCGGAAAGCGTGGGCGGTCATGATTCGCCATTTCATTCGATCACCAGAGTCGTGGATCAGCTCATATGTTTTTTATAAGTCTAATGTCTTTCCCATCAATCTGTAGATCTGCAAGCATATCCACCATGTTGACATGTCTAACTCTATCAAAAGCCTTTGTATAGTCAATAAAGCACAGATGTATATCCTTGTTTATTTCTATAGCACGTTCAATAACTGTTCGCAGCATATACACAGCATTTACTGTACCCTTTCCTTCTACAAACCCGCAATGTTCTTCCCCTATTTCAGGTTGTATCTTCTTCCTCACTCTTTGCATGATAATTCTTAGCAAAATCTTTGTGATGTGACTCATTATACTAATTGTTCTATGTTGATCACATTCCAAGGTTCCTGATTTCTTTGGGATTGCAATAAATACAGAGTTACATAATTGAGGAGGTATATCTCCAGTATCATATAATATGTTCAGCAGTCTGGTGACTTGCTCTAGTCCAAATTCTTCTAAAGCTTTAATCATTTCTGTTGTGATGTTATCTGCACCGGGGGCCTTGCCAGCTTTCATATGCTTAAGAACATTTCGAACTTCCATCTCCAAAATTGGCGGTCCTTCATGATTAAATCTAATATCATACTGTTCGTCTCTGTTATCAATCATAAAGGTGTTTCACATAATCTGTCCATACATGTAGAATCTGATCTTTTTCTATTATGATTTTGCCATCTTTAGTTTTTAGACACCCTGTTGATGTACTTGTTCTTTTATTAGTAAGTTCCTGAATTCTTTTGTGCACTAATTTGGTATTTTGACTGTTGTGTTGATTTTCAATTTCTAAGCACTTTTCCTTAAGCCATGCTTCTTTTTCCTCCTTACATAATTTTCTGACTTGCCTGTGAATTTCTTCATATTTGGCAGAATTATTTTTGTTGAGTCTTCTTGTTACCATGAGGTGTAAAATTTCTTCAGTCATCCATTTCTTACGACCCACCTTCTTTAATTTTGGAATAGTTATTTCTGCAGCCACATTGATTGAATTCTTCAACGTTTCCCATTGATCATCCACATCCTGGAATAGGATCTCTAGATCAGACAATATTTCAAATCTGTTCTGTACTTCTATATTGAATTTGTTTTGTATTTCCTTGTCATTACTCAATGTACACAAATCATATTTAGTGTTTCCTGTTATATACTTGACTTTCTTCAACTTTATCCTTAATGTTCCTGTGAGTAATCTGTGGTCACTATAACAATCAGCACTGGGAACTGGTTTTGCTACTGTTAGCGCGTTTCTAAATCTTCTGCTAATGAGAATGTAGTCAATCTGGTTTCTAATCCTGCTATCAGGACTCCTCCATGTCCATAATCTTCTAGGGTGTTGCTTAAACCAGGTGTTTCGTACAATAATTTCCTGTTCTTTTGCCCACTCTAAGAGTCTGTATCCTCTTTCATTTCTCTCTCCTAAACCATAGTTTCCTACTGTGTATCTATCTCCTTGATTTCCTACTTTTGCATTGAAGTCCCCTATTATGATGTTTATTTCTGAATTTTTACATTTCTTTAAGGCAGACTCTATGTCATTATAAAATTCTTCTACACTATCTTCACTGGATTCTCCTGTTGGGGCATATACTTGAATAATATTTATGCTAAAAGGTCTGCCACTTAATTTAACTAGTAGAACTCTGTCCGACACGGCCCAATATCCTTGAACAGATTTTGATGTTTTCCGGTTCAAAATCATTGCCACTCCCCTATGACGATCTTCACCTCCAGAATAAATAATCTTAAAATCTTCATCTATCTATGATGCCTGCTCCTGTCCATCTCGTTTCGCACATACCTAAAATATTAATTTTTTCCCTTTCAATTTCTTGTTTTATGTTCTCTAAGTTTTCGTCGTCGTTTAACGTCCTAACGTTCCAAGTTGCTAATTTTAACGTCTCTGTCCTTGTCTTGCGATGATCAGTCTTTAAGCGAATCATGATATACTAGGCACTTTTAAAGAGGTAGTTTGCCGTTGCTTTCCTCTATGGCAGTGACCTTACTGGTCGGAGATCGCAGCCATTGACTCAAGAAGAGTTCCTCTGCCTGCCGTCGTGAAACTCGAGATCATGACCTACAAATATCTGTCGGCTGCCCTCAAAATTTCATCCACCACCTGTCTTCCGTGGCTTCTTTTGAAAACTTCCAATCAAAGAACACAAAATAACATCACATAATCCACAGGAAAACACTATTCACGGGAAATCCATAAAAAATCATACGAAATCCAAAGGAAAACACTAAATAGCGTCCCTCCGAAAAGTAACGCTTCATTTTGTCGCCATTGTACCGGAAGTACCACACATTATGCCATGTATTATAATCTACATTGTAAAATACATTATAGCATACATTATAACATACATTATAATATACATAATACCACACATTATGCCATTTGTTATTGGCATACATTATAACATACGTTATAATATACATTATAACATACAGTTTGTCATTAATTATAATGTACATTATAACTAGCAAGGACAATTAATCCGACTAATGGATTTTTCTGAGTCGATATTGGTCCTGAAAATGACATTAGCTGAGCTCAGTAAGTTTTCAGAGAAGCGGCGATATTTGTTCACTTCGACAGGCACATGCGACTTCAGCACAACCATGTTTGCCATCACTTTGGGATGTCTCCCCTCTCTTTCTGCCAGGGGACAGTTTTCAACACTACCACGTGAAGATGAAGTATAGCCTGGCCCATCCCCTTTTTCACAGCTTTGATACAAGCAGTCAAGCTATAAAATACTAACTGCAAGCACTTATTTTGCTGTGTTCTGCCACTCAGTTGTGGAACAATCTTCCACAAGAAATCAAAGACACCACCAATCATTATACATACAATCGCAACCTGTTTGAACACTACCTCAAAACAGACTACTATAAAATACTAACTGCAAGCACTTATTTTGCTGTGTTCTGCCACTCAGTTGTGGAACAATCTTCCACAAGAAATCAAAGACACCACCAATCATTATACATACAATCGCAACCTGTTTGAACACTACCTCAAAACAGACTACTATAAAATACTAACTGCAAGCACTTATTTTGCTGTGTTCTGCCACTCAGTTGTGGAACAATCTTCCACAAGAAATCAAAGACACCACCAATCATTATACATACAATCCCAACCTGTTTGAACACTACCTCAATCATTATACATACAATCGCAACCTGTTTGAACACTACCGCAAAACAGACTACTATAAAATACTAACTGCAAGCACTTATTTTTCTGTGTTCTGCCACTCAGTTGTGGAACAATCTTCCACAAGAAATCAAAGACACCACCAATCATTATACATACAATCGCAACCTGTTTGAACACTACCTCAAAACAGACTACAAAGAAAAACAGTTGTGAAATGTAAACACATAAGTTTGTACTACTATCACTCATATAAAACCTACAATAAGGTATTTCTGTATTAAAATTAATAGTTAATTAATTTTGTAATAATAGTAGACAAAAATACTGTAACTTTTTTGATAGATAAGAAAGTCAGAGAGAGCACACATTTACATTTTAAAGTTCTGTTTTCTAGATTTACGTCTGGCAAAGTTTTTGAGTACATCATCAAAGTTAATTTTGCGCAACAAGTCTGCCCCAATCATCAGCAAAGATAAGGAATCAAGCCTTTCTTGTTTCATTGTCGATTTACTTGGATTTTTTGTACGTTTCAACTGAGAAAAAGAGCGCTCAGTTGAACAGTTCGTAACCATTAATGTTAAAAATATGCGCAAGGCGATTTCTACATTTGGAAAAGCACACTCGATGTTGTCTCTAACTATTACTTTGTAGAGTTCTGCATGACTGAACGTGTTGTTGTCAGATTTTGATGCACGAAGCTTGTGGCAAATATATGAGTGGAACTGTTGTAGTTCAGTATATAAATTATTGTTCAGATCTTCAGGATAAGCATTTATTAGTCCTTCACAACACTGAGATGTTTGTGGTACATCGACCAAACAAGAAAATCGAACTGCTAGATCATTATATACCTGTCCTCGTCTACTCATCTCTGTCTCAAGTTTGTCAACAATGGTGTAGAAAGCAGATATACGAAATGTGTCTCTCCACGCTACCGTCGACCCTTGGCCCGATACACCTGATGTCTCTGTGATCCAAGATACACCTCGGCAGATAATTATCAGGTGGAGGCTCGTGCTGGCAGTATAGAATACAGGCTCACGAAGCAGGGATTCTTTTCCCTCAGTGATGGTGCCACTTGAGCTGGACACATCTCAACCACTGACTCCATGGCATGCCCACCAGGCTGATGAAGTGATGGCGCGGACCTGAGAGAGAGCTGTCCCAGTAGATGACCATGTCCAGTAGCAGTAGCCCGCTCTTCACGCGGACCTGAGAGAGATGTATTCTGGCAATAAGCGCTGTCCTCGTGCTCTCTGTAATGATGATGTCTGGTGATGACTCTCCGTCTATTGTCAGTTCTGTCTGTAATGTCATGTACCCATTAGGGTTAGGATTTAGAGTTTAGGGGTTAATGGTTAAGGGTTAATGCTTAGGGGTTAAGGGTTAGTGTTTGGGCTAACTGTGCCCCTAACCCTAACCCTAAACCCAGGACATACCCAGGGCAATGGTATTTGTCTGTATTTAACTCCTGGAGCATGGAGGTCAACGTTGGCGTTGTTTGTGGTCGACATTACTTATTTCTTGCGTCAAAACTTCCAACAGATCAGATGTTACACGACTTCATATTTCTTGTGCAGCACAATGCTGCCGTTTCAAGTATGTGCGGAACGGTGCGTGAAAATGGCTATCGGTGTGCAGTTAATCTTTCCGATATGACAATATTGATGTACACTTTGTGGCTTGGTCTCTGTGGCTAAGGGCTTGCGAACGCGGTTTGTGAGCCCATATACCCGGGTTCGAAACACAGCGGTGCTGGTTTTTTCGAAAAAGGTATAGGGCTGGTCGTTCAGAAAGCAATGGCAAACTACTGAACGTAACACTTGCCTAGTACATCAACAGCAGCTGAAAATGCTGGTGTTGACTGCAACGTCCCGTAAGGTATACCCAACCAAATTTTTTTTTTGTGTGGCTTGTGGCGTAGGCAGTTTTTAATTTCCTAGCAAGCTCGAAACGTAAGCACCCATATGTGCCATGTCGTAAGTCCTTGTTCGCTGTGTTGTGCCATGTGAATATGTTTGGACTTAAGAAAGGAATTGGCTCATTACAAACGTCGTAACGACAACAGTTTATGAATTCACTGAATAACCTTGAAATATGAAGTAAATATCGGATCTCAGGAAAATCTAACACCGCTTTATCACGGAGTTAATAGCGTTAAGACTCGCCCATTAGCCATTGCAATAAAGCCCCATCCACTACATCTATTTCTCACCACTGACCCATCGGTGTAGATGACTATGTCACCTTTATGTGTGTTGCTCTGGATCAGCTGTTGCACTTCAAACTCAGTGCGGCCCGCTGCCCATTCTCTGCACTCACGACCCAGTGTTATTATTACATTGTGCCAGTCCGTCATGTCTTCCGGAACTTCCATCCACTCTCTTTCACGATTGATGGTCTCTAGATCACAAACCTGACTTATAGAAAGTTCCGCCTGTGCCATCCAGGACCTGCCTCGTCTTAATCTATGACCCTTGACCATATCCATTGCTACATGCAGCGGGTGATCCCTGTCTGTGGCAACTCTCAGGTACCATTTGGCCTGAAGGACCCTATGCCTATTCGTCATTGTTGGTAACGCCAGGATATGCCTCATGCATATAATTGGTGTGTCCTTTGTGCACCCCAGGATTAACCGTATGGCAGCATTCTGTATGCGCTCCAACCTTTCAAGCTGGTACTTTGATACTGTCAGCAGCCCTAAACCATACTCAATAACAGAAATTAGTAACTGCTGAAAGAGCCTGTACAGCATCCTCTGATCTACCACGGCTGCTGCCATAGCCCTCAAAGCATTACCTACCAGCCTTCACCACCAAAGCCTCCACATGATCCTTAAAAGACAAACACCTGTCAAAGGTGATACCCAAGTACTTCAATTTACTCTCTCGACTAAGAGGACATCCATTCAACATAATACCTGGTACGTCTGCCTTGACGATTCGGTTATCCAAGGAGTACCACACAACCGATGCCTTGTCTGGCTTTATAATGGCCCCTGCGTCCCTGCACCACTCCGCCACAATGTTTACCGCCACCTGTAAGTCTTTGGCAAAACTGGCCCTGTCTCTGCCCTGTCTGTACACCAGCACATCATCTGCAAATGTCAAGACTCTACCCACACCTGGTGTCACAATAGCTGCGATTTTGCTGGTGTAGACATTAAAGCGCACTGGGGACAAGGCGACAACCCAGGTGTAATAGTACAGGGGTCAGAAGTCCAGGAGTCCATGCGCAGCGCAACCTTTCGCTCATAAAGGACTGCAGCAACTCATCTAACAAGGCAAGGGCAGACTTCCATGTCCAACAGTGTGTATATCAACCGATTATACCCAACCCTGTTATACGCAATCTCAAGGTCAAGAGCTACCTCCACTGTCTCCTTTTAATCCTGGAAGCCCTCATAGACATCGAACGCAAAAGTTGCAGCATTGGCCCAGGTGTCCTTTCCCGGCCGGTAGCTCCCGAGTCCTTGGGGAAGCAGATTCCGACTTTCCAAATGCTGCTGGAGCCTGCGTGCTACTATTTTTTTGAGGACTTTGCTATACGTGTTTTACAGGTCTTTACGTTCGGTAGTTTACCATGCCTTTCTGAACCACCGACGCGCATACCATCGAAATCAACGCAATGCGGTCTGCTTCTAAATGGTCTGCAGCTGATTTCAAACCCTGGCCTTGGTGTGTCGTGAAATTGTGAAGAGTCCACTGGCGCGAGGTCACAGCGCCTGTAAGACCAACCGATTTAGTTTCAAGGAAATATGTCATAACAAATGTACCATGGCAAGTGACAGGACTACAACCCACGTGTGAGGAGAAAATAACAAATGCAAATAAGTAGTGTTCTTAATGTATCTTCAAGCGAGAAACAAATAAATTTAGCGATACATTATATTTAGTTCTGTTTCCAGGAAAAATGTAATTGCATTCCATTGGTTGATGAACCACGTGTACTGGTGGCCCTGGACAGCCCCGGGACTCTGCCAGTGGCACAATATATATGTCACACGATTTTATTGTTAAAACAGGCTGGTTACATAACACATTACCTCGTTGTGGTCAACAATGTGTGGCGGGGTGTTGGGTTCGTTTCTGTGAATCCCAGCTATTGCGAAAAATGTTCTCTTCCTTTCTAAGTAGCCTAAGGAAATCTGGATTCCCCGGTGATTATTTCCGCCTTGAAAGAAATATAATCATGAGTTTTCAGTATGTTCATTTGCCGCGCAGTTTCTTTGTTAAAAAAAATCATCATCATCATCATCATCATCATCATCATCATCATCATCATCATCATCATCATCATCATCATCATCATCATCATCATCATCATCATCATCATCATCATCATCATCATCATCATGTGCCATGCCAGTTGGCGTAGGCGTTCGTGCCTCTCAATATATTTTGTTACTGTCGTTTGGTGTCTTCTGCGCCCGCAAAATCGTTTTGTTGTCAATGATTTGCTTCATAAGAGATTCTGAATGAAAGAATGTATGAGAGGAAATAGAGAAGGAGGGCAGAATGTCAGTTAGGCCTGCGTGCCCAATTCTAAACCCTTTGAAAATAAAGATTTTCGTTCGTTCGTTCGTTCGTTCGTTCGTTTGTTCTCCGCTCCATCCTCACACATGCGCATGTGACATTCAAAGTTTGGGGACAAATATACGTTTCTATATTCTGTACATCTAGAATTCAATATCGTATTCTTTTTTTCCCCAAGCTCTCTCTCTCTCTCTCTCTCTCTCTCTCTCTCTCTCTCTCTCTCTCTCTCTCTCTCTCTCTCTCTCTCTCTCTCTCTCTCTCTCTCTCTCTTTTAACCCTTTGAAAATAAAGTTTGTTTGTTTGTTTGTTTGTTTGTTTGTTTTGTCTCGACCATGCCATTTGGCCAAGCCATCCAGGTATTTACTTCTCGGTCTTCCCCTAGGTCTGTTCCCTTCGATTTTGCCAATTGTCACCAAGTTCTCCAATCCATTTCTTCTCATAACACGTCCAAAAAATTTTGACTGTCTATGTCTAATTTCTCTAATCAATTTACGATTTTCATTTGTCTCCTGTAGTACTTGGTCATTGGTTTTTCTGTCTGTCCATGGTATTCTTTGCATTCTCCTCAGAAACTACATTTCTGCAGCCGTCAGATGTTTTTCAACTTGACTGCTCATTGTCCACGTTTCACATCCATACAAAAGAACAGGCTCTATGTATCCCCTCAACACTCTTTTTCTCGTTTCAATTGACATCTTTTTGTTGGTCAGTATGTTTTTAATCTTGCTAAAGGCTACTTTCGCCATGGCGATTCTTGTTATAATCTCTTCAAGGCATCTCCCATCAGATGTTATGACTGTTCCGAGATAATTGTACCGATTCACCCATACCATTTCGTAAAAACCGACGCACGGCGGTCTGCTATCAAATCGCCCACAGCTGTGTTCGAAGCGGATCAACCAACCTACTAATCAATCAACAAACCAATCAATAAAACAGTAAACCAACGGATCAATCCACCAATGAATTAATCAATCAGCCATCTATCAAGTCAACAAATTATATAAACAACAAATCAATCATTCAACACCTCTGAAGTCGGACTGGGTTCACCTGATGGCGAGGGACCCTGTTAATAGAGAAAGCTAATCCACACGCAAAATTAAGTTCATCACTACTATAAATAATATGTATGGACTACGCTTGAGTTCAAAGCGAGCGAACTCCAAAAAATAAAAAACAAAAACAAAAAGCACCCCCAAAAAAGAAAATCAGTTAACAAATCAATCAATCCATCAACCAACCAACCAACCAACCAACCAACCAACCAACCAACCAACCAACCAATCAACCAACGAATCAATCAAATTACTAATCAATCAACCAACCAACCAATCAATAAAATCTTCGGTTAGATACATTATTGTCGTCTATAATGTCTTTCTCCGTAATCCCTTATATTCTCGTGAGTAACGCAACTGCGCGAGATTCGGCAGCGGATCGCGCCACGTTGGTTACTTACGGGGGTATGTGAACCGGTCGCTCAGAAAGCAATGGCAAACTACTGAGCGTAATCTTGCCTAGTACATCAACAGGTGTTGACTGCAACGTCATGTAAGGGATATGCAACATTTTTTAAAAATCTGATATGACATGCAGACTTGCTGCTGTGCCAAAGTCGGGGTTTATATACTGATCATGTCCTATCTTTGCCACCATATGAAGAACCTTGGGCTGACCGTTCCTCTCTAACGAAGGAAAGAGCAACTATGGTCACTGCTTTGGTTAAATCTGCCGAGGGGTCAAATTGTGCAAGCTGTAAGGGTGTGATAAGGACCAGTTATTCCCCGTGATGATGAGAAACAATCATCACCCAAGTCACAAATAGCGTGTTGCTTGGATCAGAAAGATTTGACCGTGTCGTCTCTTCCAGTCTGCTGACCCTCTGGGCTCGCTACACGCAGACTCATCTTTGTTCTTTCTGTGGTCAAACTTTACGCAGTCCTTTTCTATAGATTCACGTTATCTGAATCGTTAACATGTTATGTTATTTAATTGTTTAGATATAATTGAGTGTTCTTTTATCTGTGCTATTTTTTTCTTGCTGTTGAAGTCTTTGTAGCCGATATAACCATACTGTCTATTGCGATTATGTTCTTGATAAGCTTACCATTTCAAATTTATATTTTTATTCATATATTGAATGCATTTTGTCCACGTTAAGTGCAGTTCAACATTTTATCATTACCATCACCCACCGATACATCAACATGATTATATTTTAATTTTGCGTCGTAGTAATGGTCTTTTAATTCCTACATGTGGTTACGTTATTATGACTAGTATTTACCGATGTTTTTTATGAGTGAATGGTCATTATAATTTTGCAAACCAGCATCATTAAGCGGGCGACGTACACGTGTGTTATTGATTATGCGTCACAGTACATCCTTGGGATTAATTACATTATAAAAGGTGGCCTGCATTTTAAACTGAGTTGAGCTGAGTTCATTTGAGTTGAATTGGGCTGGGTTGAGTTGACTTGAGTTGAGTTTAGCTGAGCTGAGCTGAGCTGAGCTGAGTTGAGTTGAGATGAGATGAGATGAGTTGAGATGAGCTGAGCTGAGCTGAGTTGAGTTGAGATGAGATGAGATGAGTTGAGATGAGCTGAGCTGAGTTGAGCTGAACTGAGTTGAGCTGAGTTGAGTTGAGCTGAGGTGAGCTGAGTTGAGTTGAAATGAGCCGAGATGAACTAAGCTGAGTTGAATTTAGCTGATCTGAGCTGAGTTGAACAGAGTTGAACTGAGTTGAACTGAGTTGAGTTGAGTTGAGCTGAGTTGAACTGAGTTGAGTTGAGTTGAGTTGAGCTGAGCTGAGCTGAGTTGAACTGAGCTGAGTTGAGCTGAGCTAAGTTGAACTGAGCTGAACTGAGCTGAGTTTAGTTGAGTTGAGTCGAACTGAGTTGAGTTGACATGAGCTGAGCTGAAGTGAGATGATCTGAGCTGAGCTGAGTTGAGCTGAGCTGAGCTGAGTTGAGCTGAGCTGAGTTGGACTGAGTTTAGGTGAGTTAGCTGAGTTGTGATGGGTTGAGTTGAGGTGAGCTGAGTTGAAGTGAGCTTAGCGGAGCTGAGTTGCGTTGAGCTGAGTTGAGCTAAGTTTAGCTGAGTTGAGTTGAGTCAAGAACCGGCACCACAGCACTCGGGATATTCCCAAACGCGCTCCGCCAACCAACATCTTCAACTATAATAAACTATAAATGGGGCTCCTTGGGTGTCGTGAAACTTCAAAAAGTCG
Organism: Cepaea nemoralis; assembly: GCA_014155875.1. Taxonomy (NCBI): domain Eukaryota; kingdom Metazoa; phylum Mollusca; class Gastropoda; order Stylommatophora; family Helicidae; genus Cepaea; species Cepaea nemoralis. The sequence continues at coordinate 220,019 of JACEFZ010027681.1, forward strand.
CCATACATGTCTCTAAACAACAGAACGAGGTCTATAACCTTCCCCAGTCCAGTAATGGTTTCATCAATATGCAAGAAAGGGAACGGATGTTTCCCCAAGGCTTCCAGGCTGGATACCTAGCACAGGCTAATGTATTAAATACAGCCGAGAGGCTCAGCTTCATTGCACCGGGTTTTAACCCATCTGGCTCAGTTTTTCTCCACATAATGGCCAGCCATTGGCCGAGAGCATCGTGCACAGCATGAACCCCGTAGCTCCAGCGATGACTCCCAGGGGTCTCCGGAAAGATTGCATCTCGTGCTCTGAACGACGCTGTCCGTGGAAAGACCCCAAGACTTTCAGAACGCAAGGCCGGTGGCTTAATAAAAGATCCACAGATCTATGGCGGGGTAGGGGATTCTACCCCTACTTCGATCAATTGGATGTACGAGGGGAAGTCAGTCACAAATGGCTGTAGAAAAATAACTAAATATGATAACAACTTGAAACCTGTTTATTTTTATACATACATTGTCCCTTTATTTCTCAATATAATTTCCACTAACATTAAAGCACTTATCCCATCGTTTTATCAGTCCTCTTAAACCGGGTGCATAGAACTGCGTGCTCTGTTTTCTAAAGCACGTTTTCACTTCACATTCAACTTCGGCATAAATCGCGTCCTTGAGAAAATATTTCTACCCAACTATGCACCGCTTTACGGGACAATCATTTGTCAGCATAAACAGAAAGCATTTCCTTATGAATGTCCTTTGCAGGCAGTCCTTTTGCCACAAAAAACGCACAACAGCACGTTGCTCTTTGGTTGTACACTCCGTAAGTACAGTCGCCATTTTGTTTATGCGCTGCGCATGCGCATGAGACACCTAGCGCCACCTGACGAACGGGAATATAAAGTTCAATGTTGCTGTCACCTAATGACACCTGTAGAAAACACCAACTACATTTACCTGCCATCCCACAGAACTGTGTGACTTACGTATTGACTCGCCCTCGTAATTCTCGTCCATGACTTGGCGGTGTAAATTACTAAGTACCCCAGACGGAATAGTAGGTTCGCCTGATGGTGAAGGACACAAGTAATAGGGAAACTGGCTCCATACGCAAAGATCAGTCAAGTGTAAACTACGTTCGGGTCCAAAGTGAGTGAACAGAAAAAAAAAACAATAGCACAGTTCAATCCAACAACGCCAGTTTCTAGACAAAAATTTTGGCATTTCCTAGAGTGAAACATTTTATTGCTGAACATCATCTCTCTTGTTTATTTTCTGTCTTCTGGAGAAAGATTGATTACAATGTACATCCGGTATGAAGGCTTTTGTTTTTGTTTTTAAGCAATATTCTTCCTGTGTGTTTACAATAGCCATCTTTAGATAGCTGCAGGCAAGTCTTTTCATGGCGCTCTTTCTTATTCCTGCTTTGTCATGCTTTCTTGCGCAACAGTTAAATGTATAATTTTTTTGTCTTCATGGTTTTGATCCCTCTCTTGACTCTGCGATTGTTTTGGGATTAAGTTACTGATGCCGAGGTAGCGGGTTCAACCCCATACACCGGTCAATTGGACTAAAATGTTGACTTCTCCTTCTTGACCTGTGTAAGTAAATTACAAGTACCTCAGAAGTCGGAGTGGGTTCGCCTGACAGCGAGGGAAACTGGTAATAGGGAATGATAACCCATACCCAAAAGCCAGCTCAGTGCACTGGAAGTAATATGGACTACGATTGCGTTCAAAGCTTGCGAATGCCAAAAAAACAACAAAAAACAGTTTCAATAGTTTAATTAACTGTTAATTATTAGTACAGGGTGTATGTAAAGTCTCACTACACCTAGTATGTAGAGCAGCTGGGTTTTTTTTACGAGTATGTTTTCTGTCTTGCAAAAGGAAAACATACTCTCCAACAAACAGCTGTTCTACATACAAAGTGTAGTGAGACTTTACAAATATCCTGTATAATACTAATGGGAAGACAATTGCGGGGTACAGCTGTACGTATTCGATTATTACACATACTTTCAATGTTGCATGTACTTTGTAGGACGTTGCCATCAACCACAACCTTAGGTTTATTTATTATAGTCTGTTTTCAAATGATTACCCTCATTCACGATCAATTTGTTTGAAAACTGTTGCATCCTTATGAAATTTTTCATGCGGTCTCATATTTACTCCCACCCAAGGAATTTGTCTTTGATAGATCCACACGCAAATTAAATTATAGATAGCGATAGATATATTTCTTTGCTGTTTTGGCGAAAATGTAGTGATTTCACGATAACAAACTTGTTTTACAGCAATGCATGTCAATTCGGGTGACGACACAAGGCGTATCCAGATTCGTATGGAGGTAGGTGCAATGTGTAATATTAGTAAAAGAGAATTTACCAAGATATAGGGTAAATAACGTGGAATCTAAATGGAAAAAATGGAAATGGACAAGAAAGTGTAAGGAAAATATGTCTTACCTTATTTATTATGTCCTTCTTGTTTCTTCAGCAGCGGGTTAATAATAGGATGTATTTAGCTTGTTATATGAAGTTCGTGAAAGCTGCCAAACAGCTATGCGTTGATCTGCTTATGGAGTGACCAGAGATGATACCGCAATTTAGTCATCATGTGTTAATTTTTAAGGATCTGTTCAGCTGTCTGTGTAGTTTGTTCACACTTAGCACATTGGTAACAGAACCTTTTTGAGTCTTCGGGAAAGATTGTCTACTCTGCTGTTTACTGTTCAGAGACGGAGCATGATTACTTGTTTTGAATGATGAATATAGTTGTGAATGTTTCTGTAGATGATTGATTGATTGATTGATTTGGGAAACGACATCACAGCATTCGGGGCATTCCCATAAGCGCTCCGTACCCATCCTCAGCAGCCAGCGAAGAGTTCCAACCCCAATAGTACCAGTAGCAATCTGATTATATGTCCGTTTCGCCTTTCCTCTGAGCGTCGAGCGTCGGCCAGATCCCCTCGTCACTCCTCGCTGTCTCATTCTTCCCATAGCATGGTGATCCATTTGCTCCTCCGAGGTGTACACCTGCTCCCACAAGGCCGCAACCACGTCTGCCTTGTCATGCATCAATACTCCACCAAGTTTTACAGAGCCAGCCAATCAGTCCGCCTGTTCATTCCCCAGCACACCAGTATGCGCCGGAGAAAAGATCCAAGCGATGCTTGCCACCCGTGACTTCCGAAGCGAAGCAAACCACTCTGCCCGAAGCTTGCCTGTCCTCACCTTCCTCAGCATGCTTTCTGAGTCAGTTACAATCACGATGTGTATGTGTATCGTATTCTCCATCCAGCGGAAAGCTGCACTGACTTCCTCCACCTCCATTCTTAAGCTAGACGTTGTGGTATCATATGCGAGGCTCTCCTGCACCAAACGTCGACCATTAGCCTTTGCCAAGAAACCCCAGGCACTTCTATCTCTCAACACCGAAACATCTGTGTGGACAATCACATCACCCGGGCGAGCTATCAAGAAGAGACTTAATGCACATTGATAATAAACGTGGTCTAGTATGTGTGAAGGAGTCAGCGTGGTGGCGGACTTAAGAAGAGACTTCATACACATTGATAATAACGTGGTATAGTACGAGTATGTGTAGAGGAGCCAGCATGATCGTGGACTTAATACACTTACGATTAAACTTTCGATGAATGACGACTTCTGTTGACTGACGGCAGGGGTAGTGCGATCGTTTCTAATACTATTCATTTACACAGATTTCGCGTTCAGAAAGCAATGACAAACTATAGTTTCGTTGACATTTGTTTTCCTACATATAAAAATCCATATCTCAGTAACCAACTGAGGGATAATAATTAGATGTAGCATATAACCTTATCATTATGTCCACCCTCCTTTTTTAAGGGTTAGCCATCCCGGGGTTTCGAGAGACGTTAGACTGTTTGTGCTGTGGGATCGCCCACATCTCAGCTGGTCAATGTGGGACGGTCAACGACAACACGGTAAACCCTCAAGGGAAGGCAGGAGCAGACCATGGGCATTCCCCTGCTATGCAAGGAGGCTTCCATAATTGCAGAGCCGGCACATATTGCTCTGAGACTGGGCTCACCCAAGGAGTTGCCACGTCCTGCTCATGGCTGCTTTAATTCCTCACTTCTATGTGTTGGACATTTCGCTTGCCACTGGTCGCTCAAGCACGCACCAGGAACGGTCAGTCTGCGGGCGATATCCAATAGGTCCTACAAGAAGTAAATGAAAACAGTAAACTGATTGGAAATATTAGACGCAAACAGTCTATATTTCGTTTTTGGCACGTTATGAGAAGGAATAAACTAGAGAAATTGGTGACAACTGGCAAGATAAGGGGATAAGGACAAGGGGAAGGCAGAGAGGTATATATTCAGATGGGTTGACCACATGGCATGGTCGAGTCAAGAACATAGAGCTGATCGACGACTCAAGTGATCGTGTGAGATGGCAAAACATGACCGTGCACGCTTATGCCTATGGCACACAATGATAAGTCCGGCGACTTGGTCTATTTCATATTCTTCTAAGGCAGGAGTGTCAAACTCAATCGGTCAGTAGGCCAAAACTCAAATCGCACGTGAGGTTGCGGGCCAAACAGGATAAATATTCAATAAGCCGAAAATTAAACCTTTTTTAAACATTAATATAAACTGAAACAGAAAAAAAGTTTTAATAATAAAAAAAATCATTGGTATACACCAGTGGTTCTCAACCTTTGTTGGCTCATTCCCCCATTTACCACATGTTCAGAAGGTCATTCCACCCTTTCGAATTTCCTCCCTATAAATACCCCCCACTCCACCCCACACTTACAGAGTGTACATAAAAATGGAAGCCAAATTTAATAACACATACTTGAACAAGTCTAGACATCTACATAAAACGTAATTTGCGTGTCTATTTACGTTATAAAACTAACTTTATTAGGGCGAGAAGTACAGAACCATAAAATTTACAGGGAAAAACAATCTCAAGTAACTGGTCATGTATTAATGCGATCTCGAAATAATCTTTATCTGCACAAAAAAAAAAAAAAAAAATGTGCTACCAAACATGCTTAAGGTTCGAGCCGCATGTAGACGAAGCCGGGGAATCTCTTCAGGAATGAAACGAGTAAACTGTGCAGGCCCCACAGTGTCGTACTTTGCCTTTAGTGTCCCATTACACTGCAGCTCTATTAACCCCATCTGCAAATTTACAGGTGCAGTTTCCACATCTATGGCAAATGGATTACGAAACAGCTCGAAATTACTTTTCCGTGCTTCAAAGTCACTAAAGCGCCGTGCGAACTCGGCGCGAAGTAAGCTAAGTTTTTCAGCAAAGTGTGCATTGGGAAACACCATAGCGTTGACTTGGTTTAACATTGCCTGGCAACAAGAAAAGTGAGACAGCTTGCATTGGTGCATTTGTGTCTCCCATAAGCGCAGCTTTACTTGAAATGCCTTCACTGCATCATGCATATCAGTGATAATGTGATCCCGTCCTGGAGCTGCAGGTTCAAGTCGTTGAGATGTTTGATTATATCAGATAGAAACGCCAACTCACATTTCCACTCTTTATCACGAAAAACTGCGGAATCTTTTCCTTTACTGTCCATGAACTGACAGATTTCCTCGATCAGCTGGACAAATCTACTGAGAACTTTTCCCCGACTTAGCCACCACACATCTGTAAGATAAGGCTTGCCACCGAACGCCGACTCTATTTCCTGCGAAATAGACTGAAAGTGGCGGTGATTTAAACTTTTGGCTCTGATAAAGTCGACGGTTTGTGTTACAATGCTCATTATATCCCATGAATTAATGTATGAAAGAGAATCATAGAAGGGCAGAATTTTAGACGAGCCTGTGTGCCCAATTCTTAACCCTTTGAAAATAAAGTATGTTCGTTCGTTCGAACGATGTTGAGGACTTTACCACACAGCGATCCTTGGTGTATGATGCAGTGATATGCTATAAATTCACCGGTACAGTTCTCCTGCATATTTAACCGCATCCTTCCAACTAGTCCACTTTTTTTTCGCCACACATCGCCGGTGCTCCATCTGTTGTCAGTCCAATGAGTTTGTCCCAAGGCAGGTTCATGTTGGTTAAACTGTAACATACGTTGTCAAAAATGTCTTTTCCTGTCGTTGTCCCATGCAAGGATTTAATGCCCAATATTTCATCTGTAACATTCAAACTGGAGTTCACTTCATGGATGAAGATGGCGAGCTGTGCAGTGGCATTCGTGTCATTACTTTCATCGACAGCAAGAGAGAATGCAACAAAGCCTTTGCCTTTTTTTATCAGCTGTGTTTTCACATCAGTGGCCATCTCACAAACCTGATCAACAACCGTATTTCTGCTAACATCTGCTTTCTGTCTGCACAAAAGACGTCACACACTTTTATCATGAAACGCTTCAGAAACTCCTCTTCTGTAAATGGTCGGCCTGATTTTGCGATCTCCTCTGACACAATAAAACTTGCTTTGACTGCAGCATCAGTTTGTGATTTTGCTTTGGTGAAAAACATCTGCTGTGATATTAGATGCCTCTGCTATTCTTCTACCTTCTGTAGCTTCTGCTCTGCATTCAGGCTGTTTAACTTGTCTTGATGTTTAGTCTAGTAGTGACGTCTCAGATTATATTCTTTGATCACAGCCACAGTGTCTCCGCAAATTAGACACACAGGTTTACCGCCAATGTCAGTAAACATATATTCAGCCTCCCAGTGGCTTTGAAAGGCTCTGATTTCAGAAACAACTTTTCTCTTGGCCATTTTAAAAGCTAGCTTTGATTTTAAAAGATTGTGCATCTACCAACAGACGCTTGATTGATATCAGGTTAACCGTAGCGGGTAAAGGTGACGTAATATCCGGACATTACACTACTTTCATTTTGTATGCGTCAGTCCAAAATAAGAATTTGAACGGTGCTAGGTAACTATAACGACGAACAGTAACTCACTACACAACTTTTATTTTCGCTTATTCTGCTCGAAGCGAGAACGCTCTCAGTAGCCTATCATTCGGAAGGCTGCTAATTAGGGAACTTGATTTGCACTTTATATCGTGACCATAAAAAATATTTTTGCCTAAAATTCTCTCTTGAGCCGAATATATTTGTACGTCGGCTGAGACCTCTCGGGCCTGATATGATTGTACGGCGGGCCGGATGTGGCCCTCGGGCCTTGTGTTTGACACATGTGTTCTAAGGCATTGATCATTTCTGTTGTTATGATGGTCTGTTTGTTAGTTGTTGTTGTTGTTGTTGTTGTTGTTGTTGTTGTTGTTGTTGTTGTTTTAATATATAGATGGAGCCCAGAGAGTTAAAATTTCGCATGCATTACGTTGTAGAAAATGAGTTAATTTATGCACAGCGTCGTACAGGAAGCACTTTACAGCGGAACGAACGAGAATAAGAGGAAGCACATTAAAGTTACAGGAGCAGTTATTATATTATTTCCCTCTTGCCAGCAAACGTTCTTTTGAAATACAAATTTACTACCGTTGGTCATTTAGGCCAAAGTACTTCTCATTATGTGAGTCACGGTAATGCCTTGGCTTTCCTGCCTATGGTTTTGTATTAGAAGCCCCACCGAGGCGGATGTTTAAAACAAAAACTTGACCTTTGACCTGACCTCCCTTGTCGACCCAGCCTAAATTGGGTACCATAAAATGTTCTGGAAAGTAAAGGGGCCGATGGTAAATAAAATATGGGGCGAGCAATAACGTGGAAAAGGATCTTTTTATGTTTACTTTCTATCGTTTTGCGCCCGAGTGAGTGAGTGGCACCTTGCAGTCTTGACAGACGAAAGTATGTGTATTGGAATTAGGCCAGAATTCCATCGCACAATGCTTGGGCATGGATTCAGAGAACATGTGTTGCCCATGCAGCATGTTCCCGCTCTCGGCCTTGTCTTGTTTACTCCAGAGGAAAGGAAAACCTGTACGTCTGGAACGAGGTAGACTGCAGATGCTGGCGTCTCAGCATCAAACCTCCAAGATCAAGAGGTGGGTGATGTCCAGGCCCTCACATCCGAGGGATTTGGCTTAGAGACGTTCAGCCATTTCCCTCAGCTGAGTACCTTATACTAAGTGTCTGGACCAGTATGAGCGTGTATATCTGTCATCGTAAGTGTCTGGACACATAAAAGCGTGAACTACCGTTAGACTCCTCGCCTGACCCTGTGCAGATCCCGCGACCAACGAGAATCGGCCCGCCGGAGATATTGCTTGTCTGTTGCCAACAAATCTCTCCTGAGTGAATAAGTAAAGAAACACTGAATAAGTAAAGATCATAGATCCTCGGTAAAGGGTATAAAGTGTACTCATTCCAATTACGGGGCCTCGATAGAGTCCCATATAGTTATTTTTCGTCACTATCTCCCCGTGCCGGAGACTAAGAATTACCGTACCAATTGAGACGGGAAGTAACATGTTATCAAACATTGCATCACTGTTCATTTTTGAACAACCTGGACTCTAGCTTTGAATTTTCAAGATTAGTTCATGTATTCGATGGTCCACTCATATTTACTCACTAGTTATTTTTGTTGCTATTGTTTCTTTAATTAATTTGGTTAATTGTACTCTCTCACACACCCTCTCTCTCTCTCTCTCTCTCTCTCTCTCTCTCTCTCTCTCTCTCTCTCTCTCTCTCTCTCTCTCTCTCTCTCTCTCTCCCTCTCTGACTTCCTTCCTCCCTCCCTCCATCCTTCCACCCATCCATCCGCCTGCCTGCCTGCCTGTCTGTCTGTCTGCCTGCCTGCCTGCCTGCCTGCCTGTCTGTCTGTCTGTCTGTCTGTCTGTCTGTCTGTCTCATAGTTGTTTTGTCTTTATCCTAATAATTAATGTAGCTGTCCATTATGATAGTCATATTACCATCGTGAGTACACATGTCATTATTACGCCAGTTGCTAGTTGTACGTTTGCATATTATTTCACAAGTGATGCAGCCTGGCTGTAATCGTGCCTACTATATCACAAGTGATACCATCTGGCTGTAATCGTGCCTACTATTCCACAAGTGATACCATCTGGCTATAATCGTGCCTACTATTCCACAAGTGATACCATCTGGCTGTAATCGTGCCTACTATTCCACAAGTGATACCATCTGGCTGTAATCGTGCCTACTATACTACAAGTGATACCATCTGGCTGTAATCGTGCCTACTATACTACAAGTGATACCATCTGGCTGTAATCGTGCCTACTATTCCACAAGTGATACCGCATGGATGTAATCGTGCCTACTATACCACAAATGATACCATCTGGCTGTAATCGTGCCTACTATACCACAAGTGATACCATCTGGCTGTAATCGAGCCTGCTGTTGTCACAAGGTGACGCTAAATGACAATAGTCTCAATGAAGCTGTCCACCTGGGCACTGGACTGGAATCAGCTGGCAATCAAATACCTAAATCCCATGGGACTGGAATCAGCTGGTAATGAAATACCTAAATCCCATGGAACTGGAATCAGCTGGCAACGAAATACCTAAAACCCATGGGAGGAGGCATAACCAACCAAGGACTAGCCACAGCTCGTATATGTGTGCTGTTGAATCATGGCAGGTTATATCCCAGTAGGCTTTTTCCAAGATAGGGAGTTCCAGTACCGATGTTGCAGATAGGGAGTTCCAATACCGATGTTGCACATTCTGTTAATTTTTGGGCTTGGAGAAGAGATTGAAAGTTCTGCAACACAGTAAACGGGGAGATGGTGCTTCGTTACTGAGTCAGGAGGACAGTCTCTACACCACAATCGCTCCTATAGACTGCCAACATATCTAATTGTTTTATTTCACATTGTCATATGATGCAGTCGTGATCTCTCCACATTTTCACATCCTGCTGCAATCTTGGTCTCTCCACATTGTCACTGTCAGGGTGTTGGGGGAACAGGAACAGGACAGAGAGAGGACAAGGGACACAATAGAGTCAAGGACTGCAGAGATAACGATAGACAGGACATGGGTAAGGGCACAGTGATGTCATAAGACAGGACATTTGTAGGACGGTAGAGAGATTAGAGACAGGACATCGGTGGGGACACAGAGATGTCATAGACAGGACACTGACAGGACAAGACCTAGTGATATAAGGGGACATAAGTTCACGGGACGCTGTCCTGAACTGACCAGACGGGATTACACCGAACAACCCAACACAACACGGGCGGACTAACGCACTACGTGACTGTTGAGACAGCCCGAGTTGTCACGAGGGACACGTGGTCCAGTACCACGAGACGAACTGACCAGTTTGAAAACGTCAGACGGGACTCAAGACAGTTTAGAGGAAGGATCGTTGTGTGTTCTGGAGCGAGTGTATAACTTTTGCGGGAGTGCCAGTTGAAGATAGCGAGCAATTGTGTGTAGGGCTTGTGTAATTGGCTGAGTGCTATAAGTGTTTGTAAGGCGACATTTTGTACATAATGATTTCACCGCCTTGTGTGTACATTGTGACAATGATCAGGTTCTCCTGAATAAAATTGTGTATACCATACGTACGACTGATGTCTTCGTGAGTGCGTATGAAGGAATTTGAATACCTGTGTGCATGTAAGACGCTGACAGTCACATCCTGCAGCAGTCGTGATCTCTTCACTTTGTCACATCCTGCAGCAGTCGTGATCTCTCCACTTTGTCACATCCTGCACCAGTCGTGATCTCTCCACTTTGTCACATCCTGCAGCAGTCGTGATCTCTCCACTTTGTCACATCATGCTGCAATCTTGGTCTCTCCACATTGTCACATCCTGCAGCAGTCGTGATCTCTCCAATTTGTCACATCCTGCACCAGTCGTGATCGCTCCACATTGTCACATCCTGCTGCAGTCGTGTTTTCTCCACATTGTCACATCCTGCCGCAGTCGTGATCTCTCCACATTGTCACATCCTGCCGCAGTCGTAATCTATCCACATTATCACATTCTGCCGCAGTCGTAACCTCTCCACATTATCAGATCCTCTCCATATTATCACATCCTGCCTCAGTCGTTATCTCTCCACATTATCACATCCTGCCCTGGTCGTGATCTCTGCATCTTGCCGCGTCGTGAACTCTTTTATGAGTAATAACTAAATAGTTTGAAAATAACAACAACAACAAAAAACGAATCACCGAAGTGCTGTACGTATGAACAACGGCGAACGTACGTAAAGGGTCAGTGTGTAAAGAAGCATCATGTGTCCTGAAGTGAAGCAGTTGTCACTTATGGGTCTGTGCTATAGCGCTATCACATTTTCTAAGTCTGAATACACGGAGGAATAGGTGGCCAATCTTCCCCTCATTTAGCAGACGACGAGATTAGGTTTCGAACCCTTATCGGACCGTGGTCATGACATTATCAGCGCAGTTTCCTCTCAACTTCGCTAGAGCGCCCACTAGAGTCAATGTATGAGTCTTAGCGGTGTCTACAAGCAGAAAAGCTGGAAACAGCACTCATCCACCTGGCTCAGGAAAACACGAAATAGATTTGTCATGTATGTAAACATACCGCAATCATTCTGCAGGTGTGGAACTGCGGTAAAGCTGTGAAAATGTAAACAATATAAACTAACAGAAAGTGATGCGGCTTTATATAACAGAATTACGACACATATAGGACGTTGCAGCGACTAGCCTTCATCAGCAAACAAATACATACACAAAACACAACACATAGTCACTACATTTAGGCGTAACGACGGGATGAGAAGAATAAAAAGATGAAAAATTGGAATCAATTAAGAGAAAATGAAAATTTGATAAAATGTTCCTACTTACCTGAGAATCCCAAGCTGTGTATTGCCTCGAATGTCACCGTTATCTTCTTTTATACACCGCCGAGGGAGTGGGGTGTGGGATGATATCGGGGTGGTGAGTGTAACGGTTCAGTGAGCATCCCAGGTACTTGAGTGGAAGTGGTACATGAAAATAAAGGGGGGGGGGGGGCGGAAGCAGAAAGGTACGTCCGGAAACTGTGATAGTTATCTGAGAATGGAAATTGAGTAGTCCCAATGAATGTACTTACAAAGCATGAGTGGGTGCCAGTCAATGGGTTGGCCCTAGTGGATGAATATTAAAGAGCAATGAAGTGTGCACCCAAGTATGATGTTGATACTAACAAAACTCATATTACGTGCACCTTTATGTTGTTATGATTGATTGATTGATTGATTGATTGATTTAGGAACCGACATCACAGCATTCGGGGCATTCCCATAAGCGCTCCGTCCGCATCCTCAGAAGCCAGCGAAGAGTTCCAACCCCAATAGTACCAGTAGCAATCTGATTATATGTGCGTCTCGACTTTCCTCTAAGCGTCGAACATCGGCCAGATCCCCTCGTCACTCCACGCTGTCGTATTCTTGCCAGACAATGGTGATCCATTTGCTCCTCCGAGGTGTACACGTGCTCCCACAAGGCCGCAACCACGTCTGACTTATCATGCATCAATACTCCACCAAGTTTTGCAGAGCCAGCAAATCTGTCTGCTTGTTCATTCCCCAACACACCAGCATGCCCCGGAGAAAATGTCCAGACGATGCTTGCCACCCGTCACTTCCGAAGCGAAGCAAGCCAAAACCCACCTAGACTTTAGAGCTCGCCTCATAACAACATATTCCAAATGTCCTTTTGGTGGTTCCTTGCCTCTCCTCTACCAACTAAATAATTATTAATATTAATCTAGGGTTGTTACTTAAAACAATTTTACTACGACAAGAAAAACACTCAATAGATGACCTGATCTCAATTTTATGATGTAATAAACATAAACTGAGTTGTTGAACAGTACATAAAAAATACAATCCCATTAAATACAACAATGTCATCTACATATATTTATAACTGTCCATCATTGATGTGCCAAATATAATATTCATATCACCAGATATATATCTGTCTTTCAGTTAGCATGTACTGCTCCTCATCTACTGGCATGTGTGTAATCTGGAAAAAAAAGAACTGGATACAATCCTGTTTCCCCACTTCTAGGTTTGTGGATCCTTTGTGGCAATCTCTCAATGACTATGTTACTTTTCTTTTTGGTGTTGATCTGTTCCAGGTCTGAGCAGAATAGTGGCTCTAGTTTTCCACTTCTCTAAATAGACTAAGTAAATTTTGATACCTGTCATTTGCAGAGGAAAATCTTGCAGGTGAATAGGTTTCTGCACTACTCTGTCAAGGACATCACTCAACAATGTGCTCACTCAACAAGGTGCTATATTCACAAAGTGCTGCATTCAACCTAGTCAGGTCTGGATCTAGTCGGATCTAGACATTCCCTGAAGTTTCAGCATATCAACATACATCTAATCACATCCTTAATATTACATTAGAAATGAAATGCTGTAAACTCCTAAGAACACAACAAGTGAAATCAATAAAGAAAATACATAAAAGGATTTTGATCCTAGGAAAATAAACAGTGGAGGGTAAAGAGTCTTGGTGCTCTCAAATAGTTATCTACAACATAACTGGTTATTCTCCATTCCATCTTTCATTATAAGGTGTTCAAGGTTTAGACTAGCAGATGTGCAGTTTCATCTTCACCTATGCCTGTCCTTCAGGCCTACAGGTTAAGTAATACCTTGACTGATTTGAAATTGACAACTATGTTTACCATTCTCTTCTGTACCTAGTTATGCCCTCTAGATCTTTTTTCATTAAAAGAAAAAGGTCTTATACATTCAGGGGTTTTTAAATCATTCCCTATTGCTTATAAAAAATATAAGTGCATCATGGTATCAATTCTTGTGTAGTATTCAGGTGAATTATTTTCTAATCAAAAGTTTTAAGGCGAATATATTCCCTCCTCTTCACCGTGTCTGTACTATGCTTGTACTTCATTTATCATCATCATCATCATCATCATCATCATCATCATCATCATCATCATCATCATCATCATCATCATCATCATCATCATCATCATCATCATCATCATCATCATCATCATCATCATCATCATCATTATCATCATCCTCATCATCATCATTGTTATTACAATCACTACTTCATTACAATCATCATCATCATCATTATATCATTATCATCATCATCATTATCATTACAATCATCATTATTGTTATTGCAATCATCATCTCATTATCATTACATTCATCAGGACACTAGCCCATATGTTGTAACATGAGTGATCTATAATACAAAATGGGGGTTTGCTTAAGACACAAAAACAGATGCTTGAAGTACAAGTGATGTGTAATATGGGTTGTGTCGTGCTTAGGGCACAAAACCAGATGAAGGTACCATTAATGATATTTAATACAAAGTGTTGTCATGCGTTGGAGTGCACTAATGTTTAATTAGTGTTTGATTTATGCCGAACATGTTCTCTTGTGATAGACAGGACATTATACATCAAAGTTGCCTTCTGTTATGAGATTGACTGTTAGCTTATACTGCCTCTTAGCATTTCACTTTATTCATTCATTCTCAGACATAATATTCATATGTGCATGGATGATAATATCACTCATTCATCAGACATAATTCATATGTGCATGGATGATCATTAACTCATTCATTAGAAATCATTCATACTCGCATGTAAGATAAATAATTATACTTATGTGATTTCCCAATGATAACTTTAAATGTTACCACCATTGACATCACAATGATATATCAATCATTCCACAATCACAATCATATCTGTATGGATGACAATTAAGCATATGTATGTGCTTTACAGATGATAAACTCACAGATTCAACAACAGTGTCATCATACTGGAATCTAAATCATTCCATCATCCTTCATCAGAAATTATAATATTTTCTAGAATGAAGCTTAAGCATACTGATGTTGTTTATTTTTACAAATGATGCATTCACATCTGTTTACCAAAAATGAAATCACACATGACTCACCACAGGCATGCTCTCTTCAATGACATAGACTTATGTGATCATTAGGTATACTTATGAGATTCACAAATGATGATTTCTCATGTTTAGCTATACTGAACTTACACATGGGTCACAACATGCTCTCATCATTTGCATATATTTATGTGATAATTAGGCATAATTGTAAGATTCATAAATGATGATTCCTATGTTTAACAATAATAAAAATACATTTCCTCAATACATGGATGCTTTACCCACCATACACATTTATGATACATATATAAATCTATTTACATCTCATGTCGAGGAGCGGCTGGCCGAGTGGATAGAACGCCGGACTCTCATTCGGGAGACCCGGGTTCGATCCCCGGTAAGGTGCTGGATTTTTTTCTGTCGGGTTCAAAAAGAAAATCCTAACCTGCACAGTTCGCGGCGACTGCACTAGCCAGGCGGCCTTTATTCCTCAGGCTCAAAGACCCCTCTGCCATACACCGCAAGGTACTATATTGGCAGTAAATGGCAGTTTTTTTTTTGACAGTTTTTTTTATGACATCTCATGTACTCATGTACGTTTCTGTTACACATTACACTAATTTCTCTTACCAGTGTTGGCACATGTAAAATAGTTTCTTCATAGTGAACTAAGTATAGTTAGTTTCTTAAATCTTAAGTTACTCACCAACTTCTAAATCACTGCTGATTGAGTTTAACTACTTAAGAATACAATGTACAATATAGGTATAATGTTTACACATTAAATACGTTGTTTACTAGAAGAAAAGGAAACTCACTGTGTTGTCCTAATGTCAGTTTATCTATAACTATGATAAATGACTATTTTATATAGTTTCTACTAAATTAATTTCTTAAGGACTAATCACGTGCTTTACAACACGTTGACTTACCAACTCTTCACGGGAATTAGGCTCACAGACTACTAATCTAAAACATTCTTGCCTCCGCCCCGCCCCCGCCCTTTCTTTTCATGTACCACTTCCACTCATGTACCTGGGATGCTCACTGAACCGTTACACCACCACCCCGATATCACCCCACACCACACTCCCTCGGCTGTGTATAAAAGAAGATAACGGTGACATTCGAGGCAATACACAGCTTGGGATTCTGAGGTAAGTAGGAACATTTGTTTTTCTTCAAATTTTCATTTTCTCTTAACTGCTTCCAATTTTTCATCTTTTTATTCGTCTCATCCCGTCGTTACGCCTTAATGTAGTCACGGAAGGATGTTCTCCGTGACTCTGTGTTGTGTTTTGTGTATGTATTTGTTTGCTGATGAAGGCTAGTCGCCGCAACGTCCTGTATGTGTCGTAATTCTGTTATGTTAAGCTGCATTACTTGATGTTATTTTTTATAATTCTGTATGGAGAAAACTGTTGGCTGTTTAGTCTACTACAGACGAGCTAAACACAACATACAATATCTCAGAAAGAGTGTTTCAATAGACATATTGAACATAAAACCTGAGACAAATACTACATATGTTAGGGAAGCAGAGGTGTTTCCAAGGCACCAGGGCCGGGTTATATACTGGCCAAGACCTATTGACGCGTCCTCGTCGAGCGTCCTGGGCAACAGGTCCCTTCGGGGTCCTGGCTAAAGTCAGTAGGATCGCCGATTCCTCCGAAGTCGGAGAGTGTTTGCCTGTACGGTGAGCAACCACCAGTCTGCACACCAATAAGTCAGACATGGGACAACGGATACTCACGCAAACCTCAGGTACTGTTATCAGTTATCAGTTATCAGTTGGGGTATCTTCATTGCACTCTGGACAGGTCCATAGGTGCTCAGATCCTCCCCCAGCATATGCGTCAGCGTCCGGTGTCTAATAGTGTCAGTTCTGTGTTGGTTGACGAGGCACCTCGTTTTCCCGATGTACCTCTAGCGTCTGGCCGTGCCGATTCTTACTCCCAAGTCTTTCATCCTGGACAGCGATGTGGAATCACTGACGTCAAAGTCCTCTGTTCTCGCCATATCTTTGAGGGCGTTAATAACATCGGCACGATCCATGGGCTGGCCATCTACAGAGGGTGCAGAGCCAGCCAGTTTATCAGCTCGTTCATTTCCCTCGACTCCCGCAAGTCCCGGGACGAAGATGAAGGTGACTTTACGGACAACAGACTTCACTTAGTACACACACGTTGGTATAATGCTGTGATTCCAGCCATACGAAAGCCTGTGTAACTGCCATCACCTCCATCATCATGCTGCTCGTGGTCATAGAATGGGCACCACTGGATTCTTGAACGGTTCGGCCCGCTGAACGGGCTGTAAATACCCACGCACTTCTCTGCTGCTTTACAACAGATCCATCTGTATAGATGAGCACTTCGGGGCTATCTGAGTGTTCATAGATGAGCGCGTTGACTTCTGCATTGACAGCGCTCTCTGCACCATCTGTCGAGTGTGATAATACAGGAGAAAATGCACTTAAAAGCTGGAGGCACCGGCACCCATTCCTTGCCGGGGTTGATACTGGTAAGACTGCAGACCTGTCTGACGACATCTTCTGCACGACCCATCCATGATTTGCCTCTCTTTAGCCTGTCACCCTTTATCAGACAAAATGTGTGATGATAATGTTCTATCAATGTCCACCACTCAAAGAGAGCTCGTTATATGGTCACATGTTGACAGACATCATTTACTTACAGACATGAAAATGTCACTGTCAAAAATTCGTCATAGTAATTGAAAATAAACAGTCAATATGTTGCCCAAATCACGAAAAAAGAAATGGTAAATACAATGCAACTTCTGTTAGAATTAATGGAACAACATTTAGTGAGCCTGTCAAGCACCTCAGATCCTGTATGACATCATACTGATGTTGGACAATAGGATGCCTTCATCCGACATACAGGACTTCGCGTTGGAGCTCAAGCCAACGAACACAAGCAAGCAAGGAAGCAAGCAAACACTACATATGCAAGAAGAGGATGTGAAAGAATGCAAGCTATAATTAAATTCGTCAATAATGATTGTTACCTGACTTGCCTAAAATAGTTTGCATTGACTAAAGTTTTTATTTTTTAATTTTTAGCCAAATTAGATGTGGATTCAAATGAGAGATTAATTGTGAATATTATCGCGTCTTGTTATTTTTCTATTTCAAGTTCATTTCTAGCTAGCGTGGGCCATGTTTTGATTCATAAGCATACTTCTATCCAGTGCTATGTTTATATATGAACTGATTGTGTGTTATCTGGGCATGCAATCATTCCAGACTATCGTGTATACTTGTAACATGTTTCCTCTTAAATGTTGTTACATTACTTCTAACAGAGGTTGCATTGTATTTACCATTTCTTTTCTCGTGATTTGGACAACATATTGACTGTTTATTTTCATTTACTATGACGAATTTTTGACAGCGACATTTTCATGTCTATAGCTAAATGATGGCTGTGAACATTTGAACATATATCGAGTTCTCTTTGAGTGTTGGACATTGATAGAACATTATCATCACACATTTTGTCTGACCAGGGCATGTTCAACACCTTTTTTCATGCTCAGGGTGTCTTCAATGCCCGGTGTCCATGTTCGTGCTGATCTATCCCTGCCTCTTCTTTCATGAACAACGTCTTTAGTATCTATTCTATTCAAACTACTGTGACGTTTAATACGTCCACGGAATTTCGGTTTTCAAGACAGGATTCTGAAAATTAGTCAGTTTTCTTCGATTTACAGATCTTGTAGAATTATTGTTGTAATTCTCTTGTCGCTGCTATGTAGAATGTCTAGTAAAGTCTCGGCAAGAGTTGATTTAAGGCCTGGGATCCATTGGACGATGTCAGAAGAAACAGAAGAAGAGTTCTGCATTAGTAATTGTGGTACACCATATCCAGGTACTGAAGGAAGCACAACCACAGTCACATCTAACTACCTATAACATGAGAGGGTAGTCGTCATGTTTTGGTCATATTGTGAGAAGAGAAGATCTTGAGAACGTTGTGACAACTAGGAAGATTGCGGATTCTAGAGACAGGGTGGAAAATTATAGAATGGGTTGGCAGAATGGCACGGAACATGTTCAACAAGCGAATATATCAAAACATATGTTACCGAGAGGTGTGGAAAATTATGATCGCCAGCCCTGCCGACATGGCAGATGATGGTGATGTATTCCATTGATGCCCCAGCAGAGATAAACTGAACGAAAGTTAACTTGTGTATCTTTAAAATATAAATTTAACAATAAAATTAATCCGGTTTCTATTCCGGTAGTACAGGGCGCATGAGCGATGGCGGTCAGGGTTCCAACCCTGTATGTTGTCAAAACGTTTTAAAAATCTTCTATAGATATCACCGCATCCTGCAGAGCGCTTGCTTGGGCAGCGGACAGGAAGTCACACATGCGATCATCAAATCACACTCCATGAATATGATACAGAAATCTACAAAGAGCATTCTCCGTGCTGGATGGGTAGACAGCATTCGAAAGTTAAGCCTCGCATTACTTACCTGGACACTCCCGAGTAAATAGCAATGAATTCGCGAAGCAGCTGACAAACAATGCACCAGCGCTCGCAGGAATAAGTATGGGCAGGGCCGATATCGGCAATGCCTTATGGACCGAGCTGACCAATAGCGACGCGTCTCTAACGCTAATTCATTACACGAATTGGGAGTTAAGCCTGGACAAGCCCGTCAACGCTGTCTTCGAGGGCGAGAAAGGAGACATTACAATCAACTCCTCATTGAAACAGTGAATAAAGACACTTTGAGATGGGTGCTATATCGGAGCACTGAGTACGTACGAGAATACGCAGTGTGTTAGAATATCGATCGTGATAACATAACATAACATAACATAACTATTTATGTGTTCCATGGGTTCAGGTTCTGCAGATGAAGCCAAGTGTGAATATAATAACAAAATTCACACGTATAGGTAGTCATGTGTAGAAGCAAAGGGAAACTTAGAGGTCACCTACCCACTAAAAACTAGCAACACTGAAGGTTATAGGTATACAATACAAATCAAGTCGTCTTGCAGGTACCAGCTGTTGGTGGGCGGTATGTGGAGTGTTAGGACATCACATTTTGTAGGCCTGGGAGCACAGAGGAATATATGACCAGTCTTTCCCGGTCGTAGCCAGCGTCGACAGCTGCCATGGAACTAACGTACGGCCGCGTTCATGCCATTGTCAATGTAATATCATAACCATTACATCAAGGGTCCGCTGAGCTATAGGTATAGTTGGATTAAACGGCTGCTTTAAATAACTGACTCCCCGCTAGAGGCAGTTAAGTTTGTTGCATATCCTGTACATGACGTCATAGTCAACCCCAGCATTTTTTGCTGTTTGTGATCTTAGTTAGTTGCATATCCTTTACAGGGCGTTGCAGTCAACACCAGCATTTTTTGCTGTTGTGATCTCTTGGGAAGTTTACGTTCAGTAGTTTGCCATTGATTTCTGAACGATCTGCATCCATACCATTTCGTAAAAAAAAAAAACGCAAGGCGATCTGCTACCGAATCGCCCGCAGCTCTGCTTCGAATTCGGATATACTGGATTACGAACTGCTTCCGTTACTCCTTCGCCATGGAGACGGCGTTTCTGATCTAGAGTAATTAAATATACCAAAATTGAATGCAATACGTAAGGTACCTCTTCATTCAAGAGCAGAAATAGATTCCATGGATCCCATAGTCGTATTCCTTCCATCCATCATGTGCCATGCCGATAATCGTGGCGGTCATGTTTCGCTATCTCACTCGATCACCAGAGTCGTGGATCAGCTCCGTGTTCCTGTCTCGACCATGCCACGTGGCCAAGCCATCCAGGTATTTTCTTCTTCCGCCTTCTCCTTGGTCTCTTAACATCAATCTTGTCAGTTGTCACCAAGTTCTCCAATTTACTTCTTCTCATAATATGCCCAACATAATAGTATTCATTATTAATTAATTATAAGTAGATGAGTCTGCCCTTATAGGCAGGGTATTGGTGCAAGACAAGGCAGACGTTGTCGGGGTTCTTTGGGATCGTGTGTAGAATGCAGAAGAACACACAGATCAACACTGTCTGGAGAGAATGGTACAGCAGGGAGTGACCAGAGGATCTGAAGGACAATCGTTACTCCGAGGACAGGCCAGACGGACATGTAATCACGTTGCAACTTGTACCATTAGTATTGGGACTCTTCTCTGGCTGTTGAAGATGAGGACGAAGCGCGTATGAATGTCCCGACTGCTATGAGATCTGTTCTTGACCCAGCTCACCTCTTGAAAGTAGACAAGGAGAACCCGTGGACAAATAAGAACATGTTATATGGTAATCAAACGCTATGTTCAACATAGCTCAATACATTTTTAATTGCTAATAGGTCAAAGTGCCGGCTACATTTTGAGCGCTAGGTTAGACATATTATAGAAGTATTGTCTCACTGTCATGGAAGCAACAAACTGTTGTTACCATCTCCCAGGCAACGTATAAACATTTTGTCCGTTGTCCTGGAGTTATTGACGGCGACTGCAATTAACTGGGCCTGTGCGGTTCATTTGATTTTAACTAGCAGAATAACATTACCGCCTGGCATGGGCTAAATTTGTTACCTGTTTTAGCACAACATGGAAATATTCAGTGATTACACATAAAAAATGTATGCCAACCTGTGACGGGTATATGCATGAAGTAGAAAACCCAAGTGCCTCTTCTACCGTTGTTAAGAATACACCCTGTAAACATCAGGGATCGATCAACAGTAAATGAGAGACAAGAAACTGATGTATTGTAGACGGAGGGGTGAAATGTTAATTGTCCTGTACAGGACGTCGCCGTCAACCCAAGCATTTCTTGGCTGTCTGCGATTTCTTACGAAATTTACGTTCAGTAGTTTGCCATTACTTTCTGAATGACCGGCACTCATACATTGTACCAATACCAAAGCAAGGCGGTCTGCGTTCAGATCGCTCTCAGCTGTGTTTTGAACGAGGTGTGCGGGATTACGAATTGCGTTGGTAGCCCGTTCGCCACAGAGTCTGCTCTGTGAAAGGTGCAGTAATATAAACCTTTGTCTCTATACTAACTCTTTGTCTGCTTACAGTGGAGCTCCGAGACAAGGTGTCATCACTTCTGCAAAGCATCGCTCTAATCGCCGCCATTATATCACCAAAGAAATGTGTGTGTCTCTTTCGTATTTGAATATGGTTGTGCACCTTCCTTAAATGAATGTAGTTGCATATCTTTTAGAGGACGTTGCAATCAACCCTTGTATTTTGGGCTGTTTGCAATATACTAGGCATTTTTACGTTCAGTAATTTTCCATTGCCTGTCTCCGTGGCGAATGAGTTATGGACGCGGTTCGTAAGCCCGCTTACCCGCGTTCGAAACACTGCTGCGAACGATTTGGCAGCAGAACGCGCTGCTCTGGGTTTTAACGAATTGGTATGGGAGCTGCTCTTTCAAAAATCGTTGGCAAACTACTGAACGTTAACTTGCCAAGACATAACAACAGTAGTAAAATGCTTATGTTGACAGCGATGTCCTGTTTAAAAAAAAGGGGTGGGGGGGGGGGAATAAGCACACTAAAAAAACAAAACAAAAAATGTCTATTGCTTTCTGAACGGCCGAGCCTCATGCATCTTTTCCTTGGCTTATTCTGCACGTAATCTCTGTCATACATCTTCGATTTAATGTTATGATTCACTCTCCGCCCTTATGATGCCCTCTTCCCTATATCTCCACGACCCCCCCCCCCTCTCACTCCTCACACACACACACACACACACACACACACACACACACACACACACACACACACCTTCCTTCACCAATACTTTAATTTATTGATTTGGTTCAGAACCGCCCATTCAATTGTAAAATGATAAATTGGTGTTATAACTTTCTTCGATATAACGCTTTTTTAAGGCGGGGTTGAGGTGGAGGGGTGGGGGGGGGCGCTCGCTCGCTTTGGACTCAAGCGTAGTCCATACACGTCATACTATTTCTAGCGTACTGGACTGATTTTTGCGTGTAGATTATCTTTTCCTATTACCAGTGCCCCTCGCCATCAAGCGAACCTACACACACTTCAAAGATTCTTTTATTCACGCCCTCCGTCAAGGATGAGAAGTCAGTTTTAGTTACACTGATTAATTTAGGGGTTGAACCCGCTACCTCCACATCAGCACACCGGAATCTATTAAGATCAAGATCTTTTATCCATTTGGCCATGCTGACCTTTGATATTTAATGAATGTGTTTATTTGCTCTCCACTGGCACAATGTCTAACAGTTGTTGCAGCTATGCGTACTGTGTGTTCAGCTAGCAATATTCTTGTATCTTCTTAACGCAGATTTTTGCAACTCTTATTTCTGGCCCCTCTTTGATCTGTCTTGTTAATTTTTCAATATAGAGGTTAAAGAGATCAGGTGACAAAGCATATCCTAGTTTTACTGCTTGCTTTTTCTGTAAAGGATATGCAACTACCTCATAGGTGCCCCTGAGTAATACGCCAAGAGGTATTTGATACCTAAATCTGGAGCCGCTCCATCTAAGTGACGTCATAGTTACTATATGAAGAGTATAGCTCCGGATCCGTGACGTCAAAAAGCGGCTCCAGATTTGACCTAGTTATTCGAATCTCACGCAGATTTTGGTACTTCCGGTGTCTCCCGGGGGCTGGGAGAGGCGACCGAGGCGATCGGGCACGCTTTCTGTTTTTAGGAGTTTAGAAAGTCAAACTGTAATTATTAAAAGGTAAATTATATACGAATTTTTTTTTAAATAACCGCGTGCGTGCGTGCGTGCGTGCGTGCGCGCGCGCGCGCGTGTGTGTGTGTGTGTGTGTGTGTGTGTGTGTGTGTGTGTGTGTTGGGGTAGACAGACGTGAGGGGTGAGGTTACACGGGAATGGGCTCTAAATTCCACCATTAGCCTTCGCCAACAGTGGGCCACCAGACCCACAGCTATTGTGAGGAGGTGTGATGTTTGATGATCATCTCGGCCCCTGGTAAGATCAAATGCAGTATTGAGTGGGCAATACAACATTTTGATCTTAGCCAAAGACGGAAACGGGTTGAGCAAATTGACCATTATCCTTGTAAAACCGCTTGAAATGGACTGAGTTGAGATTATGCGTTAAAATAGTATCGCGGATGTATAATACCACACACAAATAAGCTAATTAGCATAGAATAAAATGTCTGATCCATGCATATCTAACAGTAAAATAGTAATATAATTAAAAACAGTCAATTTAACTATCATACGTAATGACTTTTGTGAATAAACATTAATTATGAGAAAATAATACTAATGTAAGTTATTTCCCATGCCCAGTCTTTCTCAAAATCACGCCAAGGAATGTAAACCATGAATAACCAACCGACTATATTATTTCGGTTTCCTCCCTTGGTCTAAAGATAAATTGTTAACTGTCCAGTTGAAAATGAAAGATATCGATCCTTAGTGCTCTGTAAACGGTTGTGGTGGTCGGGATGTGTGTGTGTGTGTGTGTGTGTGCGTAGGCGTGCGACTGTTTGTTTGAATGTGTGTGTGTGTGTGATTTCGTGTGTGTGTGTGTGTGTGTGTGTGTGTGTGTAAAACGACTATAATACCAGTCTATAACGCGTGTGAAACTTTTGAAACAACATTCTACTTGTGTGTGTGTGTGTGTGTGTTGTGTGTGTGTGTGTGTGTGTGTGTGTGAAATCATTGAAATATCATTCTACCGGTGTGTGTGTTTGTGTGTGTGTGTGTGGGGGGGGAGGTGTAAGTATGATTGTGCGTGTATGCGTGAATGTGTGTGTGGAGTGTTCGTGAATGTGCATGCGTGCATGAATGTGTATGTGTGTGTGAGCGTTAATATGTGTACTGCATGAATGTGTGTGCGTGAATGTGTGTGTGAATGTGTGCCTGCATGAATGTGTGTGCGCGTGTGTGTGTGCATGCACGTACACGTGTGTGTGAGTGTATGTATATGTGCATGTGTTTGTGTGTATGCGTAAATGTGTGTGTGCATGTATGTTCTCGTGTATGTGTGTGCGTGTGTGTGTGTGAGCGCGCGTCCGCGTGTACGTAGGCGTGCGTATGTGTATACGTGAATCTACCCGTCTGTGTTAGCGAGGTAATCCCCTGGCGTCTCTTGCGAGGCAAGCCCTCGGCATGTCTTCTGCTCTAAAAATTAGTGTAATATTGCAGAGATCTAATCGTTCTCTGAATGGTAGTAGTCGTTACCACTCATACATTAGCAATGCATTTTAGGGCATTCCCAGAACCACTAAAAACTGTGACTTCCGAAGTGAGGCGGGGCGACCTGGACTAGCAAGCCAAACGGAAAAACGAGAGGGGGTGGATGGACTAGAGAAATACAGCGACGGATTCGAAACCGTTAAACACACGACGTAGGTAGGTACGTGGGGTAGCACTCTGAAATAATATGCGTTCACAATTGTAACACTTTCACCAAAACTCACTAATGTGCTAGCCGTTACTAACGGATGGATTATGTTTAATGCACCACAGCGCTCGGGAGATGTTCATGGGTGATCTGGCCATGGATAAATACTTGTCGGACTATTGATTGTGTGTGTGTGTGTGTGTGCGCGCGCGAGTCCGAGCGTGAATGTGTATGTGTTAATCTAGCTTTCAATCTATCTGACTCGCTCGCTATCTTGCTGCATTTGCGAATAGTTCTCTCTCTCACACTCTCTCGTTCACTCTCTCTCTCTCTATCTACCCTCTCTCTCTCTCTCTCTCTCCTCTCTCTCCTCTCTCTCTCTCTCCTCTCTCTCTCTCTCTCTCTCTCTCTCTCTCTCTCTCTCTTTCTCACACTTTCTCCACGTTCCCTCACTCGTCCACACTTTCATTCATCTCTTTCTTTTCTCGTTCTGATAAATTAGGTTTTACTTTACAGATGTCCCGTGTGAGTATTAACAAGTTCCATGCATTTTCAAATCTCACACGTTAGGATACTAACGGCTTCCAGTTTTATATAGTTAAAAAGTTAAACTGTAAATATTTCTTACTCCATTTGCTTGAAATATGTCTATATCTGCAAGATTGTCTCTTTTTTGTAGTTCACTAACCAGACCTGGAGTGGAACATCACACGAGTTGTTGGAAAATATATTTGTGGTAGTGACAATCGGTCAGTCTTTCTAACTGTAAAAAATGAGCTTGTAAGTGAAAGCACCATCCTTTCGAGGCGGAACTACAAGAAAGCAGACTAGGCAATGTACAAGCACCACTCTAGCATACTGACGAAGGTGGGCGACCAGACGCGCATCAGATTATATTTCAACAATGCCTCAAAGCGCGAGGGCAATGGCTACGACCGGACCACGTGGGGGCGTTGCTTCCTGTCACATGTATAATGGTAATGGCTACCTCCTGTCAAAGATGGCATCGCATCAATTCACATGTGTAATGGTTACATTTGGTCAAAGATGGTGCTGCATCCGGGCGCACGTGGTTAAAGGCTACGACCAGACCAAGCGGGTAAATGTCACATCCCTTCACAGATGTCGCTGCATCCGATCACACGTGGTTATTGGCTAAAAGCAGAACAAGTGGGTAATGTCACATCCGGTCAAAGATAGGGTGGCATCCCGTCAAACGTGGTTATTGGCTACAGCCAGACGACGTGGGAAATGGTCACATCCGTTCAATGGTGGCGCTGCATCCGGTCACACTAGGATCATGGCTAAAGCCGGACTCGTCTGTAATGGTTACGTCCAGTCAAAGATGACTCTACATCCGGTCATATGTGTAAGGGTACAGACAGACATGTGGACAATGGTTACCTCCAGTCAAAGATGACTCTACATCCCGTCATATGTGTAAGGGTACAGCCGAGACACGTGGGTAATGGTTACCTCCAGTCAAAGATGGCTCTACATTTGGTCATATGTGTAAGAGTACAGCTTAGACACGAGGTTAAGAGGGATAATACAGAAAAGGGTTTCATGTCGGGTGTCGAATCAAGGGACCTAACTAACTCGGGATAATCAGAAGTAAACACGAAAAATGTGTGTGTGTGTGTGATGTCATCATTTTCTATTACATACTGGCCTGTGCGTGATTGTAACAATGAATCTAAAGAGTAACACGTACACAGAAGACCGGATACCGTTACCTGAGGTGACATGAAAATAATTCCACAAGCGACTATATCGCGTTGATAGGCCACGACTTTAGCACGTGATTGTATCAAGTTCAGACATGTCTAGACGGTGCATAATATTCTGCTGAGTCATGATTCTGCGTCAGCAAATAGCGTGCATAAAACGTCCAGCATTCGCCATATAGAAGTACCGTTCTCCATAAGCAGTAACCAGATCACTATGTGGCAAGTCGCTAATGGTAAGTTGGCGTTTGATAAAACTTTTCACATTTTCGTTGTGTTTCTGAAAGTAGGCATAGGTTAACATAACAATACTAGTATAATACAGTGGATATATGGTGCTAGACGCATATAACTGAAGAGATAAGACATTTATTAATATATCGTGGTAGACTGGGTCGACTTGGAATAGAGATGGCATTCGAACTTATGAACACAGCGCTATGGTGGTACCGTAATAATATAGATAGTAGTAAGCATTCGTTGAGGAAGGTGAAAGTATCTTGTGGGGTCAACAGACCCATTATCGGTAGTAATATAGGGACTGTTTAACCAGGGGTGCATGTTAGATACAGAGCTATTATTTATCATATGTATTTCTATAAATCTGCTATAGTACCTTATTCTTATCTATGTTTTGCAGATACCGAGGCTTACGAAAAACTAATTAGTAACTGTGAATCATACTAAGAATGGAACCATACTGCTATTGCATGGTGTGTCTTAATGTTCCACTCAATCAAGAAGCCGAGAATCCATTCATTCATTCTTGTGATAATGGTGATAGTGGTAGTTTTGCGGAACTAGTAGTGGCTCGATTGCAGGATGTACAACAGCAGAACTTCACCAAAGAGGAAATAATCATATTAAGCCTCAGTAGAATTGAGGAGTGTGTCCTCGACTATAATCGCCTACAGGATTCTCCGGAACCATCGCCACCCAAAGTCCAGCGATCATTGTCAACGACACCCTTAACATTTAATCAATCCAAACTAGCAGACGAGTTTTAAACACCTGCTTAAAAACAAGATGGTTGTAATATACTTACAGTCATGTCTTCAATAGCTGACCAGTCCTCAATACGAAGAAATCTACAGTGAGTGTGAGGAGACTATATATATATATATATATATATATATATATATATATATATAGATATATATATATAAGATATAATATATATATATATATATATATATATATATATATATATATATATATATAGTTTTTATTCTGGCTTCACAGACTACCTCACGGTGAATACATTGCAAGTAACACTGTGTCCTCTATGCTATCTATTTCATCATGTTGAAAGATCATGCGGCGAGCATGACCAGCATTCCCCAACCCAGCTCAAACAAACAAAGGGTCAGCGAGCGAGCAGTAGATCTCTTAGTCACGCCATATGGACAGCCGCGTCAGCATAATCTGAGCCGCTTTAAAAAAAATGGCCGAAAACGGTTTTAAGGTGGCTCAAAAACTTGTATATACACCCGAGGCAGGCTGGTAACAGTCGCTCATTGTGATCCAAAGATGACTACAAACCTCAAGACTGTGCCTGCTCACTGGGTCTACGTGACGCGTAATGGTGAGACTGTTAGAACAGTAAGTGCTGGTGATGATACCGTTTTTGTCTCGTCCTAAAGAGGAACCACCACGATAAACATCCGTCGATTCTTTGGCGAGTCCGCCAAGAAGTTTCCTAAGAAGATAAGAATGACACTTGTCAATAAAATGATTAGGTGATAGCTATGCGCGCAAAACCCAAGTGTGTGATCCCAAATACCAGAAATTTGGATTTACCCGACAGGGAGCTTTTTGATGTACCCCATTTTCACCGTTTTTTCATGTCCCCTTTTCTAAAATACTCAGATGCCCACCATCAAAAAGGAACGAGTCTTAGACTAACACCCAAGTGACAGTTTTACTTACCATTTTACCAGCCGGAAAAACCCAACCCCAAACTTAGAAAATTTGGTGTGAAAAACCCCGATTTTTATACCCCTTTTGTGAAAAAAATGTTTTTATCCCACTATGTAAAAACCAAACTCATATCGTATCATCCTTTCGGATAATGGCATTTTTTTTTTTTTTATTCTATTTAAAAAAAATAATGAAATACTGTAACAAAACCGGGGTTATAAATACTCT
The DNA here is from genome assembly GCA_014155875.1 of Cepaea nemoralis. Classification (NCBI taxonomy): domain Eukaryota; kingdom Metazoa; phylum Mollusca; class Gastropoda; order Stylommatophora; family Helicidae; genus Cepaea; species Cepaea nemoralis. The sequence continues at coordinate 249,114 of JACEFZ010027681.1, forward strand.
TGATTATTATTTTTTTTAAATAGTTTTAAAAGGTATATACAGTTGTCATGTGGTGAAAAGAATTTTTTACATATTGATGAAAATTTCAATAAATACGTCAATAAAACTAAGGAAACGGGCTAACCAAAGTATGATAAATGTTGGTAAAATCAGAAAATTGCGACCAACGTAGGAAAATTTATTAGCCACATCAGAAAAAAAATATTGGCCAAGTAACGACATATCTCATCCAAATTTACGAAAAGCAGGATATTTTCTTAACCACATGTGAAAAATATTTACCAAGTAAAAGCATATTTCAACTAAGCTTGCAAATATCTCAGCCAAAACTTATAAAAAGTAGGAAACTTTGTTAACCAAATGTGAAAAATATTTGCCAAGTAAAGAAATATCGCATCCAAACTTACGAAAAGCAGGACAATTGTTAACCAAAATGGAACAAATATTGGCCAAATGAAAACGTATTTCAACAAAACTTTTAAATATCTCATCCACACATATAAAAAGTAGGGAACATTTGCTAACCAAATGGGAAAAATATCTCACTTTGTCATTTCACATCCTCAATACCGTTTAGTGCCCAACCAATTAACAGTGTCTGTTATGAAGTCAGCCTTTCTTAAAGACACGTCTACCTTATTGACCCCTTGTATACCGTCCACCACATCTTCTAACCGACTTTCAACATTTCATAACTTTAGCACTAACATTCTCTTTGATTACAAGACAACCGGTTTTTCTGCTGACTGTGCAAATTTCCCAACCTACTGAAAATAATCGTGTGTCCTCTATGCAAACAACAGCTGTATTTCGGAAAATGAAATGTATCTTATGCATTACATCACTATCGTAGAATGAGAAAAAATAAAATTTAACATGCAAACACACACGCACGCAATCGCGTATGTGCGAACACGCACACATGCACACAGAAACGTTTGCATACATGCGCACACACACACACACACACTCACACTCACACTCATACACACACACACACACACACACACACACACACACACACACACACACCATCCCGACCATTACGACCCTTTACAGAACACACATATGCGCTATCTTTTATTTTCAATTGAAAAATTAACAATTTCTCGTTAGACCAAGGGAGGAAACCGCAATAATCCAGTCGGTGTTTTATTCAGGAGCTACATTCCTTGACGAGATTTTGAAATAAACTGGGCACGTGAAATAACTTGCATTAGTATTGTTTTCTTATAAATTAATGATTATTCACAAGTCACTAAGAATTTTAGTTAAACTGACTATGTTTAATTACATTACTATTTTACTTTTAGATATGCATGAATTAGACATTTTTTCTGTGTTAATTAGCTTATTTGTGTGTCGTATTATACATCCGCGATACTATTTTAAAACATAAACTTACCTCAGTCTATTTCACGGGATTGTACAATGATAATGGTCAATTTGCTCAACCCGTTACCGTCTTTGGCTAAGATCAAAATGTTGTATTGCCCTCTCAATACTATACTTGATCTGGCCAGGGGCCGAGATGATCATCAAACATCACACCTTCTCACAAAAGCTGTGGGTCTGGTAGTCCACTGTGGGCTAAGGCTATTAGTGTGACTAGGGGCCCATTTCCTTGTACCCCATCCCTCACGTCTCTCTACCCCAACACATACACACACACACACACACACACACACACACACACACACACACACACACACACACACACACACACACACACACACGGTTATTTTAAAAAAACATTATTTGGTATATAATTTACTTGTTAATAATTAAAGTTTGACTTTTTCAACTCCCAAAACCGGAAGCGTGCCCGATCGCCTCGCCCGTCCCAGTTGCCTCACCCAGCCCCCGGGAGACAAAAGTACCAAAAACCGCGCGAGATTCGAATAACTAGGTCAAATCTGGAGCCTCTTTTTGACGTCATGGATCTGGAGCTATACTCTTCATATAGTAAACTATGACATCACCTAGATGGAGCAGCTGCAGATTTAGGTATCAAATACCTCCTGACGTACTTCTCTCCGGTCTTTTCGTTAAAGCTATGGATACAAATGTCAACATATCACTGACTGTTGGTAACTGAAACATTTTAGTTAATATTTCTATTCCAAAATTCCCATTTCTTCTAATTCCTCTCTGTGATTTGATTCATTTCAGAAGGTTTTCCTTTCTTCGTACGACTGATACCGTCAATGTCTTCTTCGTGTAGTATTGGTGTACCGTCTAAGTTATCTTCTAATGCTAATTCTGCTCTGTTTTCACCATACAACCTCTGTGTATTCATTCTATCTCTTTATAATAACATCTCCCATTAATACACTTCCTGTCATGGATTTCAAAGCTCCGGTTGGTTTGTTATTTTGTGTGTTTTTTTTTTTTTTTTTTTCATTTTTAATGTAATTTATTTCAATCTTGTTGCACTGTTAGGTAGCTAATTTTATTTTACGCGTATGCAATTATCTTTATTATTTTTCTGTTTACCATATTCTATTTTTCTTTGGTATTTTTGTTCTGTTGTCCGTAAACTTTAAGATTTCTTTATCCATTACGTCTATGTATGTTCTTTCTTGTTGTTTTCTTTCCGGTAATATTTATTTGCTTAATTGTATGCATAGAGATTTTGATATCGGTTTCACACAATCACTGCACCATTCTTTAATCTTTTTTCTGTTCTTAGAAAATGTTTTTTAAGTCTATTGTTCTTAACTTGTTTTCTTTTCAATATTACCTTTATTCGTGAGGCTCCATCACTGCTACAAATCAAATCAAATCAACTTTATTAGGGTCACAAATTGGGCGCGCAGGCCCGTCTTACATTCGGCCCTTCCAATCACTCGTCTTTCGTTCATCAAGAGCATTATACATTTACATAGGAATAAAAAAATAAACATTGTGGAATGAATGTTGTAAACATAAACAAGGCTAAACATGGAGAAAAATATGTACATAAAAAGTATGTGACATAAAAGTAGTGATGCCAGCGCGCGCCACACACACACACACACACACACACACACACACACACACACACACACACACCACAGACACCACACACACACACACACACACCACACACACACACACGCTCTCTCTCTCTCTCTCTCTCATTCACCCTCACTCTACAGTCTACAGTCAGCGCTACAGTCAGCGCCAGATATTGTATTCACAGGTATCATTACCTACACATTTTATTTATCAATATTCAGTAAATTGTCATGGAATGTTTTCTCATTAGGGCTTTCATTTGTGTAAAATCGTCAGTTATTTTGTTTAAACATATTTCTAGTCAAGATATCATTTACATTTGTCAATTCTATCATTTTTTCCCCTGCTCTTTCGTTTCTGATTTCAAAACCACGATTCCCAACCACACGTTATGTTCTTTCCTTTTCTACTTTTGCGCTGAAATCTCCAAGTATTATTTTCACATATTGTGAATAGGAGTGAGAAATCGCCATTTCCATTTAATAGCAAAATCTTTGCATCTATTATTCGCTTCAACTTGTTGATTGTGCATTTAAGTTAGCGATCCTCTGACACGTATTGCGGGCATTGAATATACTGTACCAAGTCTCATATAATTATATACCGTATTTTACGGAGTATAAGACGCACTTTTTTCTTCAAACAATTTCCTCCAAAATTCAGGAGCGTCTTATATTCGAAATTAATTAAATGTTTTTTTTTTTTTTAATTGCTTAAAAATTAAGGTGCGTCTTATGGTCCGTAGTGAAATACGATACCCGTCCACACAAATTTGGTGGTGAAGTCAATATCACACCGGCCGCGGTTTACGGGATTATGAATTGCGTCCATATCTCCTTTGCCGCAGAGCCACGGAGTTTACTGTACATTAACCATAAAAGTTTACATACAGTTCAAGTTATTATAATGATTTACAGAGCTATTCGGTCCTCTCTGAATTATATTACAAATCATGTTACTTATTTGATGGATGGTTTTACAGTATCGTACCAATCGTAGTGCACTACTACTGGATTCTAATCTCACTGCTTGCATCCCTTTTCTTCCGTTATCAAGAGACCGGCCTCCGGTTTTATGCCACGACCTTGTCGGCACACAGAAGTTCGGTATCAGACAAGAACAACACAGTTTATAAATACAAGAGTTCAAACTTTAAGTATTTCTAGGCCTGTTTTCTAATATATATATTGTATATGATACATTTCCACATGATATATCCCCCATAAGAGCCAACTTTAAGTGTTGTATATATCTTTCCATATGTCACAAACTTTACAGTACAATGCATCTTTTTATAAGTCACAAAACTTTGTCCGTTGTCTATCTTCACATAAGTTCCAACCATAAATGCGATGTGTATCTTCCCATAAATCACAAACTTACGTCTGTCGTGTTTGCCTCTACATGCCGTAATCTTCAATCTGTATGCCTTTTGCCGCAAATCACAAACATAAGTGTTTATTTGATTTCTTATAAGTCACAAAATTAAGTATGTGATTTACCCCACAAAACCCAAACTTAAGTGTATGATGCTTTTCCCCCAGAAGCGACAAGCCCACAGTCTTGTAACAAGATTTTATTTCTAATTAGAATATCTCACTGTCGCAGTTGCTCTCGTTCGAAAGCAATAAATATGCAAGAGGCCTCCAAACGATTGCACCAAATAGATAATGAATCCGGATTTATTTCGCAGACCCATTTAGCCAAAGTGCTGCCCCTGTTGTATGGTAACTTTATTTTATGCTAAATAAATGCAGCTCTGAAATGCAAATTGCAGAATTTTTCTTTCAATCTTTTGAATAACACAGGAGATTCAATGAGGAAAAACATGTCCCTGTCATTAGAGTATCGGCTGACATAGATGTAGCAATGGCTGTAAAATGGATGCGCCCTCGATGAATGGGTGATTATTGCAGCAGACAACAAAGGAGAAGAGAAAAGCACATTAATTGTTCACATATGAATTTATCTCACAGACTGTGGTGAGTGGAGCGGTTAGTTGCATATCCTTTACAGGACGGAGCAGTCAACTACAGCATTTTTATTTCGTTGGCAGTTATGATTCCAGGGCAAGTTTACGTTCAGTAATTAGTCATTACTTTCTGAACGACGGTATTCATACCAGTGTAAGTAAACCAACTCAAGTCGGTCGGCTTCAAAATTGCCCGTGCTTCGAACGCGGTACGCGGGATTACGAATTGCATTTGTAAATCCTCCGCCACAGAGCCGATAAGAGCAGTAGCAGTAGTATGTACAATACCAACTGTGTATGTTCGAGACCCTGTGTTCACAAAATTGATCAAATTGACCGTTGTCCCATTAATTCAACGTAGTGGATTGCGCGGAGGGAGCCGCGGGGGCACAGTGGATAGCAGTGTTGCCTGACCGTTCGGTGATCATGTGTTCGAATCCCATTCGAGGGTGAGATTGGGTTTTCCTTGATCTGACCTCCCAGAAAGACCAAGCCAAAAATGGGTGGCAGGAGCAATCATCATATGTAAAGGCAGTCTGTGTGATATTGATCGCTTCATCCATCAACACCATGCAAGCATTATGTCTCATCGTGGGACAAAGAATACTCGTACATTACCGGTTTTGTTACAGTTGTTGTTGTATAACCGTCATTTATGTATATTTGTCAATGTTTATGTTTGTGTGTGTGTGTTTGTGTCTGCGGGTGTGGGTGTGTGTGTGTATGTGTGTGTGTGCGCGCGCGCACACAATGAGGAGAGGAGGAAATGGCATGTGTCTTTGTGAGAAATTTGCAAAATTTCAAGGGTTTCGTTTTCTTTACATTTAGACATTGTCTTTAGATTTTGAGAAATGGAAATGAGATGGCGCCGAGTGGAATTAATGAATAAATTTAACTCTTTCTGTCTCAGGCGGTTGGCAATTTATCACTATATGTCCCAATTTATTGACGAGTAATAAACGATTCTTCTTCTTCGGGTACTTGGTCTGGTGTAGGCATTTTTGATCATGACTTTCAGAGACGAGGAAGAAATGGAAGTAGAAGGAGGCGGGGGAAGAGGAGGGGGAGAATAATAATAATAATAATAATAATAATAATAATAATAATAATAATAATAATAATAATAATAATAATAATAATAACAATAATAATAATAATAATAATAATAATAAGAAGAAGAAGAAGAAGAAGAAGAAGAAGAAGAAGAAGAAGAAGAAGAAGAAGAAGAAGAAGAAGAAGAAGAAGAAGAAGAAGAAGAAGATGGGAGGGGAGGAGGGGGTGAGGAATAAGAACAAGAAGAATGAGACGGTGGTCTTTTCCAGAGACATGTATGTTACCTATTTACGAGCCTGGTATGAGAGAAGGATTAGGAGAACAAGAAGAAGAATTACAAGAATAAAAAGAACAAGAAGAGCAAGATAAACATTAAGATCACGAGGAACAAGTACAAAACTATCAAGAGACATGGAGTTCTTTCTCTGAGACACTACAAGTGTTACTTTACGAGTGTCGGGTACCAAAAGAGCTGTACATGACCAGGAATACAACTCTTTAGTGCAAGAACATTTAGCATGTAACTTCAGTGCAGGAATCCTGTGCAACTACAAATTTATGTGTGGTTTTTATTGTTGTCAAGGACAACTTTTGGTTTTTGCTTTCGCCCGCTTTAAACTCAAGCATATTCCACATAAATGCAACTACGTTTGTGATATTTGCGTATGGATTAGCTTTCCCATAACTTTCAGTCCACATATCTATCTTGATTCGGATATCTGGCGGCTGCTTTCTGCGAAGATGCGTATGCGAGGTAGGTGCGTCTGTTTGTTCGGACTAATATCTTCTTCGACAATGAACTGCATATTCAATTGAAAGACAGACTGTTTTTGGTGCTCTGGCGATTTGATCTTGTCGAAGCTATTGTTTTCTTCACGATTTCATCAGGGATAAAGATTAATTCTTCGTGGGGTTTTCGCTGGCACAGGAATGGAGCAATTATGGATCGACCCGTTGGTATGGAGTTGGAACTGTGAGATATCTAATACCTCATATAGACAAGTGCTCAATCTCTTCCCATGGATCATAAGAGGAGATTCACATCGCAGTGGAGGAAATCTGCAGCAGCGACGAGAATCCAAATGTGTATGCTAGAATCACATATGCTATGAATATATGCGTAGAATATGTATATATATGTGTATATTAGAATATGTATATGTCTGTACTGCCGGCTTCCTGGCCTAGAGGTTAGCGACTTTTCTCCATAATCTCGCATACTCTCGTAGGTAACGTGACGACGGTGAGAATCAGCAGTGGTTCGAATCGCGTCGGTAACTTACGGGGTATGTGAGCCGGCCGCTCAGAAAGCACTGGCAAACTACTGAGCGTAATCTTGCCAAGAAATCAACAATCAGCTGAAAGATGCTGATGTTGACAGCAATGTCCTGTAAAGGATATGCAAACATTCTTTTTCATATGTCTGTACTAGACTATTTATGTATGTGTAATACTAACCGGTCTCTGTGGCTAAGGGCTTGCGAACGCGATTTGTAAGCCCGTATACCCGGGTTCGAAACACAGCGGTGCTGGTTTTTTCGAAAAAGGTATAGGAGCCGGTCGTTCAGAAAGCAATGGCAAACTACTGAACGTAAAATGAGTCCAGGGATCACGAACAGCGAAAATGCTGGGGTTGACTGCTACGTCCTGTGAAGGACATGCAACTTAATTTTTAAATACTAGAATACAGATATCTGTTTCGCTCTATGACAGTGGATCTTAGAATATAAATGAACAAACTAGGAAGAAATTGGAAGAAACAGAGATTTAGTTCCTGAGACGAATGTTGCGAATTCCTTGGACTGGCAGAATAACTAACAACGATTGTCTAACGGACGTTAATGAAACTAGAACATTATACACAACAATAAGAAAGAGAGGCATTGGAGAACATCGTGACAACTGGAAAGATCTGGGGAAAAAGAGGCAGAGGCAGTCTAAGGGATATGATGCTCGATGGATTGAGACGGTGGCATGGAGAAATATCATCAGCAGAGTTGACCCAGAACACCAAAGACCGAGATCTGTAGAGAGCCATGAACGCGTACGACAGCTGGCAGGGCACTTGATGATGATGACTAGACTGTGTATATATTCGTATGCCAGAATATGAACGTATATGTACACTAGAATACAGATCCCATACAAATTAACAGATTTTATCTTCCCTTGAGTAGGTTTTCCTTCCGCGTGGTGCTGACAGTGCAACAAATTAGGCCATGGACGTGCACAACATGCACACGGACCGTCTGTTTTTCGCTTTTATCCGAGGCGGCTATGAATCCGATCTAACTACCAAAGGTATCAGGTGATGGTGTGATCCCATTAGATACAAGTGGTAGTTGGAAAAATTCGCAGTCCTATTCTGAGATCCAAACCGGTACCTCCTGGGTAGTTTGTAAATATTTTTAATTAACCTGAAAATTAACCTAAAACTTAGTCTGGTCAGAGATCTATTTTCGATTTTCAGCTGTCAGGTGATTAGCGTACACATGGGTCTTTTCTCGTTCTTTTTCGAGAAGGTTACAAATCCCACTTAAGGATAATGACGGGCGTACCTTCCTTTGTTCATTTATAAACATCTACTGTCTACATCCTGAATCGAACTTGCTCGGGTTGAGTCAGATGTTCAGATAACCTCTATTCCACCCGTCCCTTCTCTCACCGGCTTCAACCCGTCCAGTGTCATGTCAATAGTATCGCTGTAAATATTCCATCTGATGATTCACCTTACATGTATGTTCCTGGTGCAGATCAACCTGTAACTTTTCCTAGAAGTAGAATCCACCCACATTGTTTCCTGGTCGGGTGATGAGAAAGATTACCGTCGGTCGTCTAATGTTAAAGGTAGTACAAAGGCTAGGTATAAAATTGACATGAATTCGTTCATGTAGAGGCTTTTAGCCTCCAACGTGGCCAGAGAGGGTTAAGTGAACCTCTAACGTTCTCTAGAAGTATTATCCACCCACACTGGATTCCTAGTCTGGCGAAGACAAAGATTACCGTCCGCCGTCTGGTGATAAGAGTAGTACAGCAGGCTAGGTGGGAAATTAACGTGAATTCCTTCATATAGAGCAGGGGTGGCCAACTTTTTCAGCAGACGGGCCACATTTCAGAAATAATATTTTCTACCGGGCCACACATCTAATTTTTTTTTTTTGGGGGGGGGGGGGGGGGGTTAATTAAAGTAAACAAGCAAGCGTGCTACAGCCTTGACCACATCATCGCTTCCCACTCCGCGGGCCGCAACATGACGTCCGGCGGGCCGCACGCGACCCGCTGGCCTCGTGTTGGCCACCCCTGACGTAGAGGCTGTCAGACTCCGACATGGCCCAGCTCTGAAACATTACGTACGATGATGACGAGGGAGCGGGATCGCTTCCTACACACGTCACTTTGGAATTGAACGTTGAATTCTCCTTCAGAAAGCAATAATAAATTGCTAAACGTAAAATTGCCTAAAAATCAACCTGGAATTAGGACTGATCGCAACATTCTGCAAAGGACGTGCATTTAAGGAATAGATTGTTGGACCATGAAGATATTATTACTCATTTAGTTTGTATTTTTGTTCTTACGATACAATTTAGTCTCGGGTGCATGCCTGATGAGAAGGGGCTTATTGGGGAATATGTTGAGAGTTTCGAACAACGGGGAACTTGGATTCTAAATCTTCGGTAAGACAAGGGAGTTGAAGACACTGTTGTTGTTGTTGTAGTTGTTGTTGTTGTTGTTGTTGTTGTTGTTGTTGTTGCTAGTGTTGTTGTTGCTATTGTAAAACACGTAGATTCGGCTTGTTCACTCTTACACGCACTGGACAATTGCAGCTAAATAAGAACGATCTGTAACAACTGGCCATAACGGAATGAGGTAGCCGTGTTTGTGACATTACTAGGCTTGACTCGGACTCGCGAGGTACACGGTTCGACCCTGTCACAGTGCTGGGAGTTTCTAGAAGAACTACTGATATCTAATGATAGCACACGTGTCCATCTTCAGGCAGTGCCACCGCAGAATCTTTTTCCATGCACCGTGCCTTTGACCACTGTTCTTTCAAACCACTCTTTAAAATTGGCGTTTCCGAGATACACTTTTATGGACCAGACTATCCACTAACCATTGGATTACGTCGAGATCTCTATTTCTCCCTCCCCCCTCTCTCTCTCTCTCTCTCCTCTCTCTCTCTCTCTATATATATATATATATATATATATAATATATATATATATATATATATATATATACACACACACACAAGTATATAAGTATGTTATATATACACAAGTATACAAGTATGTTATATATATATATGTTCCAGGAAGAAGGTTCAGTGGTCGACCAGCAGGAAGATGGACACAGACTATTGCGGACACATTGATCATGAGGGTGCAAGAGGCGGGAGAAATGACAAGAGATCGACAAGCTTATCGCCGCACTGTGCCAGAGCGACGTCCGGCGTTAATGTCATTTTGTGGGACCGACGTGCCTTGTCATTCTAACTTCTTTCTGTAACAGATCCCTAATTATACTGAGTTATTCTAAAATGTCCATGGACATCCACTAAATAATAAATGGGGAAGGGGCTAAGGACTCAACGTGTGTTGGGCAGATTTGATTACGTGTTATGTAGATGATCAACCAACAGCTTATTCCATGATTATTGATAACACTTGTGTATGTGTAAGCCAAGACTTCAAGAAACTGATCAAAACTGTAAACTGATCAGAGAAATGAAAAGTTGGCAGTAAAGATGTTTTGGTTATGTTATGATAAGAAATACAGTTTAAAAACCTAACAGACTCAGTGCCAAACAATAAGTGGGTCTGGACAAAACAAATATGGATGGCAGAAAATGGGAAGCAGGAGTGTGTCACAGCTATGACTTAACATTTGATAGTATGGTAGCAGAAATGTTGTATTATCGCGCAATGACAACATTTAGGCGATATAAGCCCATGGTAGATACGGGGGCAGATCCTTTACGACTATTAATCATCCCACGGCACTTAATCAGTTAATGTCAAGAAGTAAACCTGATACGAAAAGTGGAATCTGAAGACACAAAGAAGTATTCCCGGATGGCAATGCCGTGTGGTATAACCGCCATGTGAACATAGATCTCAACTAAAACTATGGTAGTAATGTGAGACAGAGAACCATGGAAGCATGATTGTCCTTGCTTGGCATGCCATGACACTCTATTTTACTTATAATGATTTCCCGTCATGGCACATGTTTAACAAAATGGCACACTGTTATAGTTATAATTTTTATATAATAAGTAATTTTTTTAATTTCGCGTCATCGCTGTAAACATTTTTATGCTGTTTTATAACGCGCAGATCATATGCAGTCGTCCCCTCTGCCGTATATTCATCTTGCAGAGGTAGAGGGACTTGCGTATCCAATGACACTAAGAGCTATGCCGACGGTAGTGCAGCTACTGGTAGGGGCTACCCGACAAGTCAAGGGGTAGGGACAAGACACCTCAATACAGACACCTACTGCCTTGTAGGTACACTGGGGACAGTCAAAATCTAGACAAAGCAAACCCGAAAAAGTTAGTTACACATCCAATACAGGATGTCGCAGTCAATCCCAGCATTTTTTGGCTGTTTGTGATTTCTTGGCAAGTTAACGTTCGGTAGTTTGTCATTGCTTTCTAATTAACTGCTACTCATGCCATTGCGGATGTTCAGCACCACAAGCTTAGTGAAATAGTGCGATGCAACTCACTAAATGAATGATGATGATGTATGCAGTCGCAATTATGGTTTCTACTTCTTTTTATCTAAGGTTTCCTTTTATTTATTCTTGCTTCTTCCATATATTTATGAGTGCCTAACAACACCTTGGAATTCCAAACAATATCTTAAAGCGTGTTGGAAATGGCCAGCAGGCAGCACTGAATGACAATTGACAGACATGTCCCCCCCCCCCCCCCCCCCACCCCCCCCAGGTAATGTAATCATCTACACGGACGACTCTATGTTAAAAAGCAAAAGAAGTGTCGAGGGTTCATAGCGAGTTCTAATGAGCAGGATATACTGTAGGAGAGTCTGGTCAGTGATACCACAACATCAACTTCCGGTCCAATATGGAGGATAGGCGGTTGAGCTGTTAATGTCTCTGGGGTGTTTATGCTCGTGGCTACGGTTTGCTTGAGCATTTCCTCCTGTTGGACTGGTAGTGCATGGTTCCGTCGCCTAGCTACTGAGTTAGGTGCGTGGAGCGACACTGTAAGCTGTGGATTTTGTATGGAGTGCTTTTACATATGTCCGCGGTTGATTGTATCGTGAACTGCATGTTCAGAAAAATGGCGGCAAGTCAGTTACTGAACTAAATGGGTTTGCCTTATGCAGTAATGTGTGCCTGCTTCTTTTCTAGTGACTGCCGCTTCCATCGACGATGAACTGTATTTTTAGTGGCGGACTTTTGTGTTGACATTCTGGTGGCGGCCTGGCGGGATGTGAGTTTGTTGAGACTCTTCTCTGTTTCACTTTAAACATGGGGCAGTGCTGAGCATTTTGTGTGATATTCATTGGCACATGAATGGAGCATTATGGGGACGACCTGTTGCTGTGAGGTTGAAACAGCTGCTAACTAACTAACTAACTAACTAACCAACCAACCAACCAACCAACCAACCAACCACCCAACCAACCAACCAACCAACCAACCGACTAACCAACTATCTACCTACCTACCTACGTACCTACCTAACTAACTAACTAACTAACTAACTAACTAGTCTGAGAATGGAGGTGGAGGCAGCCACTGCGGCATTCCACTGGCTGCAGGCTAAACAGCACAGCCACGTCGTGGTTTTAACGGACTCACTGAGCATGCTGAGTATGGAAAGACAGGTATGCTTCGTGCAGAATGGCATGTTTCAATTAAAAAATCAAAGATATGGTGCATATATTGGATCTTTTCCCCAGGCCATGCTGGTGTGTTGGGAAACGAACAGGCGGACAAATTGGCTAGATCTGCACCTCTGGGTTTGGTATTGGTGCTTGATGAGCCATGTATGGTCAGGGTTCTTTGGCATCGTGTGTATAGTGTGGAAGAACAGATAGAACACCATTGCCTGGAGAGAATAGTGCGGCAGTGAGTGACCAGAAAATCTAAACGATACTCAGTTCGCCGAGGAAAGGTCAGACGGACACAAAATCAGACTGAAACTGTATCGGGACTCTTCACTGGTTGTTGAAGATAAGAATGGAACGCGTATGGGAATGACCCGAGTGATATCGGTTCTTGACTCGCGCTTAACACAACTCAGCACCTTTGAATTCCTAACAACACCTATGAATGCCTTGCAACACCTTTGAATTTCTAACAAAACCTTTGCATTTATATCAGGTCACGAACACACTCCCTATTATGCATGCTGCGTTATATTTTTCAGTTCCAACATTACGCTAACTATCGTGTATCACGCACATCAAACAAAATTATCTTCCCTGAAAACCAAGGGGAGTGAACCATGTTCTAATATTATCAACACTTCTATTGCTCCCAACATTGCCACGGTGATAAATGGACTGATCCGGGAGAGGATGCCAGGGAGATAAATGGACTGATCCGGGAGAGGATGCCAGGGAGATATTTGAAAACACTCAACGCCTAATTCCTAACGAAGTTCTTTTCAAATCCCCGATTTACATAACTTCAAAGTGAGATCGGTTTGATGTTACGAGTGGCCTAATTTTCGTCGGCGTATCATTTTGTATTTCACAAGTGCATATGAAGGAAAATCCCCTGAGGACATTAGGGTAACGGAAGAATAAATAAAATTGTAGCTATTGATCGATGTACTACATTGACATGAGAAGAGAGACACTAGAGGACTGGAAGGTTGAAAACAGACTTGTCTTGATTAATAGGCCAACTGATCTGCCAACCTTCTACTATAGATTGTGACGCACCACAACTATACCTTGCCTGGCTTGTCACTATTCAGATCTGGTGTGAAACATCAGATGGGTTGTGGAACTACAAGAAGGCAGACTGGAAAGTGTATCAACACCAGCATACTTGTTACAAATCTGAACATAAATAAAATGGCTGAAAGGTTCTGCAAAATCATACCACAAGCAACAAGAGAAACAATACCAAGATGTGCTCGTCAGTGAATTAGACCACCTGCATAATGACGTTGAAACATCGCAAAAGCGAACATGCACCAAATCCTGCAAAGAGTACCACGACAAATACCAGCATGCAAAGGCCGCATTTCAGAGAGTTAAGTTGCAAACGAAAAAGAAAAGCAGACAGGAGAAAACAGAGTCCCTGAACTTTGAAAGAGAAACAAGAAAGTTGTGGATGCTAGTACAACAATTTACTTATGAGGGCTCACCGAAAAACTTTAAGATTGCATTATTTAACGTTGAAGACATTTTAACAAGAAAACAGACTGTTGACAAATTTGCAGATTCACTTGCTAAAGATAACAACAGTGAAATCAGTCAGGGGAAACAGATAGAGATACAAACACATGACACCATACTAGACAGAATGAAACAATACTTAATGCGCTTGAGTCACAGAATGCACTACATGAACTGGAGCTAACAGAATCCATCCATCCATCCATCATGTGCCATGCCGGTAAGCGTGGGCGGTCATGTTCTGCCATCTCACTCGATCACCAGAGTCGTGGATCAGTTCCGTGTTTCTGTCTCGACCATGCCACAAGGCCAAGCCATCCAGATACTTGTTTCTAGGTCTTCCCCTTGGTCTGTTTCCCTCGATCTTACTAGTTGTCACCAAGTTCTCCAAATCATTTCTTCTCATAACATGTCCAAAAAATTGTGACTGTCTACGTCTAATGTCTCTGATCAGTTTACGATCTTCATTTGTTTCTTCAGAATAAAAACTGAAAATTATAAAGTCACCAAGAATCGATGAAATATACAAAGAAAGTATTTGAATAACGAAAACACAAATAGTAGATTGCACGATTTATTGCCTGACATATTTCGCTGCATCTCGTCAGGTACATACTGCAGAAATCACACAACATAAAGTAAAACGCGGGGAGCTTCCGGCGTGTCGACCACACTAGGCTCGCATCGCCTGTGTGTCGTATCTTGTCGACCCATTGAGGTATGTATTCTGACACTCTTTTGTTCAGCTGTCTTTTTGTTATGCCGATGTAGAAGGCCTGGCATCTACATGTGAATTGGTAAATACAATTGTGTTTGGCGCACAGAGAAACAGGCCCTTTTACTGCTGGTGTGGGAATCGGTGTGGTTCTATACCTAATGACTGTAGTTACAGCACAGAATGTTCGGCCTACTGCTGTAGTAAGCCGGTCTTGTAGATGTTGCATTACGTCATCCCCTCGAAAGGTTAGCTGATGAATACCTTGAGTTTAGGGACTGTAGTTACGTCTGGTTTTGGTTTGGGTTGTTGGCAGTGGCGCTTTATAAATCCTGTGGAGTACCCATTCAGGTTGAAGACATTCTTCAGAGTTTCAAATTCCTTTGTCAGAGTGTCCTGGGTGCATATCTTTCTAGCACGGTCAAACAGGGTCCGCACTAAGCCCCGTTTGCACTGGACAGGTGTGAAGCTCTGAAAATCTAGGTATAGGCCAGTCCATGTTCCTTTGCGGTACAACGATCTTTGAATTGTGCCGTCTGCTCTGCGTCTCATTAGAATATCTAGGAACGGCAACGCTTCTTTGTGTCCGTGTTCCATAGATAGAGAGATGTTTTTATGGGTCATGTTCATTATGGCCTGGAACGATGTTGCTTGTAGCTCATCTGTTGTGATAATTAGTATATCGTCCACATAACGACGGTAGAAGACCAAGTTGTTAATGTCTGAGGATCTCTTTTCTTCTAAATGTGCCATGAAGATGTCCGCTAGAATAGGACCAAGAGGACTCCCCATGACCATTCCGTCAATTTGGCCGTATGACTTTGTTAGAAAATTGAATTGTATGTTGGCGGTACATAGTAGTAGTAGCCTCTCCAGAATAGGTGTTGGTATGCCTAATTTTAGTTGTTTATCTTTAATTGTTTAGTTGTTTGCCTTTTAAAGAAAGTATCGAGGGGCTAAATGGTCTCGAGATATGGTGTCCGCCTCGAGTGCTGGAGTTCCCGAGTTCAAGCCCCGGTCAGGACCGGGATTTTTTCACGTGGACTTCTAGTAATACAATTTGCCTTGGTCTCTGGGTAGTGAGATCGGACGCCCGTGTGTATTGTTGCGCACGTAAAAACATCCCTTGGCAGTTAGAAATCAAAAAATAACGGCGCTGCCCGGGCAAAAATTTCGAGTTAAAAATCTACCCAAAGTATTTCAGGATCCTCGCCGGTGCAACGGAGTTCGTTCACTGAGCTGAGTTTCTCCAGACTCAGGTTTGAGTTAGGAGGAGAACTGAGCACTTGTGGGTTACACCCGTGTGCCGTGATGTTGATCCATCGACTAAAAAAGAAAATAAATAAAGAAAGTATCACTAAATTGGGAACAACATACTTGGTATATATGGATTGTGAAACTGCGTTCACCAACCTCAGACCACAGACACCGCTAAGACCAGAGAACCAGCAGGATAGTAATGTCTCAACTTTGATGCAGAAATCCAAAGAATCAATACAGCAACAGAAAAAGTACTGAACAACAATCATGGTTTTCAGCTTGTGGTATTCCTGACAAACACAGCATCAGCACTTCAGGCACACCAGTGTAGACAATTGTCAGTATTGTGGACACTACTTTCTGAACTAGGCAACCAACTAGCTTAAGGTCACCATAGAACGGATAGCATCTCAATGTGGGGTGCCCAGAAACGAAAGAGCTAATCAAATAGCAAAGAAATGCTCAGTAGTAGAGTAACCAAATGTAACAGTCCCACACCACCAAACGAAAAGAGTAATCAAATCAATCAAATACCACCAGCACCTTAGCGTGCCTGCTGCCGGTCCGGTGGTTAAGTATTCAGATCCCTACCGTGGTGGATTTATTTTTTGTTGGTTTAAAATTACCTGGACTCCCAGGTCGATCCAGCCTTAAATAGGGAAATGTCTTAAGCAGTAAAGGTGATATGTGACACTGACCACATCACCATCGAGTACCACTTAATCTATAAAATATACAGGGCTAGCACCGCTTGGCAATAACGCAACAAGAAGTATAAAAAGGGCAGTTCATTGTTTCTTTTCTTTTTTTTTAAACAGTAACCCCAATTACTAAGAAAAACTAGAAAACACACCCCCATGGAGTGTAAGAAAGGTATTCTAATCACTGCGCTACATGTACCTCTAAACAAGGCCACTGAGCCAGGAAACATCACCATTACCAATGTCTTTTTAATGTCCTTTACTGCATGTTGCAATCAACCCCAGCGTAAAATACACAATTTATGAATAAAAAATCAGTGATTGGAAGGGCCGAACATAAGTCGGGCCTGCGTGCCCAATTTGTGACCCTTTGAAAATAAAGTTCTTCGTTCTTTCGTACTTTGTGATTTACATGGCAAGTATAATTCTACATGGCAAGTATAATTCAATAGTCGGCTTTTTGAGCGTCCGAAGCTTTATACTATCACAATTAGCGCAGTGCGGCAGTCTTGGAGTCATAGCTTCGGTATGTACATCATGGGCAATTACGTGTGATTATATTTAGTACGCGCCAAATGACAGTTGGTATTTTCACATCCTGGTCGTGTCACACCACTCGGTTACTTACATCACCAACAAAAATAACCAGCCGTTTGCACTGACGTGATTCAACATGATTTGCAGCCTTCGCTGACTCAACCTGACGTTCTTTTCGCAGAGAAACCACAAGTTGGCGCGAAATATCAGGTCTCAAATATAAATGAACTTAGGACATCTAATCTAACACGGGAAATTTAGCAGGAAATCCCAAGAAACAGAATTAAAGGGTCATAATATATAGCCTAATGTGTCATGTTATCAGTAATATTTGCATATTCATATGCTCTATGTTGTAATCTTGCCTTCTTCTAGCAGTTCAGTTTCTTCAGCTAAACATTATTTCTACATTTTGTTTTTGTGCCCCCTCGTTTTGAACTCAAGCGTATTCAATAAACTAGTTCTAGTGCACAGGACTGTATTTTGCGAGTGAATTAGTTCTTTCCTATTACCAGTGTCCCTCTCATCTACATTAATTCACATCATTACTTCTGTATATAAACTACATATTTGTTTTTAATATTGTGATTGACAAAACATATTTATATTTATTTTCAAATCAAATTTCAAATCAAACGCGTTGAGATTGCTTTGTATATTTAAACATAACATTTGTTTTGAAGTTTTTCAAACATGTACTAAACCACACATACATAAACAAACAAACAAACAAACGAACAAACAAACAAACAAACACACAAACAAACACACAAACAAACACAAACACATACACACATGTATGTATACATATATATATATATATATATATATATATATATATATATATATATGTGTGTGTGTGTGTGTGTGTGTGTGTGTGTGTGTGTGTGTGTGTGTGTGTGTGTGTGTGTGTGTGTGTGTGTAGATTAAGAAGCAGACAGGACAGACCAATAGACAAACTATGGAATAGACAGACAAAATGATGAGACAGGTAGGCAGGGTGAATGATTGTCCCAGTACAATATATTACCATACAAAAGTACCAAACAACACCAATGTCACCCTTGTACAGACATTTATAACACAACTAAACGCTGACATTAAACAACATACGCAAAACTTACAGTTAACATAATACACAATACTCACAGTAAACATAACACACAACACAATAATATTCATAGCCTACGTTCATCCGCCTTTGCGCCTAACAAGGGAAATTTCTGCTGAGGTCAAAGGAAGAAAATAGTCACAAACATAACTAATTCCCGATGTCATGTTTGCACTCCCCGATGTGACAAGGGAATTTGTAGCAACCTGATGAACAATTTTCCCTTCACCCGAGGAGCTGTCCATAGAAAGAAGCTGGCTTGGAGTCTGGGTGATTAAGAAAACCTTGGGGCGACGTCTGCCACAATAAGATTGTGTCAGCACTTTCAGATTCGTATGGTGGTGTGGGGGATTACTTCAGTGTAAATTAAGGAATGTATTATGGATTTTGTTAGCTTGTTTGTCTGGCTGAATTTTAAGGCGGGGGGAGATTTGGAAATACCAGGGAAATATTTAATAGCGTTGGTATTCAGACAGAAAAACCAACAAGCAAGTCCTACAAGAATCAAATGAAAATTATAAACTGATTAGATAAATTAGACGAAGGCAGTTCACATTTTTTGGGCAAGTTATGACAAGAAATAAACCGGAGAAATTGGTGACAACTTGCAAGTCTGAGTGGACAAGAACAAGGGGCGAGCAGAGAGGTAATTATCTAGAAGGCTTGGCCACGTGGCATGTTCCAGACAAAAACATTGAGCTGATCCACGACTTTGGTGATCGTGTGAGATGGCGAGACATGATAGCCCACGCTTATCGGCGTGGTCATTGCCCCAGCTTTAACACATGGGGCAATGATCAACCCAACAAAGGCAACAGTGACATGGTTCTCTTTGAATAACCATATTGACAACACCCAAACGCCAACTGTAAATCTGGGTTCAGAGACGGTTGAAAGAGCGAACGCAATAAATTACCTGGGGATACGATTCGATCGAAACCTAGCTTATACGTAGACCAGGTGCGGAGCGGCTGACCGAGTGTCTAGAACGCGAGATTCTCCTTCGGGTGACCGAGGTTCGAATCCTCGGTAAGGTGTTTGGATTTTCTTCTGTCGGGGGCAAAAGGAGGTCCTAACCTGCACAGTTCGCGGCGACTGCACTAGCCAGGCGGCCTTAATTCCTGAGGATCAAAGACCCCTCCTCCCCCCATTCCCCCGGCCATACACCGCAAGGTACTATATTGGCTGTAAATGACAGTTGACAATGACAGTAGACCAGGTGATAACAAAGGCCAAGCGGGGTTTGGCTGCGCAGCGGGTGATGGCAGCGACAAACTGAGCAGCGCCATCTATGTCTTCTTTACGAGGGGCTGGTCCTTTCTGTTCTGGAGTATGCGATGGCGATCCTGACTCTTAGCCATAATTAGATAGAAAGGATGGAAAGGATACAGAACGAAGCCATGCGCATCATTCTTGGATGTACAAGAGATACAGCATGCAGGGTGGTGCACTACTTTCTTGATTTTCCAACGATGAGGGACAGAATACAAATGTGCCAAGCACGTGCCTATCTCAGAGTCAACGCAAACACACAGCATCCTCTGCATAGCGAGATTAAGAAGGTAAAGGGCAGCAAGTTAAAAAGAGGTAAGTCGTGGATGGGTCAAGCTGAAGACATTCTTCAGCAGGTGTATTCACTTGAGGACTTAGAACCTGGCGAGGAGTGGGTAGAAGTACCAACAGAGTTCTGTACATCCTTTTCAGTGTGCATCCAACTAGACGGGAAATACAGACAGGAAAATCCAGCAGCTGTGTGAATTCGTTAGAGGATGATGTGGTCATTTACACGGATGGGTTGGTCGTCCGAGGAGTAAGAAGTTCATGGGCCTTTACGGCTCGGCCGGAATGAAAACTGTAAAGGAAGAGTCTGACGCTTTTGCTTTGACTACAAGCAGCCTAACTACTGAAGTCATGGCAGTAAGTAAAGCTATAACATGGCTCGAGACACAGATATTCAATCGGGCATGTGTCCTTAGTGACTCAATGAGTATTCTCAGGATGATAGAGATTTGGTGGGGCCGGAGAGAATGGCTGCTGTCTCTGGAGCAGTCTCGGCTATCAAAGATTAGTTTCATCTTCGTGCCAGGGCATGCGGGTGTACAAGAGAATGAGCAGGCTGACAGGCTTGCAGGTAGGTGTACCAAGCTACGTGGAGGGTCCCAAATAGCCCTGTTACAATGTTTCAAAAATATTCTTTCGCCCTGGCTGGGATAGGTCCTTGCTTGCCAACCCTCCTCCGTTCCCTGAACTCACTGTCACTCTCTCTTTCGACCTCGGGGTCTATTTCATGCAGTGTTTTTCTGGCTGACACAAACCCAACATGACAATCGTCTCAGTCACTATAATTAGAATTTAATACCTTAATAAATGACAGCACAGAAAAACATCAAGACAGATGAACCTATAAAAGTCTATAAAGAAACTGAGGAGATAACTCTAGTCCAGACATGAAGCAACATAACTCTGAACATCATAGACCACAGATCTTATTATTGTCCAGTTGGTTCACATCCACCTCACCCGGACAAATCCTTTGGCCTCTCTTTCCAGCGTAGGTTGTTCGAACAACAGGCTTTCAGGTTTCCGTGGCCCAAACGATAGAGTCACTCAATTGGTCTGAGAAAGTGCTATGGGATCACTTGGCACAATTGTGGTTGGGAAATAATATCAAGAGAACAGTTTGTGTATGGGGAATGGGTCAGAGTCTTTCGCTGTCCCGGACAAGGATGGGAATTAGGCGTAGGTCCAATCAGTATCAAAACCAAACACTTGACCTTAAGTCGATGTGAAGACTTGAGTTGTGATATTGTTACTCGGTTAATTTTAGTCCTGAGTCTCCCTCAAAGTTATAAACATTCTACCTGGTATGGCCAATGACTTGACCGGGCCTCATCAGTTGCCCATAGCTTTAGGCATAAAAGTTCTGTCAAGACCTTCAGCTCACTTTACGGTCAAAAGGAGGACCCTGTAGATGACATAAATTAGTGAGCGTCTCCAGCCTAAACTTCTGGTACAGCCGACATGGAGACTCCTAATGGTCTCAGCACATCAGCTGCTATCAACAAAATATATAATATTAATAGATATATATTTTTTATCAGACCTGCGTGAATTAGCCTGACCTGACCAGAGGTCCTGGATTGGCGGCGTCTTTCCTAGACTAGGCCTTTAGCTTGACGAAGTCTTGTCGTTTGACCCTAGGTACTTTTTGCCTACAAGACTCACTCTCCACACTCATACCAAGCCTTTATTATTATTGGGCACATTCATTTCCAGGCTTCCCTCTCACTTGCAAACCATGCCTTTCTCACGACAAAGCTCTTGTGGTGTTGTGTGGGTAATTATCGGTATGTAAAGAAGTGTCGTTCCCCATTCCCAGCAAGAATAGGAAAGAAGATACTATTCCTTCCGGCCGCTGCTCTTGTCTGAGCTGTCGCCGCAATGTACCGACCGTGCCTCACCTTACACGTAGAACTAGATGATATTATCGACCAGCAACTAGTCAGTTCACCCGGCCACCCTATCCGCTAAAAGATGAAAGAGATAACACAGTGGATAGCCTCTTCCGGCTCAAGAAGATAGATCATAGATTGGTGGAAACCGTCCGCACGGAGCCCTTCCCTCCTTCCAGCATACCGTAGCTATATAATGTGTTTATATTTAAATGAGAGATGCTACTAAGTAGAGGTAAAGCCGTAGGAAGAAAGATAGCACTCGTCTATCGGCAGCCAAGAACAAGCGATATCATTTGGGAAATATTTATTGTTCAGATTTGTTCCCTTGCCATGCCAAGATCAAGACGCTTAGCCAGATTGGCTAACGGTCACCCCCTCCCAATATGGCAAGACTGCCGTTTCACCAATTCATCTCAGTAGTCAAGACAATAGAGATTTATAAGTGCAGGACTAATTACAACCTAAGATTACCTTTCATACACCAGCAGTATGCTGCACTTAAAATGTCCCAATCTTCAACTTGACATCTTGACATTATGCAGTGGGTAACGGTAGGTCTAGAAACGGACATGAATTCTCCCCCCGAAGTTGAACCCGTGTGTATTTGGTGCAAGGCGACCTAGCGGGTTTTCCCCAAAGAAAAGACATATATCTAATTATTCTATTACCAAGATCGTGTTGTTAAAGTATCCCAGAGAACTATCTACCATAGTGATTGAGCGAATAAGAGAACTGAGGGTTCCCGAAAGCTGTTTCCCCCTGTTTACCCAAACCCAAAGAAGGCCTGAGGACATGGGCCACTGACGTTTTGTCACAGTAGGGTTACTGTGGAAGGCGGACGAGCCATGGAACGGGCAGACATTCTGAATACTCTACGAGAAGTAAGTCGTTTACGAAATCCAAACGATGACTGGGAATCTACAACCATGATCAGGCTGCGAGAACAGCAAGTTAAAAGAGGCGTGGCCGCTACATGCTGCGGGATTTACCGAGGAGGGGATCCGAGCACTTATGGACTGAATACTTCGATGTGGAATGAGGAAGATCTGTCGGCTAACTATCTAACTAACTAAGCATATCGGCATGGGACGTGATGTTGATGATGATGATTCAAGAGTTATGTTTGTTAATTAAACAATAAGCAGCACGCGAGAAGGTATACGGAAGCATAGAGTAGTAAGTGGAAAAGCAAAAGTGCCCAGTTTCATGCCATGAAGCATTTTAGGCAAAAGTGAACAAGCAAAAGGCCCATATCACTCCACAAAGCATATTAGGTATAAGTGAACAAACAAAAAGGCTCCATTTCAAACCATGAAGCATTTTAATTTTAAGTATAAGTGAACAAGAAAAGGGGCCCCATTTCGAACCATGAAGCATATTATACCGTTCAAAAAAGAAACGCAACATTTTTAGTGTTACTTTTATAAAAGATATTCGCTGATTGGATATCATTCAACCTATCGACTGTGTCCATCTGGTTATTAACTTCTCGTGGTTACCTGAATTGCACTCATCTCATGATTCGTGAGGTCGTTAAAGAGGTCGAGGTCAAAACAACATTTTTGACAATAACTCTTGTCAAGTTCATGATAATCCCGTGAAACTTACTGAACACAAGCCTCTCTGACCATATTATTGAATACCTATAAACTATTGACGCTCCTCGAACAAATTCAGTTAAAAATTCAATTCACACGTATGGCTCATTTCACAACAAAACAACGACTCATCATCATTGGATGTTTACAGGCTGGACTGTCATAAAGTGTGGTAGCCAGATAATTTAATGCGCTTAGAAGCACCATTTGTCGCCTTTGGGGCCGATTTCAAGAAAGTGGCTCAGTGGCAGACCGGCCGCGCAGTGGAAG
Organism: Cepaea nemoralis; assembly: GCA_014155875.1. Taxonomy (NCBI): domain Eukaryota; kingdom Metazoa; phylum Mollusca; class Gastropoda; order Stylommatophora; family Helicidae; genus Cepaea; species Cepaea nemoralis. The sequence goes on from JACEFZ010027681.1 coordinate 273,179, forward strand.
ACTCAGAATCACAACTGCTGTCGAAGACCGCTTCATACAGCTGCGTCACCTTAGGAATCGATTTGCATCTGCGTCCTCCACAGTCCAGTCAATGCCAGGAGCTCGTCGAATTTCAGATCAAAAGGTCAGCAACCGGCTGCATGACGCTGGTCTTTGGGCTAGAACAGTGGTTCTCAACCGGTGGGGAATCTCCCCCCCCCCCCCCCAGGGGGGAATTTAGGGTTTCCAGGGGGAAATGAAGATTATTTCAAGATCGCATTAATACAAGAACCGATTACTTGATATTGTTTTTCCCTTCATACTTTACGGTTCTGTACGTCTCACCCTTCTAAAATTCTTTTTATAAAGTAAGTAGACCCACAAATCACATTTTATGTGGACGTCTAGACTTGTTGTAGTATGTGCTTCCATTATTACGTATACTGTGTAGGAGCAAAAGGGAGGGGGGATTTTTAGGTATGAAATACGAAAAGGGGGGGGGGAGAGAAAGACGTTCTGAAAATATGGTGAAGGGGGCACGGGCCGAAAAATGTTGAGAACCACTGGGCTAGAAGATCCTACAAAGGTCCTGTTCTTGCGGACCGGCATCGCCAGAACCGACTGCACAGGTTGAATCAGCATCGTCAATAAAATGTTTGTACAAGTTTGCAACTGAAACTGCCATAATATTGCGTTTCTTTTTCTTTCCTTTTCTTTCGTTTTTTTTTTTTTTTTTTTTGGAACAGTATACGTATTCAATATCGCGCCGGTTTTCTTTACATCCCAGAACATTACGTTGATCCTATTTTAGAGAATGTCTTCCTAGAATTACATTCAAACACATGACGGCTGGTCGGCCAGCAAGCGGGCTACCCATTGTGCCTATATTGTTATCTGGGGTTGTGTTTGTTAAGTGAAAAGTAAACAGGTCATGAGAAACTACTTAATTCTGCCGGTTTTACCAAGGTGTTACCCCCCCCCCCCCCCCCGGAACTTATATATATATATATGTTTAATATATATATATGTATAAGAACGGGGGCGGCGTGGATTAGAGGTTAAGAAAGCCTCATCATGACTCCTACTGACCTAGTTCGTTTCACAGTCTGGGGTGTATTTCTGATAAAATGATATATAGTTAAATATACCCCACCCTGATTCTAGGTAGTGGATAGATCATCTAGCCTTCGCCTTTAAGGGCGAATAACTTGGAGTCCCCCAGGTTCACAAGCTCTTATGAAGATGTCCATTTGCAATGGTGCATTGAAAGTGACCGGTGAATAATTCTGATAAATCCAGGTACACATCCATTACTTGGCTGCAGTACTACTGAAAATACCAATATAAAATGACACAAAGTAGTGCAGCTTTACATAACAGAGTTAAGACACATACAGGACGTTGCGGCGACTAGCCTTCATCAGCAAACAAACACATTCACATACACAACATACAGTCAAGGGGATCTCCTGTGACTACATCAGAAGGTGGCGACAGGACGAGAAGAACAAAAGGATGAAAAAATGAAAGGAGTGAAGAAAATGAGAATTTAAAAAATGTGAATTGAAAAAAATTGTCATACTAACCTCAGAGTATATATATATATATATATATATATATATATATATATATATATATATATATATATATATATATATATATATATATATATATATGTGTGTGTGTGTGTGTGTGTGTGTGTGTGTGTGTGTGTGTGTGTGTGTGTGTGCGTGTGCGTGTGTGTGTGTTTGCATGTGTGTTTGTGTGTTCAGGTTTCTTGCCGATTCGCGCGTGAACGATCGTGCTTCTTCACATCATGTGATTTCCAAGATCAGGTGTGATTTCCCCCAGGCGTGGAACCAACGTCCGACAGGGCTCCTGTCATTCTCAGGATAGTTTGCTTGTGTCTTACCCTCTTTCAAAACATTTAGATTACTTATTTTAGCAGTCCATTGAATTTTCAGAATTCGTGCATAAATTATGTCTAAGGCCTGAAGGGATATTTTCACTTGTTTACTCGTTCATCCGGAGTGTTTTTTCAGATGTGATTGCGGTGTGCGTTAGGCACCCTTGGGTTGAAAACCCTTAGGTCACACATCCGGCTTCCGCGTGCATTTTTGACCAGGTTAGCAATCCTGGAAGACTCTCACTTTTGTGATACCGTCCACATCCCAGCTGGTCAAGTTCGAACAGTCGAGGACTTCGGTCATTCCTCAAGAGAAGGAAGGCACAGTCCATAGCATTTTCCGCCATCCTAGGTTGCTTCCATAGTTGCAGGGCCGACACATAGCGCCCTGATACTGGGCTCACCGAGGGAATGGTCACGTCATGCTCATGGCTGCTTTAATTCCTCACTTCAATATATTGGGCATTTCGGTCGCCCCGGGCCGTTCCCGCACAAACCAGACAGGTCTGCAGAAGGTATTCACTCAGCGAGTTTTCGCACATGTGCTTGTCGTTGCGCCCGTCAGAGCTGTCCCAGGCACGACAGACATTCGGAAAACTACCTAGTCAGAGCTGTTCCGAACAAGAGCGGCATTCGGGAACTAGGTAGTCAGAGCTGTTCCTAGCACGAGAGACATTCGGACGAGACATTTCACTCGGACGTAAATGCGTAGTGTCAATTTTTAGTTTGCCACCCGTAGGACGACACTTCCGACTTCCGGCGGGCATTTTTTTAGTGAGGTTAGCCTTCCTCTGGTTTCGAGGCACGTTAGACTGTTGTAATGTCACCCACATCTCAGCTGGTCAAGATAGAACGATCAACGATATCGCGGTCGGCCCTCAAGGGAAGGCAGGGGCAGACCATGGGCATTATCTCGCTATCCAAGGAGGCTTCCATAATTGCAGAGCCGGCACATATTGCTCTGAGACTGGGCTCACCCAAGGAGCTTCCACGTCCTGCTTATGGCTGCTTTAGTTCCTCACTTCCATGTGTTGGCCATCCCGCTTGCCACTGATCGCTCAAGCATACACCAGGAGCGGTCAGATTGCGAGCGACATCCATTCGGTAAGCTTTTGTTTGTGACTTCAGACCACGCAATAGGTTCGCTCGCCGTGCGTTCCATTTCGCGTCATTGAGACGTTCTTCCACTTTTGTCTACACTCTCTATGAGTTAGATACAGACAGTTTCCGTAACCATGTCCTTCGACTGGGGCACTTTTCTGACTTTTTTGTACTCGCTCACGAGGTAGGCTACATGTGCTGCCGGCTCAGCACCTTACCTTCGTGCAGCAGTGAACGAGAATCGGCCAGGCCCTCTCATCCGGGAATCCCTCATATCCCCCAGCTGAGAGCCTTCGAACATGTATCAGACCTGAGCATGTAGCTTGCTCAGTATCACGTTTCTATTTTCCGGTAGACGGGTATCGGCTTGGCTCTCAGATCCGAGGGTTTGTGGCTTAGAGGCGTTCAGCCACAGCCCTCGACAGGGAGCCTTAAGAGTTTTGTCCGGACCAAAAACGTCTGCCTTCGAGCACCTTTTAAACTTTTGACTGTTATCCTCAGTCTATACCTGCAGAGCAGCAGGTTGTGTCTCTCTTAGTCTGGTCCCTATCCCATAAGCTGTCCGATATGTAGTTTTTCATCCATCGGCAAGCAAATGGGGTCGATGGGACACGCAAGCTCCCCCACCACGTCAAGGTGGAGACACATCGGGGGAGCGGATGTCCTTCTGATTGCATAGCAACAGACGGATGTCTTATATACCAGTTTAATTTCTGGGACAATTGTACTTTTACTAGTGTACCATTGCTTTCTGAAGGAACAGTCAACGTTCAAGTCCAATTGGTATATGTGTGTGTGTGTGTGTGTGTGTGTGTGTGTGTGTGTGTGTGTGTGTGTGTGTGTGTGTGTGTGTGTGTGTGTGTGTGTGTGTGTGTGTGTGTGTGTGTGTGTGTGTGTGTGTGTGTGTGTGTGTGTGTGTGTGTGTGTGTGTGTGTGTGTGTGTGTGTGTGTGTGTGTGTGTGTGTGTGTGTGTGTGTGTGTGTGTGTGTGTGTGTGTGTGTGTGTGTGTGTGTGTGTGTGTGTGTGTGTGTGTGTGTGTGTGGTGTGTGTGTGTGTGTGTGTGTGTGTGTGTGTGTGTGTGTGTGGTGTGTGTGTGTGTGTGTGTGTGTGTGTGTGTGTGTGTGTGTGTGTGTGTGTGTGTGTGTGTGTGTGTGTGTGTGTGTGTGTGTGTGTGTGTGTGTGTGTGTGTGTGTGTGTGTGGTGTGTGTGTGTGTGTGTGTGTGTGTGTGTGTGTGTGTGTGTGTGTGTGTGTGTGTGTGTGTGTGTGTGTGTGGTGTGTGTGTGTGTGTGTGTGTGTGTGTGTGTGTGTGTGTGTGTGTGTGTGTGTGTGTGTGTGTGTGTGTGTGTGTGTGTGTGGTGTGTGTGTGTGTGTGTGTGTGTGTGTGTGTGTGTGTGTGTGTGTGTGTGTGTGTGTGTGTGTGTGTGTGTGTGTGTGTGTGTGTGTGTGTGTGTGTGTGGTGTGTGTGTGTGTGGTGTGTGTGTGTGTGTGTGTGTGTGTGTGTGTGTGTGTGTGTGTGGTGTGTGTGTGTGTGTGTGTGTGTGTGTGTGTGTGTGTGTGTGTGTGTGTGTGTGTGTGTGTGTGGTGTGTGTGTGTGTGTGTGTGTGTGTGTGTGTGTGTGTGTGTGTGTGTGTGTGTGTGTGTGTGTGTGTGGTGTGTGTGTGTGTGTGTGTGTGTGTGTGTGTGTGGTGTGGTGGTGTGTGTGTGTGTGTGTGTGTGTGTGTGGTGTGTGTGTGTGTGTGTGTGTGTGTGTGTGTGTGTGTGTGTGTGTGTGTGTGTGTGTGTGTGTGTGTGTGTGTGTGTGTGTGTGTGTGTGTGTGTGTGTGTGTGTGTGTGTGTGTGGTGTGTGTGTGTGTGTGTGTGTGTGTGTGTGTGTGTGTGTGTGTGTGTGTGTGTGTGTGTGTGTGTGTGTGTGTGTGTGTGTGTGTGTGTGTGTGTGTGTGTGTGTGTGTGTGTGTGTGTGTGTGTGTGTGTGTGTGTGTGTGTGTGTGTGTGTGTGTGTGTGTGTGTGTGTGTGTGTGTGTGTGTGTGTGTGTGTGTGTGTGTGTGTGTGTGTGTGTGTGTGTGTGTGTGTGTGTGTGTGTGTGTGTGTGTGTGTGTGTGTGTGTGTGTGTGTGTGTGTGTGTGTGTGTGTGTGTGTGTGTGTGTGTGTGTGTGTGTGTGTGGTGTGTGTGTGTGTGTGTGTGTGTGTGTGTGTGTGTGTGTGTGTGTGTGTGTGTGTGTGTGTGTGTGTGTGTGTGTGTGTGTGTGTGTGTGTGTGTGTGTGTGTGTGTGTGTGTGTGTGTGTGTGTGTGTGTGTGTGGTGTGTGTGTGTGTGTGTGTGTGTGTGTGTGTGTGTGTGTGTGTGTGTGTGTGTGTGTGTGTGTGTGTGTGTGTGTGTGTGTGTGTGTGTGTGTGTGTGTGTGTGTGTGTGTGTGTGTGTGTGTGTGTGTGTGTGTGTGTGTGTGTGTGTGTGTGTGTGTGTGTGTGTGTGTGTGTGTGTGTGTGTGTGTGTGTGTGTGTGTGTGTGTGTGTGTGTGTGTGTGTGTGTGTGTGTGTGTGTGTGTGTGTGTGTGTGTGTGTGTGTGTGTGTGTGTGTGTGTGTGTGTGTGTGTGGTGTGTGTGTGTGTGTGTGTGTGTGTGTGTGTGTGTGTGTGTGTGTGTGTGTGTGTGTGTGTGTGTGTGTGTGTGTGTGTGTGTGTGTGTGTGTGTGTGTGTGTGTGTGTGTGTGGTGTGTGTGTGTGTGTGTGTGTGTGTGTGTGTGTGTGTGTGTGTGTGTGTGTGTGTGTGTGTGTGTGTGTGTGTGGTGTGTGTGTGTGTGTGTGTGTGTGTGTGTGTGTGTGTGTGTGTGTGTGTGTGTGTGTGTGTGTGTGTGTGTGTGTGTGTGTGTGGTGTGTGTGTGTGTGTGTGTGTGTGTGTGGTGTGTGTGTGTGTGTGTGTGTGTGTGTGTGTGTGTGTGTGTGTGTGTGTGTGTGTGTGTGTGTGTGTGTGTGTGTGTGTGTGTGTGTGTGTGTGTGTGTGTGTGTGTGTGTGTGTGTGTGTGTGTGTGTGTGTGGTGTGTGTGTGTGTGTGTGTGTGTGTGTGTGTGTGTGTGTGTGTGTGTGTGTGTGTGTGTGTGTGTGTGTGTGTGTGTGTGTGTGTGTGTGTGTGTGTGTGTGTGTGTGTGTGTGTGTGTGTGTGTGTGTGTGTGTGTGTGTGTGTGTGTGTGTGTGTGTGTGTGTGTGTGTGTGTGTGTGTGTGTGTGGTGTGTGTGTGTGTGTGTGTGTGTGTGTGTGTGTGTGTGTGTGTGTGTGTGTGTGTGTGTGTGTGTGTGTGTGTGTGTGTGTGTGTGTGTGTGTGTGTGTGTGTGTGTGTGTGTGTGTGTGTGTGTGTGTGTGTGTGTGTGTGTGTGTGTGTGTGTGTGTGTGTGTGTGTGTGTGTGTGTGTGTGTGTGTGTGTGTGTGTGTGTGTGTGTGTGTGTGTGTGTGTGTGTGTGTGTGTGTGTGTGTGTGTGTGTGTGTGTGTGTGTGTGTGTGTGTGTGTGTGTGTGTGTGTGTGTGTGTGTGTGTGTGTGTGTGTGTGTGTGTGTGTGTGTGTGTGTGTGTGTGTGTGTGTGTGTGTGTGTGTGTGTGTGTGTGTGTGTGTGTGTGTGTGTGTGTGTGTGTGTGTGTGTGTGTGTGTGTGTGTGTGTGTGTGTGTGTGTGTGTGTGTGTGTGTGTGTGTGTGTGTGTGTGTGTGTGTGTGTGTGTGTGTGTGTGTGTGTGTGTGTGTGTGTGTGTGTGTGTGTGTGTGTGTGTGTGTGTGTGTGTGTGTGTGTGTGTGTGTGTGTGTGTGTGTGTGTGTGTGTGTGAAATGAGCACAACGCGCCAGTCATCGCACAGCAAGACGTACCGCAGCTGTACATTTCCTGGACCAGTGCCATCCATATTCGCTGTTGATGATCAGAATCGAGGACATTATTAGCAGGATGAACCCAATTGTGTTGTCTGTTAACTGAATCCGAATCCGAACACGGTCTTAATTGTTTCCTCTAACGCCAAAAACACTTCTTCTGTGAATGTGTGCGTGTGTATGGCTGAGCTTCAGATATTCATGACATGAAAACGGGTTTGTGTGAATTCTGCGGGGGAAAACAGAGATGTTACAAACACAGACACATTGTAAGTAATGTATAGCGAAATCAACCCTCGCTAACAGAAATCACAATGGGGAAAATAACAATAATAATATTAAATTAATGTAAATTAAAAATGTTAAAATAAGCTAAACCACAACACAACGAATCCGACGTTTCGATCTTAGTGATCTTCTCAGGAACAACACACACAGATCTAAATGGGGGGGGGGGGGGGGGGGGGGCAATAGATAATAAAGACCCCAGAAATCTCTTTACAAAAAAACAAAAAAAACAGACATAATGCAGATATCGTACGCTAATAGGCAATTGTGCTTCCTCAGTGCGCAGAAATGCCTGGCAGAAGTTCCGGTGTTAAGGTGCCAAATATGGAAATGTGAAGCTAAACATTTGGAAACAGATATTCCTTTCAGCATCAAAAACCACACTACAAGAACTGGACACGGTGCAAATTCAAGCACTTAGAGTCACCACAGGAGGGATGCGATCAACCCCTATAGTGGAGATGGAGAAGATGCGGAAGACAAGAGCACTGAGAGAGCGCAGAGATACAAAAACGCTAATACAAGCAGACAAATTCCTCAACTTGCCAGGCCACCCTATGAAGAACAGATTTGAAAACTTAGCTATGGGGCGGTTGAAAAGAAGCAGTTTTATCCACCAGGCCAAACAACTCTGCAGAGAAACCACTGATCTACCCACAGTTGGTATCCCCTGAAACCCATACCAGAGCGAACTCCATGGAAAGATGACCATAGACAATCATTACAAATCCAGGCAAAAGTGAGAGGAATATTTGACAAGGAAGAACAGACAGTACAGTGTACAGCGCAGAACAGCCACTCTCAGCTTCCTTGATGAAGAATACCCACAGCACCTTTGGATCCGAGTCTCCAAAGATGGGTCAGCACAAAATGCTGTTCAAAATGGAGGAGCGGGAGTGTACTTAAAATACCCCAAAAATACTAGGGACACGGCCAGAGTACCAACAGGAAAGTACTTCCATAACTATGATGCTGAAATTGAGGCAATCAAGATAGCAAAAGAGAAATTACTAAATACCAGCTACAGTAACACAGCCTGTGGTGCTATCGACAGATGCAAAATCAGTACTCGAGACGCTTTTGTCTGGGAAATTGCCAGTACTAAGGACACTACTTTCTGAACTTAGCAGTCAGCATAAGGTCACCATGCAGTGGATACCATCCCACTGTGGAATACCTGGAAACGAGAGAGCTGATCGATTGGCTAAGGAAGGAGCCAAAGAAGAACAGCCTGATGTGCCCGTTACATACCACCAAAAGAAAAGAATGATCAAATCAGTCAGAAAGCCACCAAAACCTGCTCAAGATGACTACCACACTATGGACAGACCAGAACAGGTCAATATTCTGCGCCTCAGAACAGGGCACATTAGATTACGCAACCACATGTATACAAAATTCAAGTTTGGTGAATCAGCCATGTGCACATGTGGATTGGCGTCGCAGACAGCAGAGCACATACTCCAAGACTGCCCAAATTACAACATGTCTAGGCAAACCTTCTGGCCTAGAGAGACGACAGTGGAAAATAAATTCTATGGACCGCTGTGTGAACTAAAAAAGACAGTTAAATTCATACAAGAGACAACATTGCAGTTATAGACATATTTCAAGCCAACGAAAGAAGAAGAGGAAGAATATCCCTTTGATTCCTGAGCACCTTTGAGTAACGGGTAGTCAGCAAATTTGCGGTCGCTTGCTTTGAATTCAAGCGTAGTCCATATACGTGCTACTAAAAGTGCACTGGGTTGATTTTTGAGTGTCATTTAGCTAGCCCTATTACCAGTGGCTCTCGTCATCAGGCAAGCCCACTCCGACTTCACAGGTACTTGTAATTTACGTTCCTAAGCCAAGGAGAAGAAGTTCAACTGTTAGTTCAACTGACAGTGTAGGGGTTGAAGCCACTACCTCGGCAACAGCACACCAAATGTTTAATTACAACACGACCGCTCTTATCCTTTCGGCTATACTGACCTCCAGCCAGCAAATTTAAACAGTGACAAATTTAACAGTAAGAATTCCCACTCGATGCATGCATACCAAAGAGTTGACTAAGTGGCTCTCAATTTTAAGTCTAATTAAGGTGCTACAGTAACATGGCCATAATGCTGTATATGTGATGTCAAGGCGTGCCCATATACTAATGGGTCACTGCATCAATAGTTGTAACGACCAGAACTGCTCTGAGTCCTGGCTGTATT
>JACEFZ010027681.1:287500-291817 GCA_014155875.1 Cepaea nemoralis
TGTATGACTTCGGGATCAATCTCTTATCATAAAATAGTTACCACATTAGGGGAGGCGGCCGACATGATCATGGTCACACAACTAAAAGAGTAGTTTGGCCCGAAAATAGAGGCCTATCACCATAACCCAATGTGCCACTATGGCATAAACCGGCTATTCTTTTATGTGTATCTATGTGGACACCGTACACCCTTTCCTAAATGGAATGAAAAGTGTTGCTTTATTGCAGTCACTATGGTAATATCTGGTCTCCCTATCACTTCAGCAATTTCTCCTTACATTACGCGTCGTTCGACTCCTCCTGTGACCTTTACATTATGACTCTACCGAGACTATTCCGGAAGATGCGTTCTGAGACTATTCCGGAAGTTGCGTTCAGGCAGACGTCAGTTGAGGGTAATGCTACTGTTGGTATCGATGTTCCCGTGAGTTTAAATCAATCACGCACGCAATCTCATACCATCTCATTGATTGAACACCTCACTTGTAAGTGCTGAAACCTTAGAGCCCTGATCAATCCTCCGCTGTTACTAACCTTACCTGTTTGTGGTGTAACAGATTTGCAGGGACACGCCAGCGAAAGGGGCTTAGAAACTGACAGCGATTTACTGAAACTATGCACACAACAGACATTTACTGGCAGCACTGGTATTTTGTGAAAACACTAAAAAAATAACACTGAAACGACGGGAGGCCAGTGTTTGGGTCGCAAGCTTTACACATATTTTGTTTGTTGTGTAATGGTGACTCATCATCAATTGGCTTGTGTTACGAATAACTCCCACTCCAACCCATTAAAAACACATAAACACATACACATCACTTAGCAAGTAGCTGCTATGGGTCTGTGATATGAAATGGCCGTCACATTTTTATAGATCTAAATGCATGGAGGGATTGGCGGTCAGTATTTTCCTCTGTTGGCGAACGACGAATGCAGGCGATTGGATATGGGGGTGAGGTGGATCTCGAAATCGACGTGTTTACAAAGTGTTAATGGCAGTATCAACGCAGCTCATTTCTCCATTACTCTTTAGAATGTTCTTTATGTCAAAGGCCAGGTTTCCTGGTTAACGTTTTGACAATAGTGTATGTAAGTATAACCTTAATTATTGTAATCTGAGAATCAATGATTCCAACACTTTAAAGTTACGGATGAAACAAAACAAAAAATTCCTGCAAACACACGATCAAATTCTCACGTTCTTTTAGCGTTAAAGAAGCAATTATTGATTTTAACAGTGGGAAGATGTTACAGTCCTAGATCTCTAGGGGATTGAAACTCGGGCTCATACAGGCAACAAACTCCGTTAGACACAATTTAGCATCATTTAATAACATGTATATTACAGTACGCTGGCGAAGCGAGTTTTCACAAGCCAGCATTCAGTACATTGCATATCACAGGAGTTTATAATGAACATGGTTAACACAATAACTCTAGCAGCTATCTACACATATGTCTAAGACCCCTTAATACAATTGGGTCTACTATCAAGTCCCTTTAAGGTAAGCCCTGTTGCTTCCTCGATGTCCAGTCTCTGTCTGACCTTCTCCACACGTGTCGCAATCCGACACGGGTGGTAACTCTCTCTGAGTTTCTCGTGGACCCCGCAATCGGCGGGCCCCATCAGTGTCCACGGGGCTGTGGACACACTGGCCGGTCCTTCGAGAAGGCTTTGGATTATTCAAGCCTTCGAGTGACTCGGTTCTTTCCCTTTAGCTGGATTACTCTCCCTTCGCCAGTATCTCTTACTTTTATGTTGGTACCGTCTCTAGGTGAGGCTGTGACAGAAGATAACATCAAGAAATTAATGACCAACAGTATGTCAGTAAAGTAAAGTAAAGTAACGTAAAGTAAAGTAAAGTAAAGTAAAGTAAAGTAAAGTAAAGTAAAGTAAAGTAAAGTCAATCAGATGATAGACTGGCTGCTGCCGATCCTTTGAGCTGTGATCTAGATTATGATGAGGCTGGTGTGGTGAAGAATCCCTGGGACAGAGTGGAAAGTGCTTCATGAGAACGAGTGGACATTGCTGCCTGGGAACGAGTGGAAAGTGCAGCAAAGCAGATCACTCGCACCAGGAGACGCTGATTCCGCGAGGGGTGAGAAGGGCAACTGGACGATCCTCAACGCGCATAGGACAACGCAGGCGTACGTTCAGACTGCCATTGGTGGCATCAGCGTGGGAACTCTTGATTGGATACCGAAGAAGGAGATGGAGGATGTGTGTCATTTCCTAAATGCGATGATGTTGATTGTTGTTTTCATATTTGAATCAAGTAAATGAATCCTTGTGGCGTATTTGGTATATAGTGCTCGCCTCATATTTTATAGACGAATAGGCATTCACTGGGGGATTGTGGCCTATAGCACATAGGTCGTTTTTACTTCCCACCACATTTGGTTAAATCCATGAATAAACACAGACGATGAAAAACATCTATTGATTGGTTGATGAATTGACTTCACGACACTCCGGATAAACCTAAAGATCTTCGCTGATCTTCCAAGATCTTCCAAAAGTCTCCGCAGCAAATGTTGCAAGGTGTAGTAGATGCTTGTCGTTCTACTGAGACACTGTTTATAAACACGTCGATTTTTGAGCACCATCCCACCCCCATATCCAAACTAAACTCATACTTAATAAATTCACCTTCTCAAGTACGTGGGTGATCCTGGAGTTACATTTATTCAACTTTCAATGCAATAAATAAAGGCTTGTAGTTACACGTTATAAGGAATCTTCAATGAATAATCACCAAAACAGCGAGAAGTATACGGTAAGCTTAACTAGAACACGATCACAAGTAACAACATGAACGTTGCGGCCAAAGCCTTCGTCAGCACACAAACAACAAACACGCCAATACAACTACATGGATATATATATATATATAAACTATGCTACTCATCTAATTAATAGATCTTTTAGGGAATCTTCATGGAGGCAACGGCAATCGTGCCGTGACGACAATATTCGCAGTCGGTGTTAAGAGAAGTAGAAAATAGAGAGAGGGAAAAGAAAGAGAGGAAAGAGAAAAACGAGCCGAGAGGGGGGAAAAAGGAAGAATTTTAGGGCAGAAATTTACCCAGTGGCAGTGGAAATGTTGCTCTGAGAAAATGCACAGAATACAATGAACGGACTGAAAAACGGATTCACCCCTTTATATAAACAAGTGTAGTCCAGAAATTGCCGGTGTCCGTGGCGAAGGTGTTACGGACAAGATTCGTAAGCCCGCTTATACGAGTTCGAAACACAACTGCGACCGATTTGGCAGTAGACCGCGATGCGCTGGGTTTTAACGAGTTGGTATCGGAGCCTGTCGTTCAGAAAGCAATGGCAAACTATGAGCATAAGACATCACCAAGAGCAGAAAAATGCTCGTGTTGATAGCGATGTCGTATAAAATAGGATAAGGAGAAAAGAAGCAAAGGAGAAAAAAAAAAGAAAAAAAAAAGTCCCTAAATTAATCTCGGAAATTAAAGGTAGACAATCAAGATTTGTTTGGGTACACTTAAGCTTGGTGTTTGTGACATGTTTGATTGAGTTGCCAGAGGACCTAGTTTGTAGTGTTCTCTGGAGATATATCTTGAATAATAAATAACAAGATAAAGGATATGATTTAGCACGTTTTGTCTAGAGGTCACTCAAATGAGCTAATCATTCCCGCAATAGCCTTTTTGGAGAACCTTTTTCTTTGGCTCAAACCCCCACTGTGAGACCACTATGTATCTACACAGAAATTTATAAAAGAAGTAACTAGTTCACCCAAGGCCAGAGAAGATCTGAACTATTAGCGCCTGTACAACTGAGGATCCCTCTCACTCATTATACTGTTGACAGTGTGCTGTTCGTCCGTCACATAGATCTACTCATATATTTTGTCATTTTTTGACCTATATCAGTTTGTCCCATTTCTTTGGGATTGTAGGACTCCATTATATGTAGACAAACAAACTTCAACAATAACTGTACATTACATCTGTTGGACAAGACATCTACATGACAGTTTCTTGACAAAAGTGGAACGTACATTCACAAGGAATTGTGTACACCAGCCATTGTACAAGACTTACATCATAAGAGATACTTGACAACATCTATACAAGACTTTTCGCAATATGTATAACCAACCACAGCACTTAAGACAGTCACCAGAGACAACACTTGACAGCAACTGTACAAGAAATTCACTGGGGACATGTACTTAAAACACTGGTTCATGGAATACACAATTTATTGAGTTGATGGTGAGTCGAGTGATGACCATTTGTCTTCCCCTTTTTTTCCTTTTTTCAAAAAAAGTTTTCCCCCC
>JACEFZ010027682.1:0-255000 GCA_014155875.1 Cepaea nemoralis
TTTATCTCTATAGGCGATGAATAGTTATTTCCGCATCTAATAGATGCCACTTGTTCCCAATACATGTTACTAATGAGTCTGATGGTCTTTCCGTCTACTCCTATATCTTGAAGGGACGGAATTAGTCGTTCATGTTGTACTCTTATCAAAAACTTTCTTGTAGTCTATAAAACAAACATATATACTTTTCTGAACTTCTATATATTTTTCAATCAGCATCCTCAAATAGATAATTGCTTCCCTGGTGCGGCTGTTTTTGCGGAACCCAAATTGTTCTTCAGCTACTTCCTCATCTATTTTATGTTGAATTCTTTCTTATATGACCTTGAATAGTATCTTAGTTATATGGCTCATTATGCTAGTAGTTCTGTAATTCTCACAGTCAACAGCTCTTAGCTTCTTCGGTAGTGTGATGAAAAGGATATTTTCAAATCCTTTGGGATGTATCCAGTATTATATATATATATATATATATATATATATATATATATATATATATATATATATATATATTATATATATATATATATATATATATATATATCATTACATAATTCTGTGATAGTTTCAATGCCAAAGCTGGATAAGGATGTTATCATCTCTGTTGTTATCTTGTCAGAACCTGCAGCCATTCCTTTTTTTCATCTTTTTAATAGCCTTTTCTACTTCAGCCTTTAATATTTTTGGTCCATCTTGAGTATTATACATTGTTGGTCTATTGACCCTGTTGTCCCAGAATAAACCTTCTGTGCACTCTGTCCATCTTTTTATTATGCCAGTGTTATAAATTATGATTTCTCCAATTGTTCGTGATTCCTGTTATATTATATTTCTTCTTTGTAAATCTTGTTATATGTTCATGTAATTCTTTCGAGTTGAGTTTTATTTCCAGATCGTCTATTTCTTTGCATTGTTTCTGCAGCCACTCTTCTTTGGCAACCCTGCACATGTGAAGTATTTCTCTATCTATTAATATATACTCTGGAGTGTTCTTTGCTTTCTTCCTTTGGGTCATTTTAGTCAAGATTTCATCGGTTATTCATAATTCTTTTTCTTATTTATCTTCATTGGCAAGGTGGTATTTGCAATTTGTATACTGGTTTTTACACTTTCTCATTTTGTATTAATTTTATCCTCAGGATTTTCACTTCTATATTGTCCATACTTTCAATGATTAGCCCACCATATCTATTTTAAAAAAAAAATTTAACCAGGTATAGGTGACTTATTTCTTGTTGTTTCAATGCCAATATATTTACTTGAGGTGTCTTCGATGTCCCTATTCCTGGGTTTTTAAGTTTTATTTGTAATTTTAAGACTACAGGATTATGGTCAGAGTTGATATCTGCACCAGGGTATGTTTTGGTATTTTTAACATTGTTTTTAAATCTATTTATAATCATAATGTAGTCAGTTTGGTTTCTTGTTCTACCTCCAGGGCTTTTCCACGTATACAGTTTCCTAGGGTTATGTTGGAAAAATGTGTCGCAAACAATAACATTGTTTTCTTCACAGAAGTGTATCATCCGGTCTCCTTTGTTGTTTCTGTTTCCCATACCATATTGCCCTACTATCTGCTTATATTTAGTTTTTTTCCAACTTTTTCGTTCATGTCTCCCATGACAATTAAGACCTCTGATGATTTTACAACTTTCAGTGTTTGTTGTTCATAGTATTCTCCTAGAATCAGTTGTCGGAGCATATGTCTGAAGAATTACTATGTTGAATGGTCTTGCCTTAATTTTGAGAAATATAATCCTATTTTTATGAGTCCAGAATCCACTAATATTTTTCCATAAATTTCGTTTTACTAAATTTCCCACCCCTCTCTCGTGATGATCTCCTCCTGAGTTAATGAATATGTAGTCTCTCTCCTTATATAAGTTGTATCTGTCCATATTGTTTCAGGTACGCCTAAGATATAAAAATTCATGTTTCTTGCGTATTTAATAAGGTTATCACACTTCCCTGCTTGATATAGGGTGCGTACGTTCCACGTGCTAATTCTTAGACTTCTCGTTCTACTTTTCAGGTAGGTATTGTCAGAATGCACCCTTTCAAAAGAATTTGAGATGCAGTTGTCATTATGCACTTCCTTATTCACTATAGGAGTTGTCTCTTCCCTGTGAATATTTACAACAGGATCATCTCCAGGGGCTAAGAATTAACCGTATCGCTTTTTTCTTCTTGTTGAATTACCATTGCTGTCTTTGGGATATTACATGGTAAGGTCCCAATCTTTTCCACGATGGCCAGCCATGTTCACTATCGTGTCACACACTCTGCTGTTTCGCTTTCGAAGCAGTTGATCTATTTAGATTCATCCGCCTTCTCTAGCGTCCCAGTCTTTGTGCACTAGGGATGGACATTCCCTTAATAGGATATTACCCCTACTTCACTCATGTAGATTAGCCAGTCAGTCAAGACTGTTGCCCATGTTGTGGCCACCGTCGTACACAAGTGGTATTCGTGGAGCCATACATGAGCTAGGTAAAGAGATGGGAACTAAATAGGATCCTGGTCTATCCCTTGGGATATGGCTGCCACTCACCGTGAGGTACTATCCCTCTCTCTCTTTACCCTACACCACTGCTATAGCCTGCCTAAATTATATCTGTACCTTTCATTCGACCGCTAAACATGCAGTTCCTTTAACCGACCGTGTGCCTCTGTCACCGTCTCCACGTCAGTGTTTCGCTATAGCCCAGTAGACGATATTGCCGCCGACTGCCTTCGTCGTACCCCACACACAGCTGAAGGTGCCGCTCTCCTGTACGCACATAGAGGAAGTCAGCTCTTTCTGTGGGCTAATGTTAGTGCAGGTTTGGTCTCCTCTCCCCTCACTTTGTCTGTTCTGAGGAGCGCGGTCCTCGCTGGATGTTGGACATTACCCACTAGCGACGGTTGCTATTGCTTGGCTGCATAGATTGAACTTCGGACATGTTTAGATCCTGGTGACATCTAAATTGCCGTGTTCCCATATCCCTCCCCCAACATCTCCGACGTTGGTGCACTAGAACTACCTTGTACAGAAGCTATCAGGTTGGCACGAGACGGCAAAGGTTAATTCAATCTTGGTTGAGAGATTGGTGTGCTTCAGCTTGAGTTAGAGTCTCCCATAAGTATGATGTTGTCCTGCTTCTCTATTTTATTTAGCACGTCGTGGATGTCTTCGTAGAAGTCCTCGCATTCTTGCTCGTCATTATTTGTATTACATGGTGCGTATATTTGTACATATGTTGTAATTTTTTGTTCTTTTATTCTCACTGTTATGAATCTTTCTAATATATATTTTATTTATTCCTCTTGCTAGCCGTGGTTCAATGACTATTCCCACACAGTGTCTTGCCCTTTCTTGCTGTTCCACTCCGGAGTAGACAAACGTGTAACTGTGTTGGTTCTCATTGCATCCTTCCCCCTTTATTCTGGTGGCCACTATTCTCATCAGTCCAATTTTCCTCATTTCCATTGTTTCTATAAGTTCTTCTTCTTTACTATTAAAACAGCAGACGTTCATTGTATCAATTTTTTGAATCGCTGATCTATCTCGTAATTCATTAACATTGCCGGGTCTATATACATTTGGGTCAGTCTGGGATGTATGAAGATTCACTTCTGGCCGGCTAGGCCATTCGCAGGTTTAGGACACAATTCTTAACATAAGGAGTCCGTCCCTTATCGCGAGCCATAGCCCCGTTACCCCATGACCTCGCGGTATGGTTTCCCGGTCTACACCATGTAGATTTGGGGTTGATTTGTGTAGTCTGCGGGTCACCGGCAGGCTACTAATTTATCACTTGTAACCCCTCCTGGGAGAGGCTAGCCGATCCTAACCTTGCTGGCTGCAGGACCAAGCTCAGTACACACCTTGTAGACCCTCGTTGACCTTGTCGATTTCAGCATATCATTAGGTAAATACCCACTGCTGTAAATATCATTCAACATTTTAGTTATCAATTCTACTCCAAATTCTCCCAGTACTTCTAATTCTTCTTTTGTGATTCCATCTGGCCCGGCTGTTTTCCCTTTCTTTATATGTTTGATAGCATCTTCATGTAGAATAGGAAGACATTCTTAGTTATTTTCTTCTGTTAATTCTTCCCTTTCTTCATCATGTAATTCTCTTATATAATCATTCCATCTCTTCATTATACCTTCCTCCATTAATATATTTCCTGTTTATTTTATTTTTAATTTTCTTAAATTTCAAACACCCTGTGTTCAATCTCATTTTTCTTTCCCTGAGCTATTTGATTTGTCCATCCATATTTTTGTATCTTTAATAGAATTTAATTCAAGTTTCTTGCACTGGTCGTTTAACCAACTTTCTTTTGCCTTCACACATTTATCTATTATATCTTTATATCTATTATAAGAATGGAAGAGATTACGAAATGTTCAAAGAAAGGAAGTTATTGACGAGAAATGTTCATCCTCAGTTGAATGTTATCTGTGACAAGTTGGGAAATACCTTAACAGAATCTAGACAAATTCTAGAGAAATGGCAGGAATACTTCAGTGGAATGTATGATATGAATGACTGAGGATATGAATGATATAAGTAGTGTAAGTGGGGCTCCATCCAGCGCATTTTTGTGGTGGTGGTGGACTATATAAATCAACCATTTATCGATTTCCCACCACAATTTGAAATCTATTTTTAGCATTTATCGATTTTTCCTCCTCAAAGGGCGATAACTCTTCAGGTTTTTTTTTTAGTAGGTGGTCAGAGGTGGCGTTGTGAAGTGACTCATCAGAGGTGGCGTGTGGTCAAGTAATTATAGGTACGACATAAAAAATACGACATGAAACATCAATAAAGAAAACAAACGAGTCAAGTAAGGTACATAATAATGTTAATAAAATATACATATAGAAGGGAAAAAAAAAACATAGTAAGTGACCGCTTATAGTTAAGGGTGTGTGATGACGTGGTCAAGTAATGGTCAAGAGGTGGTCAAGTGGTGTTCATGTGGTGGAGTAACCACTTAAATTAAAGGGGAAAGTACGTGTAGTGATGTGGTGGTGGTTAAAGTGTCCGATGACGTGGTCAAGCAGTGGTCAAGTGGTGGTCAAGTGGTCAAGTGACGAAATTTTAGTGGAAAGTAGTTGTAATGATATGGTGATGATCGTGAGGTGGTAAATTAGTGGTCAAACAATGGTCAAGCAGTGGTCAAGTGGTGGTCAAGTGAGGAAAATTTTAGTGGAAAGTAGTTGTAATGATATGGTGATGATTAAAGGGTGGTAAATTAGTGGTCAAGCAGTGGTCAAGCAGTGGTCAAGTGGTGGTCAAGTGAGGAAAATTTTAGTGGAAAGTAGTTGTAATGATATGGTGATGATCATGAGGTGGTCAAGCAGTGGTAAAGAGGTGGTCAAGCAGTGGTCAAGCGGTGGTCAACTGGTCAAGTGACCACTTAAATTGTAGAGGACATGGTGGTGTTTAAAACGATAGTGGTGTGTAGTGACATGGTGGTGTTTAAAACGATCGCTGACGTGGTCAAGTGGTGGTCAAGTAGTGGTCAAGCAGTGGTCACATGGTCAAGTGACCACTTAAATTATAGAGGAGAGTGCGTCTTGTGATGTGGTGATGATCAAGAGGTGGTCAAGTAGTGGTCAAGGGGTGGTCAAGTGGTCAAGGGGTGGTCGAGTGACCACTTAAATTATCGGGGAAAGTATGTGTAGTGAAACGGTAGTGGATAAAGTGGTAGATGACGTGTTCAAATACTGGTCAAGCAATGGTCAAGTACTGGTCAAGTGTCGAGTGACCACTTAAAGTTGTCAGGGAAAGTACGTGTAGTGAAACGACGGTGGTTAAAGTGAGCGATGACGTAAGAGGTAGTCAAGTGGTTTAGGCACAACATAAAACAATAACAACAAAAATAATAATATACAAACTGGTAACATTTCACATGGCTTTTATTGGTAGACAACATCTATTCGGTTACAATTTCTAAAGCTTGCTCCATGTACCACCCAAATGATCAGAGGGCATTGGTTATGGTTTCTAAACAATATCAGACAGGGAACTCTGCCAACTTGTAAATATAAAACGTGATACTGGGTATTGATTCAACACAGAATTTTGTATCTGGCCTAACTATACCAGCTGAATTTAACAAATCTACAGCATTCACTTTTGCCACAAACGCCTCGAAATCAGACCTATTGGATACTAAAAAGGGTGTAGGGAACAATGACGAATTATTCGGACATGCATGGTAGAAGCGTAGGGCTTGTGTCTCTCGATGCCTCAATATTGTATGCAGGCTGACGACAATTTTAAAATGAGAGGTCCGGGCGTTGAAGATCGGGAATAATCGGGAACCCCAGTCAACGGTGGCATGAGTATCCGGTCGGTTAAAAAAAGTCCATTCAGACAAATAACGACCACACCGTCTGTGTGATCTAACCGTGTTCCAATTTTCAATATAAATGTTTTTAACATCCATGGGTAAAACCCGCAGCGAAAGACATTCACTAGCTGATGATGATGAGGCTGATGCAGATGCTGATTGTGCGTCACTCGGTAAGGCACTAGATGTTGACTGTTGTTGAATCGATTTCATGTGTGATGATAATTCCTCATTTGCGTTCAGTAAGGTAATAGATGATGCTGTTAGAGTGTCTGTAACTATCGGCAACGGACTACCTACTGACTCGTTATTGTTAACCGGCGAAAAGCTAGCTGGCGGTATCTGAGTGTTTGTAAAATACGACACTCCATCATTCGATACTTGTTGGTTAGTTGACTTCCGGCGTTTACCAGTAGGTTGTTCGTCTGTGGTCGGTTCTCTTCTTCTCTTGCGAGTTGCATCTTGGTCATTGTTAGTTGTTGTTTCATGTTCACTCTTCACGTGTCGCCTTAAGGTATCTTTCCGGGCATAAATACGATCACAATAAGCACAATTAAAAACATCCCCATAATGAGAAGTCGCAATATGTCGTAACAAACCATCAGGACGTGTGAAGTTTTTATTACAGAGAGTACACGTATGCTTCTGTGTAGCTGACATTCTCTGATAAAATGGCCGAACTATTTGTTTTTCCGTTATCCAGTCATATAACTAAGAACCAACTTGTAAGACGAGAATATTATTCTACTATCTTACTCGTAGACATGAGCCGTTGTGTTGACTCTGTTGTAGACAATAATATTTCAACAGATGAAGCATACACTGTCTTTGTGAATATAGCAGATGAAATATTTTCAGATGAAGGCAGCAATTCCGGTCGGGTAATAATTTTAATGTCTTTGGTTATACATTTGAATAAGAAGCTAGTCAATTCCTTGTACAATAGTGCTGTGTATGTTGAACACATCGAAAGAGTACTCGCACATGCAGGTGGAATATATATATTTTAGCAGACACGATTGTTAACTTCCGATGAATTAGAAAAGCTGTTGAAATTATTTTGAATCAACTTCAAAACACACCCTTCCTCGTTTATTGTGAGCACTCAAATGACTACGCATTCGTTTTCTCACCAACTTGTCTACGCGTGAGTGGATGTTGTATATACGAAAATAGTAGTTGAGGGTGCTAGTTTTCTAACACAAAATCTGATTGGTGGGTTTGTATTCAACCAATGGGCGAGTGAGTTACAAAAGAGTTTGGGTGTTGTTTGTTCCACACAAGTGGCGTAGAAATTCTGTACTATGCCAGTATAACGTGTCCTATGTATTACTGTAAGTTGTGGTATCTTGTGTACTATGTAGTTCAAAACTAGTTTGTGTTGTATGCTGTGTAATGTGTTGTTGAAATACTATATGTCTTTTGTAGCTTTAAGAGATGATAACGTCATAATCTCCACTCTATCATGGTCGCTAAGTTATTGATAGTGTCTTCAGTGCCGCGAAAAAGACTCATTGTGAGATATCGATAACTCCCTTCTCCAGGCGGAGTCCATCAATGGTGCATGACCATTATGGCCAAGCAACGACACGGGAATGACAAGGCAAAATGGCGTCGAATATAGCCTAACGTACACAACTTATGAGGTCATCGACTGTCCGTTCCATCACGCTCGACAAATACGTGGTCACTAAGTCCTCAAATTACTCACTCAAATAAACATATAGGATAATAAGGCACCGGCCCAAACAATGAAAACTGACAAAAACAATTTTAAAAAAATGACATAATCGTTAAAATGTAACACACACAAAGACAGATACAACAGTGACTAAAAAAAAAAAAATAACACACACACACACACACACACACACAATGAAAACTGAAACAACCAATGAAAAATCGCTGACACGAACACTAGAAGCTGACACAAACACTAAATAAGGTACCTAAAGAAAAGCTAAACTTTGTTAACCAAACATATAAAAAATAGGAAAATTGATAACCAAACGGGAAATATATTGACCAACTAGGGAAATGTGTTACTCAAAGAGGAAAAATAATGACCAAATAACGAAATACATCGCTCAAACTTATGAAAACTAAGAAACTTTGTTAGCCAAATGGAAGAAACCTTGGTCAAGTAGGAAAAATCTGTTACCCAAACATGAAAAATGTCGGGCAAATACAGAAATAGTTCGTCCACACGTATGTAAACTAGGAAAATTTGTTACTCAAACACTGATAAAATATTGCCCAAGTAGGGAAATTTGAGAACCAAATGTGAAAAAATATAATCCAAAGAGAGGAATATCTCGTTCCAACTTATAAAAAGAAGGAAAATTCTCAACCAAATGAGAAAAAGTTAGACCAAGTATAGTAACACCCCAACCAAACTTATGAAAAGTAGGAAACTTTGTTAGCCAAAGCGAAAAAAAAAAAAAAAACAACAACAACCTAGGTCAAGTAGGAAAATCTGTTAGCCAAATATGAAAAAAATGTCAGCCAAATACAGAAATACCTCGTCCACACTTATTAAAATTAGGAAAATTTGTTAGCCAAATAGTAAAAATATTGCCCAAGTAGGAAAACTTGATAGCCAATTCTGAAAAATATCACCCAAAAAGAGGAATATCTCGGCCAGAATTATAAAAAGTAGGAGAACTATTTGCCAAATGGGAAAAAGTTAGGCCAAAGACAGAAATATCTCAACCAAATATATAAAAAAAATAGGAAAATTGATAACCAAACGGGAAATATATTGACCAACTAGGGAAATGTGTTACTCAAAGAGGAAAAATAATGACCAAGTAACGAAATACATCGATCAAACTTATGAAAACTAGGAAACTTTGTTAGCCAAAGGGAAAATAAAACCTTGGTCAAGTAGGAAAATCTGTTAGCCAAATGTGAAAAATGTCGGCCAAATGCCGAAATAGTTCGGCCACACATATGCAAACAAGGAAAGGTTGTTAGCCAGATAGGAAAAGTATTAACCAAATAAGAAAATGTGATAGCCAAAGGTGAAAAAATATCAGACAAAGAGAGAAATATCTCATCCAAACTTATAAAAAGAAGGAAAATTCTCAACCAAATGAGAAAAAGTTAGACCAAGTAACGAATTACATCGCTCAAACTTATGAAAACTAGGAAACTTTGTTAGCCAAAAAAAAAAAACCTTGTTCAAGTAGGAAAATCTGTTAGACAAAGGTGAAAAATGTCGGACAAATGCAGAAATAGTTCGGTCACACATACGCAAACTAGGAAAAGTTGTTAGCCAGATAGGAAAAGTATTGGCCAAGTAGGAAAATTTGAAAGCCAAATATGAAAAAATATCACCCAAAGAGAAATATCTCGTCCAGACTTATAAAAAGTTGGAAAATTTGTCAACCAAATGGGGTAAAGTTAGATCAAATACAGAAACATCTTAACCACATTTATAACAAAACGAGGGGAAAATGTCGACCAAATACAGAAATAACTCAACCCAATTTATAAATATGGCAACCAAACTTATGAAACGTAGGAAAATGTGTTAACCAAAAGGGAAAATATGGTACACGTAACGAAATATCTCACCCAAACTTATAAAAAGTAGGAAAATATGTCAACCAAACGCGAACAATCTCGGCCAAATACAGAAATTTCTCAACCAAACTCATGAAAAATAGGAACAACTTGTTACCCAAATAGGAAAAATATTGGTCAAGTAAAGAAATAGCGTGGCCAAACCTATAAAAACGTGCCAACATTTGATAACACAACTTGGCCACTTGTTCTTACAAACTTGCTCGCTGGCTCAAACAATTTGTCCACTTGCTATTACAATCGGTCGACCTATCCTATCAACTCACACACTTACCATAACAAATGTCCCTTTTCCCCAACAACGTGTCCACCGACTCTCTCATATTATTGACTAACCCTATCAACTTACCCACTGGCTCTAACAACTTCCCCACATGGGCTCACAAAATTTCCACTTGTTATTACAATTTGTCGACACCCTCGCCCAAATTACCACTTACTCTTACAAACTGTCCCAACTACGCGCACAAAGGTGTCCACTTGTGATTTCACGGCCTCCTCACCACATAGATAAATACCCCTAATAAAATACAAATGTATCCCGCAAATCATACAGAAGTGTCCCCCATATTGTCATCAAAAAATATTTGTGTGTGTAGGTAAGTTCATGTCTTTGGCAGTTCATATTTTGTAAATTCATTTCTTCACCATAAGATTTGTGTAAGTTCACACCCTCATCATAAATTTTGTTGTATAAGTTCATGTCTTAGACAGTTCATATTTTGCTAAGGCCTAGTTTTAGTGAAAATACAGAAGTCTATTGGCTAGAATTTCAACCTGAGTGGTCAATTACTAACACTGCCTGTGGACAGCTATTCTTACCCATGCGCTAAAGTTGAGAAAATGAACTTCCGTTGAATGGAAGCTACCGCAGACTTGAATTATTGAACTCCTCTGGAAGAAGTAGCGGCAGCTTAACCACGAAAAGATCGAATTAGTTATCCCCCCTTAGTCTGGGATTTATGAAAATATATGCTCACACAAGCGATATTACTCATGACGTCATATAAACAAAAATATAAAGGATAACAAATGAGGCAGCGCCACAATTGTTATGCTTTATATTTTTGTTTATATGACGTCATGAGTAATATCGCTTGTGTGAGCATATATTTTCATAAATCCCAGACTAAGGGGGGATAACTAATTCGATCTTTTCGTGGTTAAGCTGCCGCTACTTCTTCCAGAGGAGTTCAATAATTCAAGTCTGCGGTAGCTTCCATTCAACGGAAGTTCATTTTCTCAACTTTAGCGCATGGGTAAGAATAGCTGTCCACAGGCAGTGTTAGTAATTGACCACTCAGGTTGAAATTCTAGCCAATAGACTTCTGTATTTTCACTAAAACTAGGCCTTAGCAAAATATGAACTGTCTAAGACATGAACTTATACAACAAAATTTATGATGAGGGTGTGAACTTACACAAATCTTATGGTGAAGAAATGAATTTACAAAATATGAACTGCCAAAGACATGAACTTACCTACACACACAAATATTTTTTGATGACAATATGGGGGACACTTCTGTATGATTTGCGGGATACATTTGTATTTTATTAGGGGTATTTATCTATGTGGTGAGGAGGCCGTGAAATCACAAGTGGACACCTTTGTGCGCTGTAGTTGGGACAGTTTGTAAGAGTAAGTGGTAATTTGGGCGAGGGTGTCGACAAATTGTAATAACAAGTGGAAATTTTGTGAGCCCATGTGGGGAAGTTGTTAGAGCCAGTGGGTAAGTTGATAGGGTTAGTCAATAATATGAGAGAGTCGGTGGACACGTTGTTGGGGAAAAGGGACATTTGTTATGGTAAGTGTGTGAGTTGATAGGATAGGTCGACCGATTGTAATAGCAAGTGGACAAATTGTTTGAGCCAGCGAGCAAGTTTGTAAGAACAAGTGGCCAAGTTGTGTTATCAAATGTTGGCACGTTTTTATAGGTTTGGCCACGCTATTTCTTTACTTGACCAATATTTTTCCTATTTGGGTAACAAGTTGTTCCTATTTTTCATGAGTTTGGTTGAGAAATTTCTGTATTTGGCCGAGATTGTTCGCGTTTGGTTGACATATTTTCCTACTTTTTATAAGTTTGGGTGAGATATTTCGTTACGTGTACCATATTTTCCCTTTTGGTTAACACATTTTCCTACGTTTCATAAGTTTGGTTGCCATATTTATAAATTGGGTTGAGTTATTTCTGTATTTGGTCGACATTTTCCCCTCGTTTTGTTATAAATGTGGTTAAGATGTTTCTGTATTTGATCTAACTTTACCCCATTTGGTTGACAAATTTTCCAACTTTTTATAAGTCTGGACGAGATATTTCTCTTTGGGTGATATTTTTTCATATTTGGCTTTCAAATTTTCCTACTTGGCCAATACTTTTCCTATCTGGCTAACAACTTTTCCTAGTTTGCGTATGTGTGACCGAACTATTTCTGCATTTGTCCGACATTTTTCACCTTTGTCTAACAGATTTTCCTACTTGAACAAGGTTTTTATTTTTCCTTGGCTAACAAAGTTTCCTACTTTTCATAAGTTTGAGCGATGTAATTCGTTACTTGGTCTAACTTTTTCTCATTTGGTTGAGAATTTTCCTTCTTTTTATAAGTTTGGATGAGATATTTCTCTCTTTGTCTGATATTTTTTCACCTTTGGCTATCACATTTTCTTATTTGGTTAATACTTTTCCTATCTGGCTAACAACCTTTCCTTGTTTGCATATGTGTGGCCGAACTATTTCGGCATTTGGCCGACATTTTTCACATTTGGCTAACAGATTTTCCTACTTGACCAAGGTTTTATTTTCCCTTTGGCTAACAAAGTTTCCTAGTTTTCATAAGTTTGATCGATGTATTTCGTTACTTGGTCATTATTTTTCCTCTTTGAGTAACACATTTCCCTAGTTGGTCAATATATTTCCCGTTTGGTTATCAATTTTCCTATTTTTTTATATATTTGGTTGAGATATTTCTGTCTTTGGCCTAACTTTTTCCCATTTGGCAAATAGTTCTCCTACTTTTTATAATTCTGGCCGAGATATTCCTCTTTTTGGGTGATATTTTTCAGAATTGGCTATCAAGTTTTCCTACTTGGGCAATATTTTTACTATTTGGCTAACAAATTTTCCTAATTTTAATAAGTGTGGACGAGGTATTTCTGTATTTGGCTGACATTTTTTTCATATTTGGCTAACAGATTTTCCTACTTGACCTAGGTTGTTGTTGTTTTTTTTTTTTTTTCGCTTTGGCTAACAAAGTTTCCTACTTTTCATAAGTTTGGTTGGGGTGTTACTATACTTGGTCTAACTTTTTCTCATTTGGTTGAGAATTTTCCTTCTTTTTATAAGTTGGAACGAGATATTCCTCTCTTTGGATTATATTTTTTCACATTTGGTTCTCAAATTTCCCTACTTGGGCAATATTTTATCGTGTTTGAGTAACAAATTTTCCTAGTTTACATACGTGTGGACGAACTATTTCTGTATTTGCCCGACATTTTTCATGTTTGGGTAACAGATTTTTCCTACTTGACCAAGGTTTCTTCCATTTGGCTAACAAAGTTTCTTAGTTTTCATAAGTTTGAGCGATGTATTTCGTTATTTGGTCATTATTTTTCCTCTTTGAGTAACACATTTCCCTAGTTGGTCAATATATTTCCCGTTTGGTTATCAATTTTCCTATTTTTTATATGTTTGGTTAACAAAGTTTAGCTTTTCTTTAGGTACCTTATTTAGTGTTTGTGTCAGCTTCTAGTGTTCGTGTCAGCGATTTTTCATTGGTTGTTTCAGTTTTCATTGTGTGTGTGTGTGTGTGTGTGTGTGTGTTATTTTTTTTTTTAGTCACTGTTGTATCTGTCTTTGTGTGTGTTACATTTTAACGATTATGTCATTTTTTTAAAAATTGTTTTTGTCAGTTTTCATTGTTTGGGCCGGTGCCTTATTATCCTATATGTTTATTTGAGTGAGTAATTTGAGGACTTAGTGACCACGTATTTGTCGAGCGTGATGGAACGGACAGTCGATGATCTCATAAGTTGTGTACGTTAGGCTATATTCGACGCCATTTTGCCTTGTCATTCCCGTGTCGTTGCTTGGCCATAATGGTCATGCACCATTGATGGACTCCGCCTGGAGAAGGGAGTTATCGATATCTCACAATGAGTCTTTTTCGCGGCACTGAAGACACTATCAATAACTTAGCGACCATGATAGAGTGGAGATTATGACGTTATCATCTCTTAAAGCTACAAAAGACATATAGTATTTCAACAACACATTACACAGCATACAACACAAACTAGTTTTGAACTACATAGTACACAAGATACCACAACTTACAGTAATACATAGGACACGTTATACTGGCATAGTACAGAATTTCTACGCCACTTGTGTGGAACAAACAACACCCAAACTCTTTTGTAACTCACTCGCCCATTGGTTGAATACAAACCCACCAATCAGATTTTGTGTTAGAAAACTAGCACCCTCAACTACTATTTTCGTATATACAACATCCACTCACGCGTAGACAAGTTGGTGAGAAAACGAATGCGTAGTCATTTGAGTGCTCACAATAAACGAGGAAGGGTGTGTTTTGAAGTTGATTCAAAATAATTTCAACAGCTTTTCTAATTCATCGGAAGTTAACAATCGTGTCTGCTAAAATATATATATCCACCTGCGAGTACTCTTTCGATGTGTTCAACATACACAGCACTATTGTACAAGGAATTGACTAGCTTCTTATTCAAATGTATAACCAAAGACATTAAAATTATTACCCGACCGGAATTGCTGCCTTCATCTGAAAATATTTCATCTGCTATATTCACAAAGACAGTGTATGCTTCATCTGTTGAAATATTATTGTCTACAACAGAGTCAACACAACGGCTCATGTCTACGAGTAAGATAGTAGAATAATATTCTCGTCTTACAAGTTGGTTCTTAGTTATATGACTGGATAACGGAAAAACAAATAGTTCGGCCATTTTATCAGAGAATGTCAGCTACACAGAAGCATACGTGTACTCTCTGTAATAAAAACTTCACACGTCCTGATGGTTTGTTACGACATATTGCGACTTCTCATTATGGGGATGTTTTTAATTGTGCTTATTGTGATCGTATTTATGCCCGGAAAGATACCTTAAGGCGACACGTGAAGAGTGAACATGAAACAACAACTAACAATGACCAAGATGCAACTCGCAAGAGAAGAAGAGAACCGACCACAGACGAACAACCTACTGGTAAACGCCGGAAGTCAACTAACCAACAAGTATCGAATGATGGAGTGTCGTATTTTACAAACACTCAGATACCGCCAGCTAGCTTTTCGCCGGTTAACAATAACGAGTCAGTAGGTAGTCCGTTGCCGATAGTTACAGACACTCTAACAGCATCATCTATTACCTTACTGAACGCAAATGAGGAATTATCATCACACATGAAATCGATTCAACAACAGTCAACATCTAGTGCCTTACCGAGTGACGCACAATCAGCATCTGCATCAGCCTCATCATCATCAGCTAGTGAATGTCTTTCGCTGCGGGTTTTACCCATGGATGTTAAAAACATTTATATTGAAAATTGGAACACGGTTAGATCACACAGACGGTGTGGTCGTTATTTGTCTGAATGGACTTTTTTTAACCGACCGGATACTCATGCCACCGTTGACTGGGGTTCCCGATTATTCCCGATCTTCAACGCCCGGACCTCTCATTTTAAAATTGTCGTCAGCCTGCATACAATATTGAGGCATCGAGAGACACAAGCCCTACGCTTCTACCATGCATGTCCGAATAATTCGTCATTGTTCCCTACACCCTTTTTAGTATCCAATAGGTCTGATTTCGAGGCGTTTGTGGCAAAAGTGAATGCTGTAGATTTGTTAAATTCAGCTGGTATAGTTAGGCCAGATACAAAATTCTGTGTTGAATCAATACCCAGTATCACGTTTTATATTTACAAGTTGGCAGAGTTCCCTGTCTGATATTGTTTAGAAACCATAACCAATGCCCTCTGATCCTTTGGGTGGTACATGGAGCAAGCTTTAGAAATTGTAACCGAATAGATGTTGTCTACCAATAAAAGCCATGTGAAATGTTACCAGTTTGTATATTATTATTTTTGTTGTTATTGTTTTATGTTGTGCCTAAACCACTTGACTACCTCTTACGTCATCGCTCACTTTAACCACCGTCGTTTCACTACACGTACTTTCCCTGACAACTTTAAGTGGTCACTCGACACTTGACCAGTACTTGACCATTGCTTGACCAGTATTTGAACACGTCATCTACCACTTTATCCACTACCGTTTCACTACACATACTTTCCCCGATAATTTAAGTGGTCACTCGACCACCCCTTGACCACTTGACCACCCCTTGACCACTACTTGACCACCTCTTGATCATCACCACATCACAAGACGCACTCTCCTCTATAATTTAAGTGGTCACTTGACCATGTGACCACTGCTTGACCACTACTTGACCACGTCAGCGATCGTTTTAAACACCACCATGTCACTACACGTAACTTCCTCTACAATTTAAGTGGTCACTTGACCAGTTGACCACCGCTTGACCACTGCTTGACCACCTCTTGACCACGTCAGCGATCGTTTTAAACACCACCATGTCACTACACGTAACTTCCTCTACAATTTAAGTGGTCACTTGACCAGTTGACCACCGCTTGACCACTGCTTGACCACCTCTTGACCACTGCTTGACCACCTCATGATCATCACCATATCATTACAACTACTTTCCACTAAAATTTTCCTCACTTGACCACTGCTTGACCACTGCTTGACCACTGTTTGACCACTAATTTACCACCTCACGATCATCACCATATCATTACAACTACTTTCCACTAAAATTTTCCTCAGTTGACCACCACTTGACCACTGCTTGACCACTGTTTGACCACTAATTTACCACCTCACGATCATCACCATATCATTACAACTACTTTCCACTAAAATTTCGTCACTTGACCACCACTTGACCACTGCTTGACCACGTCATCGGACACTTTAACCACCACCACATTACTACACGTACTTTCCCCTTTAATTTAAGTGGTTACTCCACCACATGAACACCACTTGACCACCTCTTGACCATTACTTGACCACGTCATCACACACCCTTAACTATAAGCGGTCACTTACTATGTTTTTTTTTTCCCTTCTATATATATATTTTATTAACATTATTATGTACCTTACTTGACTCGTTTGTTTTCTTTATTGATGTTTCATGTCGTATTTTTTATGTCGTACCTATAATTACTTGACCACGCCCACTATGATGAGTCACTTCACAACGCCACCTCTGACCACCTACTAAAAAAAAACACCTGAAGAGTTATCGCCCTTTGAGGAGGAAAAATCGATAAATGCTAAAAATAGATTTCAAATTGTGGTGGGAAATCGATAAATGGTTGATTTATATAGTCCACCACCTCCACAAAAATGCGCTGGATGGAGCCCCACTTACACTACTGATATACATTAAACAATGACAGCAGAGACAATACCTGAACTATCATTAGATGAAATTGCATGGGCAATAAAGAACCTGAAGAATGGTAAATCTCCTGGGTGTGATGAGATACCAGCTGCACTAATTAAAGCGGGAGGAGAAGAAAGCATACACATCTATCACGCATTATGTAAGAAGATATCGAAATATAGTATATGGCCAAAAAATTGGAAGAGAACTATCTTCTTTCCAATACCAAAAAAAAAAGGCAACTTGAAATTATGCACCAGATATAGAACTGTTGCCCTAATCAGTCATGCAAGTAAAATTCTACTAAAAGTCATAATGGGAAGACTTCGTAAGAAAATGGAAGAAGAGATTAATGTGGTTCAAGCTGGATTTAGACAAGGAAGAGGAACAAGAGATCACATATTAAACATGCGTTTAATAATAGAAAAGTGCAGAGAATTTAATGTAAACCTATTCTCATGTTTTGTGGATTATTCAAAGGCATTTGACTGTGTACATCACAAACTTTAGGAAATCATGAGGAATATTGGCTTCCAATCACATGTAGTACAACTCATAAAAATGCTCTATCTAGACCAGTGTTTCCCAACCTTTTTTGTGCTATGCCCCACCTAAGCCTTTCTAAAATTCTTATGCCCCCCCCCCCCCAACTTTTTTTAAAATATTCAAAAATTGAAATGTTCACTAAAGAAACTTGAATGATATGTTTTAGGAAGAAATCACTAGGAAATTATTGTGCAAACACAGTAAGTAAATTTTCCAAAAATATAACGGAGAACTGAAATTCAAGTACAAAATAATTTTAATGAAAGATTTTTCTATATTATTTTAATTATTAGTAATTATTTATTATTCAAATTTAGTGAGATCCTTGTCACAGCTACCACTTCCTCGTTGGGGCAAAATTTTTAATAAAACTTCAAAGAGCTTTCTATACTAAACCACAAAGGTCCCACCCAACATATAATAGAGAAAAACTACAAGAAATTACAGTCAAAGAGAAATTTGCAGATGAAATGTAAACTTGAAACTCTACAAAAGCCGTTGGAGGAAAGCGTTGACCAAACTTGGTTGAACATCAAGAATAGAATTCAAACCATCGCAGAAGAATGTCTCGGTGTGTTAACCATGCATAGAAAGAACAGATGGTTCAATCAAAAATGTGAAGAAGCAGTCATTAGGAAAAAGAGTGCCAGACAGTTATGGTTAAATGACATCAATAACATCCAAAATGAAGAGCAATATAGAACTGAATGTAAAGAGGCTACAAAAATAGTTCGGCAGCAGAAGCGAGAATATATGAGCAATATAATCAAAGATATGGAAACTAATCACCAGAAAAACGAATCCAGAAAGTTTTTTTAAAGAACTGAAGTCAATGAAACGAGGGCACGAACACAACACATATGGTTTGAAAGACAAAAATAGGAATATGATAAATACCAATGAGGAAATGTGTAACACATGGAAAGAATACTTTGTTGAATTACTAAATTGTGAAGTTCCAAGTAACATCTTCCCACAGGAAGAAGTTCTAACGTGTGAACCACAAATTGAAGAACCTGTATTTGAAGAAATCCTATATGTAATAACACGACTTAAAAACAATAAGGCAACTGGGGCTGATGGAATTGCTGCTGAATTTATAAAGGCAGGTGGCCATGCATTACATCTAACGCTATACCAACTAATAATAATAATCTGGAGGACAGAAGAATTACCCCATGACTGGAAAGAGTTATTATTGATACCTATCTTTAAGAAAGGAGACAAGTTCCAATGTGAAAATTATAGAGGAATATCACTACTGTCCACAAGCTATAAGATACTATCCGCGGTATTACTAAATAGACTAAAACCATATTCAGAAGACATATTAGGTGACTACCAGGCGGGTTTTCAGACAAAACAGATCAACAATAGATCAGATATTTATCTTACGACAAATAGCCGAGAAAATTGGGAATATAAAAGAGATCTCCATAACATTTTTGTGGATTTTAAAAAGGCTTATGATAGTGTCCATAGGAATAGTCTATGGAATGCTATGCAGGAATTTGGAATACCAAGGAAGTTAATCAACATGACCAGACTATGCATGGAAGATACTTATAATATAGTAACATATAAAGGCAGGAAATCAGACCCTTTCCAAATAACATCTGGCTTGAAACAGGGTGATGCACTATCGCCGCTCCTTTTCAATCTGGCTCTAGAGAAAGTTGTAAGGAAGGTAAAGGAGGAATGTGCTATTGGAGGAACATCCAGACTGCTTGGTTATTCAGATGATATAGATATTATAGGGGAAAATGAACAAAAGACATTGGAAATATTGACTCACCTAAAGGAAAAAGCTCAACAAATGGGGCTGGTTATCAACCAAGATAAGACATAATATATGGTAATTTCAAGAGAAGGAACGGCTAAAAGCTCTGGCCACATACAAATAGATAATATGACCATTAAAAGAACGGAAACGTACAAATACCTGGGTACAATCTTCAACTGCTCCAACATAATAAGGGAAGAAATACAAGCTAGAATCAACTCTGGAAATAAGATATACTATGCACTACAACATCTGCTAAAATCAAATGCGCTATCTCGCAACACCAAGATCACAATATACAAAACACTGATCAGACCAGTTGTGCTGTATGGCTCTGAAACCTGGAGTACAACTAAAGGAGACGAAGCCTTGTTACAAACCTTTGAGAACAAAGTCTTAAGACGCATCTTTGGGCCCATTAGGGATACACAAAGTGAAGAGTGGAAAAGAAGAAGCAACAAAGACATTTATGATCTGATTAAGTCCCCGCTAATCATTGGTATCATGAAGGCTAATAGACTGCAATGGCTGGGGCATATAGAAAGAATGGAAGATAATAGGGAAACAAAACTCGCTTACACTCAAGAAATAAATGACCGTAGAACCCGAGGTAGACCAAGAAGACGGTGGGTGGAGAGATAATTTACATACAGACCTACACGCACTTGAAATCAGCGACTGGCAAGAGAAGGTCAACCAGAGAGACGAACGGAGACGGCTTGTATCTGCAGCAAAGAACCTCAGTGGCTCGGAATGCTGAAGAAGGAGAGATCCTTGCGCTTGATGCTTGCTGCAAAGAGATTTTATGTCAGGTTCCAAATTAGTTAACTTCGGTCTCAAGTCTCCCCGTTTTGTTATATCCAGCCGATTTCTTCCATTTTTCGAATTGCCCCCCTTAACAATCGAATTGCCCCCCTGTGGGGCGTGGGCCCCACGTTGGGAAACACTGATCTAGACCAACGAGTAGCTGTTAGAATTGATGGCGAGACATCAGATTCGTTTGACATCAAGCAAGGAGTCCGTCAGGGCTGTGTGCTGTAATCCTATTTGTTTAACCTGTACGCTGAAAATATAATGAGAAATGTCAGAGATGATATTACCAGGGAGCAATATGATGCCCTAAATATTGGTGGACATGAAATAACAGAGATTCGATATGCTGATGATACAGTATTACTATCCACATGACAGAACAGTATAGAAAACCTAATAATATCAACCCAAAGAAATAGTGAAAATCATTACTTATATCGTAACATAGCAAAAACAAAGATAATGCATACAGATAAACTATAGTGGAGAAAGAAATATATTCTAGTATGAACCTAAGGCCTATCCACATCAATATGGAAGCACTATACTCGAGTTCCGCCCTCGTTTGAACTCGTCAGTAGTGCATATCCCTGACCGGATCCGGAAACAAGCCCCGGATCACCGGCGTGTGAAGCGGGTGTGTAACCACGCGGCACACGCTGGACACACCGCCATATTCTCACAACAGAATATTACAACGTCACCCATCGTAGGCTATGCTCAAAATTGCCCAATCGCCGCGACTGACGTCCGTCAATCGATGTGGACCCGAAACGATCATGACTTCTCACTGGCAAGGAACACCAGGCCTCCTAAATCCAATGAGCAATAATCAAATTGATTTATTTGGTAATTTCGGGATTTGAATTTTTAATATTGAGCACAAACCACTACTGGCAACGCTGATCGTATTCTAGTATGAACCTAAGGCATATCCACATCAGTATGGAAGCACTATACTCGAGTTTAGCCCTCGTTTGAGCTCGTCAGTAGTGCATATCCCTGACCGGATCCGGAAACAAGCCCCGGATCACCGGCGTGTGAAGCGGGTGTGTAACCACGCGGCACACGTTGGACACACCGCCAAATTCTCACAACAGAATATTACAACGTCACCCATCGTAGGCTATGCTCAAGTTTGCCCAATCGCCGCGACTGACGTCCGTCAATCGATGTGGACCCGAAACGATCAGGACTTCTCACTGGCAAGGAACACCAGGCCTCCTAAATCCAATGAGCAATAATCAAATTGATTTATTTGGTTATTTCGGTTACACACCGGTTACACACGCGCTTCACATTACTCGGAGGTCTGAAGTGAAAGCTAGCTGAGTGCATGTCGTCTGCACACTAAGGTGGAAAAACGTCTCATTAACACGAAATGGAACGCTTGGCTAGCGAATCCATTACGCGGAAGTCAGAAGTGAAAGCTTGCTGAGTGCATGTCGTCCGCAGACTGACAGTTCCTGGTTTGCGTGAGGAGCGGCCAGTGTCGAACGAGATACCCAACACATGGAAGTGATGAATTAAAGCAGACATGAGCATGACGTGGCGATTCTTTGGGTGAGCCCAGTACAAAAGCGGTATGTGTCGGCTCTGCAATTATGGAAGCCTGTTTGGATAGCGGGGAATGCCCATGGTCTGCCCTTGCCTTACCTTGAGGGTTGACTGTGATGTCTTTGGCTGTTATAACTTGACCAGCTAAGATGTGGACGACACCACAACATAATGTCCTTCGAAAGCTCAGGAAGGCTAACCTGTTTAAAGAAAAAACGCCAGCAGAAGTCGGATGTGTCGGCCTAAAGGTTGCAAATAAAATTGGCACAACGCCAAAAACGTCCGAGTGAAATGTCCCTCGCGTCCGGATCAGCTCTGACTATCTTGTTTTCCGAGCACAGCGTCCAGCACACGTCGGAAACCGAAAGCTCGCTGAGTGGATGTAGTCTGCATACCGACCGTTCCTGGTTTGTGCGGAAAGTGGCCTGTGGCGAACGAAATGTCCAATACATGGAAACGAGGGATCAAAGCAGCCATGTGCAGGACGTGTGGATTCCTTGAGTGAGCTCAGTACCAGAGTGTTATGTGTCGGCTCTGCAATTATGGAAGCCTCCTTGTATGGCGGATAATGCCCATGGACTTCCCCTGCCTTCCCTTGAGTGCTGACCGTGAAGAATACGATCGTTCTAACTTGACCAGCTGGGATGTGGACGGAACCACAACAGTGCGAGACCCACGTGATGGCTAACCCAACAAAAAAATCGCCCGCTAAAGTAGGATGTGTCGGCCTAAGGGTATTAGCCCAAGGGTAGATAACGAGATACACCGCAATTACGTATAAAAAAAACAAAAAAAAAAACAACAACACTCTCCGGATGAATGCAGCAGCAGAAGAAGATACTTGTGTTTGTCATTTTTAAATTGTTTTCTTTTGTCAATCTACTTTAGGGTTTCGTAAGTCTTCCATAAACTTCTAGTGCCTTCTTAGAAGCCTTTCTGGGCTAGGAAGTATACATGTTGTACTATTGCTGGTGTATGTAAATAGGTGTTTATTGGCTAAAGTGGCATGGTGTGTCATTGCTGGTGTCTGCCGTGAGATGTTACTCGTCTCTGGAGATATAAAGAGTTGTCATTGCTGGTGTCTGCCGTGAAACGTTACTCAGCTATGGAGATATAAAGAATGTGTTATTGCTGGTGTCTGCCGTGAGATGTTACTCGGCTCTGGAGATATAAAGAATGTGCTATTGCTTGTTCTGCCGTAAGATGTTACTCGGCTATGGAGATATAAAGAGTTGTCATTGCTGCTGTCTGCCGTGAGATGTTACTCGGCTATGGAGATATAAAGAATGTGTTATTGCTGGTGTCTACAGTGAGATGTTACTCGGCTATGGAGATATAAAGAATATGTCTTTGCTGCTGTCTGCCGAAAGATGTTACTCGGCTCTGGAGATATAAAGAATGTGTTATTGCTTGTTCTGCCGTGAGATGTTACTCGGCTCTGGAGATATAAAGAGTTGTCATTGCTGCTGTCTGCCGTGAAACGTTACTCGGCTATGGAGATATAAAGAGTTGTCATAGCTGGTGTCTGTCGTGAAACGTTACTCGGCTCTGGAGATATAAAGAGTTGTCATTGCTGCTGTCTGCCGTGAGATGTTACTCGGCTCTGGAGATATAAAGAGTTTGTCATTGCTGGTGTTTACAGTGAGAAGTTACTTGGCTATGGAGATATAAAGAGTGTGTATGTTGCTGTTGTTTGCCGTGAGATGTTACTCGGCTATGGAGATATAAAGAATGTGTTATTGCTGGTGTCTGCCGTGAGATGTTACTCGGCTCTGGAGATATAAAGAATGTGCTATTGCTTGTTCTGCCGTAAGATGTTACTCGGCTATGGAGATATAAAGAGTTGTCATTGCTGCTGTCTGCCGTGAGATGTTACTCGGCTATGGAGATATAAAGAATGTGTTATTGCTGGTGTCTACAGTGAGATGTTACTCGGCTATGGAGATATAAAGAATATGTCTTTGCTGCTGTCTGCCGAAAGATGTTACTTGGCTCTGGAGATATAAAGAATGTGTTATTGCTTGTTCTGCCGTGAGATGTTATTCGGCTCTGGAGATATAAAGAGTTGTCATTGCTGCTGTCTGCCGTGAAACGTTACTCGGCTATGGAGATATAAAGAGTTGTCATAGCTGGTGTCTGCCGTGAAACGTTACTCGGCTATGGAGATGTAAAGAGTTGTCATAGCTGCTGTCTGCGGTGAGATGTTACTCGGCTCTGGAGATATAAAGAGTTTGTCATTGCTGGTGTTTACAGTGAGAAGTTACTTGGCTATGGAGATATAAAGAGTGTGTATGTTGCTGTTGTTTGCCGTGAGATGTTACTCGTCTATGGAGATATAAAGAATGTGTCATTGCTGGTGTCTGCCGAGAGGTGTTTCTGTGCTATGGAGATATAAAATGTGTGTCATTGCTGGTACAAGGTCGCTTGTTCAAGCAGTCGCGTGTAATCTACACTATTTATTTCAACTAACATATATGAAAACCTCGAACCGCGCTTAAATATCAACCACATGTCTGACGATATGTGAGGCTGTCATTCTAAGATCTCGGCCACTCGCTCTTCTTTATTAATGTGCAATAATCGTTCTGTACTTTGTCCATTGACTTG
The DNA here is from genome assembly GCA_014155875.1 of Cepaea nemoralis. NCBI lineage: Eukaryota > Metazoa > Mollusca > Gastropoda > Stylommatophora > Helicidae > Cepaea > Cepaea nemoralis. The sequence continues at coordinate 24,788 of JACEFZ010027682.1, forward strand.
CGCTGCACGTTCCTGTTAGAACACATAACTTTTTACGTCACCAGAATATACACGGCTCTTCTATTTTTGTTCAACTCTACCTTTCTTCTGTCTATAATGTGAAACGGTCTTATGACAACAAACTCCTGCATCATTCCTACTGTTATCTCTACGTGTGTGAAGAGTCAATTTATGTTTAGTTTAGTCGACGGATCAATATCACGGCACACGGGTGTAACCCATAAGTGCTCCGTTCTACTCATAATTCAATCCTGAGTCCGGAGAAACTCAGCTCACTGCACGAACTCCGTAGCACCGGTGAGGATCCTGAAAATACTTTGGGAAGACTTTTAACTCGAAATTTTGCACGGGCAGCACCGTTAGGCTACTCTTTTTCGATTTCCAACTGCCAAGGGATTTTTTACGTGCGCAACAATACATACGGGCGTCCGATCTCACTACCCAGAGACCAGAAGTGCACAGTTAAAAAAATCCCGGTCCTTACCGGAGCATGAACCCGGGACCTCCAGCACTCGAGGCGGACACCACACTTTGAGGCCGCTCAGTCGACCGCCCACCCCACCCCCCCACCCCCACCCCGTATCATTTTATTTCATGTGTCAACGTTTTTGAATATATATCTTGAAAACCACAATGGAAACAATGTAGTGAATTATGAACAGATAATGCACAATAATGGCATCGTCTATCATTCATTCATTCATTCATTCATTCATTCATTCAGTAGCATGTCCTTTGCAGAACCTCGCTCCCATAACAACCTTCCGGAAAACCTCTCGATCGCAAGCAAGATGTCCCGCGTTTGATACACCCATCTGGAGACCATCCGCCACATCCTGCACCCATCTTCTCTTTGACCTTCCTCTTCCTCTCTTCCCAGGCATATACCCTTCCATTATTGTTCTCTCCAAACTTTCGTGACGTTTCAAGTGACCGAAATATTTCAATTTTCTTTGTTTTATCGTCTTTAATAGCCAACCTTCTTCAATATGCAACTCTTGAAGTATGGATGCATTTGTTTTTTTCTTTACCCAAGATATTCGTTAGAACTCGTTTATCACTGAATCAAAATAACAGTTAGAGAGATGTTACATGGGCCTGCAATACGCGTCGTTAGTTAAAATATAAACAATTTACGCGAAGAGGATGGTATAGCATCGACAGATAAAAGCAAAACAGATCTACAAAAACTGTCCGGCATTTGAATAGCAGAGAGCGATACAATAAAAAAAAAAGACTTGTATTGAATATAAAGAAAAGAGAAACACCGGTTTTAACAAAGAAATAATTAACACTACAATAATAGTATTACTTTAGAATGCAAATTGTTTAACCAAGTCAAAGACTCTAACATATAGGGACAAATATAATACCACATAAACCATGCTTAACAGAGGTTATGAACAGAATAAGGCAAGCGAAAATCTGGATGAAGTGAAACAACGGATTTTTTCCCTTAAAGAAATACAAGAATATAAGACAAACAGCTGATACAAGCAGTATAATAAACTAAAACATTTGAAGATAACCAACTGATATTTCCAACTGAAGAGAATAAACAATTAAAGACAGACAGTGAATATTCCAATATAAAATGCAAACAGTTGGGTACATTTAGCTCCTGCGAAAAGAAGAGATACAAATTAATATTCCAGTTGAAGACAATAAAATAGTTGAAGATAAACAACAGGTTTGTTAAACTGAAGACTAATTATTGTGGCTCTTTACATATGATGTTGTCAAAAAGAAGGATAATTCATTTGGATGGAAGTTTATAGAGTAAAGTGCCGACGAGTGAAAGTTGACAGCGCGGTGGTCTAACGATGAAATGGAATCTAACAAACCTGTGTGCAGACAATGCCAGTCCTTCATCAGAATATCAGAGGCCATGTCAATCTTTCCCACTATAAGTTTCTTACCTTCACAATTGACGAACACTAGTTTCGTTTGTCCCTACCGTTCATTGTACAGTCGCTGTATTTATTTTTCTGTTTCCCTTTTTGCACGCTTAATTGTATCTCCTCAAATATAATTTTACTTCTAATAATTGTGGTATGTTTTTATTATCTCTACTCTCTTGATAAATCTTTACATGTTACGACTATTTAGAGACAAACAGCTTATAAGCCCAGTTGGAGACAGCACACCAACTGAAGATAAATCATCATATGATTGTTGTGGTGACTGTACTTATTTATCTCTGGAATACTTAAGCTGATAAATGATATAATCTTCTATTGTCGCTACGCTTCAAAACGGGACTTAATCGCAACATGTCCAGACTATCATTCATGTGTTCGGAACTATCACCTACACAAAAGTGGTTATAATGTGTAAAGAGACAGTAATGACACTCCACCATCAACATCAGAAACGTTTCATTAGAAGTTGGCCAACAATATCAGAAACAACACCCACAAAACAGAACCTAAACGTTTGATTCTTCATCTCACTCGAATAGTTCCCCGGACTTGATAAATCAATGTTGTGAGCTGTGAATTTTCACTGGACATGATACATCAACGTTGTGAGCTGTGACTTTTCACTGGACAACGAGGCGTTGTGTGAGACATCATGTCTCAGCATTTTACACTAACGCTGAAATCATGATAATTACAAAGTTGTGAGTTGTGACAGCTGATGTGCATGATATATGAATATTGTGAGACATAAATATCGTTAATTGCGCTTGCATTCTGTGGTCTTACAATGGATACAATTCTCTTCGCTGTGAGAAACAATGTGACGGCTCTTACAGCAAATGGAGATAACTCTCAGACAACGTGTCTTGGTTTTCCTGAAATAGATCTGGATAGTTTCTCGTTGAATGATACTTGTATAATTGAATATCTCATGCGCAAAGCAAATATGATGACATACATAATATCAGTGTTCCTGTTTATAATCTGCCCAATCGTAGCTACTATTGGACTTATATTAAACACATTCAGTTTTTTTATCCTCAGAATACTTTCTGTAAAACACCACTCGTACATTCCTTTACTCTATTTAAGTGTCACCAACAATATTTCTTTAGTTAGGCCGTTAATCGGCCTTGTTTCTTTTTCGCAACTGTGGACAACAAATGTAATAAGTATGATAGCAGATACATTATGTTTATCGGGAGCTGTGACGTCTTCATATATAGTGGTGTTCATATCAGTAGAGAGGCTGGTGGCCGTGTGTTTCCCGCTACATCCCAGTAAACTTATTACACCGGGCAGGGTCAGGGTGGCGTGTTCGTTCACTTACTTTGCCTCTGTTCTCGGATATGCGCTCAAATTTTCTATCGTGCACGTAGATAATACTGAATATCTTGTAGAACGACATTTTCTCCACACCGTTCCTGTAGCCATTGTAATCTTCAACTCTACTATGATAATCATCAAGCTGTCAGTGCTGCGTGTAAAACGAGCGGGAATGACATATCACACAAAGGCCAGTAAACCTTCAATGCGCACAACCAGAATACTATTGATGGTCTGCTTTGTGTTTTCTCTGGACGAACTAGTGCAAATCGCTGAAAATATGGGTGTGCTTACCTATAATGAATCGCAAATATCTTATATAAGCATACTTTGGATTCAACTTACTTTAGGGATTACGGTATATCTTAATCCTGTATTACATTTTATCGTTTATTTTGCTTTTAATAACAGGTGTAGAATTCTTCTCAAGGATTTATTGCGCGTCAAAGTTACTTCCCGCAACCGATAGATCACAGGATTATTATATTAAATTTATAATGGAAAAAAATGTTGACGATACTGGACCTCTTGTCTGTCATGTACGATGTATAGCCATTTTTAGAATTATGCTAGATGCTCTTTACTATCTTTACTATAGTAGTAAAGGATGTAGTAATGTAGCAGCAAATGAGGTACAGCACCTCAGAGATCACGGTAAATTTTACTATATAAAAAGTCTAGCACCTCATCGTGACGTCACAAAAGCAGACCTCATTAAACTACTTTTTTTTTCAAATTTCGTGCGCTTTGGTACGTAATTACTCCCGGGTAGGAGAGTTTGAAAAGTTAAACTTTAATTATTAAAAGCTCCTGGCATTTTTTGTGAATAAATTTGGTATTTATTTTTTTTAATGTGTGTTATTTTTCAATGTTTATGCTATTTTTCTCAAGCCATGCTTCCTTTGTCTCCTTACATACTGTTATGACGTTTTTGTGAATATTTTCATATTTGATAGGATTATTATTGTTGTGTCATGTTGTTTATAAGGACTGATGCTTTCACGCATCGAGTATGCATTGGCCATCCTCACTGTCAGTCCTAAACAGATTGAAAGACTTGAAAAGGTACAAAACGAAGCCAGTTGCATCGTTTTGGGCTGCACGAGAGCCACCAGCTATGTAGCAATGAGATACCTAATTGACTTCCCGACAGTGGAACACAGGATTAAGATCTAGATAGCTCGTGCATACTTAAAAATAAGCGCAGAAGATGAGCACTCACTGCATGAAGCTATATTCAGAGAAAAGGGTGACAGGCTAAAGAGAGGCGAATCATGGATGGGTAGGGCGGAAGATGTCTTCAGACAGGTCTGCCTTCTTACCAGTATCAACCGCGGCAAGGAATGCATGCCGGTGCCTCCAGCTTTTAAGAGCACTTTCTCCTGCATTATCACGCTCGACAGACGGTGTAGGGAGCAGAACTCTGCCGCTGTCAATGCAGAGGTCAAGGCGCTCATCTATGAACACTCAAATAGCCCCGAAGTGCTCACCTATACAGATGGATCTGTTGTAAATCAGCAGAGAAGTGAGTGGGCATTTACAGCCCGTTCAGCGGGCCGAACCGTTCAAGAATCCAGTGGTGCCCACTCTATGACCACGATCAGCATGACGATGGAGGTGATGGCAGTTACACAGGCTTTCATATGGCTGGAATCACAGCACTATACCAACGTGTGTGTACTAAGTGATTCAATGATCATGATTCGGAAGGTCGAAGCTGGATATGCATATAGACAGTGGACTGAGTCGCTGCGGAAGCCTTTTGTCCGTAAAGTCACCTTCATCTTCGTCCCGGGACATGCGGGAGACAAGGGAAATGAACGAGCTGATACAATGGTTGGCTCTGCACCCCCTGTAGATGGCCTGCCCATGGATCGTGCCGATGTTATTAAGGTCCTTAAAGATATGGCGAGAACAGAGGACTTTGACGTCAGTGAATCCACATCGATGTCAAGAATGAAAGGCTTGGGAGTAAGAATCGACACGGTCAGACGTGAGAGATATATCGGGAAAACGAGATGCCTCGTCAACCAACACAGAACTGGCATTATTAGCCACAGGACGCTGATGCATATGCTGGGGGGGGGGGGGAGGCTCTGAGATCCTACGGACCTGTCCGGCGTGCAATGAAGATACCCAACTGATAACTGATAACTGAAAACTGATAGTTGTTTCTGCAGCCACACTGATTGACTTCTTCAACATTTCCCATTGATCATCCACATCTTGAAATAAGATCTCTAGATCCTACAGTATATCAAATCTTTTCTTTAATTCTATGGTAAAATTGTCTTGCATTACTTTGTCATTTGTCCCGATGAATACATGACTTTCTTTAACTTTACTCTCAATGTTCCTGTAATTAATTTGTGATCACTGTACCAGTTAGCATTGGGAACTGCTTTTGCTATTTTAACGCATTTCGAAACTTTCTGCTAATCAGGGTGTAATCAATTTGATTTCCAATTCTGCTATCAGAACTCCTCCATGCCCAGAATCTTCTAGGATGTTGTTTAAACCAGGTTTTTCCTACAATCATTTCCTGCTCTTTTGCCCATTCTACAAGTCTGTATCCTCTCTCTTTTCGCTTTCCCAAACCATAGGTTCCCACTGTGCGTTCATCACCTTGATTTCCCACTGTTGCATTGAAGTCACCGATTATGATATTTATTTCTGAATTTTTACGTCTTCAAAGCAGACTTAATGTAATTATGAAATGCCTATATACTATTTTCAGTGCATTCTCATTAAAATAGCTTAAAATTTGACAGGTTCGACTTCATTGCACCGGGTGTTATCCTATATGGCTCTGTCTCATTCCGCAGCGCGGAAAGCGTCACACAAAGCATGAAATCCGTAACTCCAGCGATGGTCCCCATTAATCTCTAAAAATTGTCGCTCGTGAACGGAAGGACACGGCCTGGAATTGAACTTACAACCTTCGAAGCCCGTCAGAAGGCTTGGCTACTTCAGCACGGAAAGTCTCTTAATTGAATTTTATGTTGTGGTATATAATTGAATGACGTAAATATTAAAATGCACGCAGATTAAATTTACCAATGGAACCCTCTCTTGCTCATAACATGTATGGGCAACATTTGTAAAGAAACCAGCCAAATAGAAACCACAAAGCACTGCATGACGAGAACACGGAAGAAGAACCATCTGAAAATGTAACCATTTGAGAACTCCTGTTTGCGGATGACAAAGCACCAATAGCAAAATCAGAAGCTGAATTAAAGACCACGTGAACAGTCTAATTGAAATGTGTAGAGAACGTAACATGAAAATTAGTATAAGTAAAACAGAGGTATTGACTGTAACTAAATAAGAAAATGCAACAGCGATTCACCTAAACGAACATCCCTTGGAGCAAGTGTCAAGGCCTCACAATTATGAGACAAGGGATACAGTACACGATAAGAAGTCTCGAACGTTCGAGAACAGAGGAGTCGAATTGCCTACTGCGCAATAGACCCAGGCGGGATCCGCCTAAAGCTTGAAAGAGCAACACTCACGAGGTGCGCGAGTTACTCCGTATCCGCCCGACACAAGTCGAGAAGGCAGACGGCTACTGGACATCGGACTGGAAGGAGGGTTTAGCTTCTAGGGGGACAGAACTTATAGATATTAGTTTAGAATCTATAGATTGTTGTTAACAGACAAATGCTGTGATGTATAAATTATATGATGCTTTGTCGATGTGTATGTAAGATGTCATGAAAGAAAGTGCGAGATGACTGTTTGCGATGATCGACATTATATTAAAGTAGATTGATAATGTTCGCACTTGGAGTTATGTTAGATCTTTAATCGCCTGTCTGAATCCGAGTCTTCTACCCCTAGTTCTGAGACGCTGACAGGTTTACTTGGGGGCTCAAGTCCGTTTTGGCAAGCCCTAGACAATTAAAATTAATATATTGACGGTTCTTGGCTTTGCCAAGTAAAAACGATACTTATACACGAAAACATTTAGACATATTACAGCTATCATTCTACTAAAAATCTGTTCTATCTGTCCCTCTTTAACTCTTTCGCTACCAAGGGCCCATCTGGTGCCACATTGGATCCTCTGTGGTGGCAATTGGTACTTTTATTGCCACAAAATGATCAGTGGTTTATTTGATTCATTTCTGTTCCATTTCGGAATTTTAAGTTACAGTAAACTGACAAGTCGCACAGCATAAAGATAGCTACGTCATGATTGTGTCGTCAAACATTCGTTATCATTGGATTTTTGTGTATTTTCAGTTTTAAAGTTGTTTAATTTGGTTTTTCACAATGGAAACGCCCACCAGTTTGCGTCCACGTAGTATGACTTGAGATCAAGCTAGATTATTGTTTATAACTGTTTTAAACAATAGTGATTCCGATATTAGTGATTCAGACAGCAGTTGTATATGTGAATGTATGTTTTAGCACGTGGTGATAAAGATACTACTACTAGTGGAACTTCGTCTTCAGCTGAGGTGTCTGACAATCAATGTCCATCTGACAATGAATGTCAGGGTGTCACAATCACTTAAACAATCTAAAGCAATAAATCCATTACCAACATATTCCTTGTGCAATCCCCTTTATTTTGATATATAATACAACATTGCTGCTACAGTTTTAACCATTTTCATAACTTTATTGTGACATACCCCAACTAACAGTTTTCTGTCATTATTTGTTTCCATTTTTTGTGTGAAAAAGACATGGTTCAGAATATGCACCAAAACTTCCTTTTGGGTGATTTTAATGAGCAATACTGTTTATATTCTTGAAGACAAGTGGTGTTGTTTGATTATTCAGTAAATTAAACATGATTAGCAGTATAGGTGTGTATAAAACACCTTAAAGTGCAGTTTTTTAAATAATTTTTACCTCTTTAATTTCAGTTGTTATTATTAAACCTCTCATTATTGTCATAATATTTGTAACCTATCAATTAATTATTAACACTGTCATGTTCCTTGTGCAATCCTTTTTAATTTGATATGTAATACAATAGATCTGCTACCATTTTAACCATTTTAAAATCATTATTGTAACACATCTCTACTTCCAATTTTCTGCCATAATTTCTGTTTGGTCACAGCCCAATTTTTGTTTGGTAGTGACAGAGTTAGAAGTATAACGTTACGATGTTTACTCTCCATTAACATGACATTGACTTGACACGACAAATAACTGTGACGAATTACTAATGTTTTCCTCACCAACAACAGATTGTGCCATGAAAAGGTTATCGATGTAAAATTGTTCTCCCACAGAAGTTGAAAGAACCGGAGAACCAAACAGCGATAGTACAGCAAAGACTTCAGTAAATCAGATAAGTCCCACATATTTCTTACGAATTGTATCTCTAAACGATACTCATTTTCACATGTAAATTTTCTTATGTATTGAGATATTGTATTCATATGCAAATTTTTTGTCTGAGTAAAACATACTTGTGTGAGCGATAGAAGTAAATAATTAGGGGACATAACTAAAAGTTGTATATCAAAAATTTTTCTAAGGGAATTAATTTCTAATAATTCAATACTACTCAAATTTAGAAAATGTCAACACTAGAAAAGTGCATTGAGCTAGGCTATAGGCTAGTTAGGCTATACAGCAGATAAACTAGCAGAATGGAGTCAGAAAACTCATGCAGAAAATATAGTAAAGGAAGAAAAAGAACATGAAAGGCAAGAACGTGCAGCGGAACGAGAACAAAAGAAACTAGAAATTGAAGTGGCTAACAAAAAAGTAGAGATGGAAACGCCGCTGCTAACAAAAAGGCAGAAATTGAACGCTAACAAAAAGGCAGAATTAGATGCAGAAACAAAAAAACTAGAAATCGAAGTAGCGATTAAACAGAAAGAAATTGAGTCACAGACACAATTAAAAGTTAAACAATTTAGAGATTGACTCAAACATAGAAATTTAGTTAACAAATTAAAAGCAAAGAAGAAGAACAAAAGTATAACAAATATAAAGGGATCATCAAACGTTTCTGTTCTGGTGATTCGGTCAGTGCATGGTCTGAGAACTTTGAGTATATCATGGCCTACCATAAAATTCCAAAACAGGATTCCCCGATGATATATATGAGAAATTTAGCATTGGAGCCATTAAAAATTATTGAGTCTATCCCACATGTCATGAGAAAAGACTACGATTACATCAAACGTAGAATCATGCACCATTTTGCATTATACACAGCAGGATACCAACTACAATTTGAAAAATTATGTCCCAAACATAACCAAACGTTTATAGATTAAGTTTCGACAGTTCAAGATATATTCAATAAATGGATCTCTTCAGCTAAAGTCAACAATAGCTTCGACAAATTGAGAGATCTTATGATAGTAAATAAAATCATAACATCCTTACTAAGAGCATTCTCAAAATTCTTACAGCAGAACGATTGTCAAACAATTGAAGAAGTTGGAAGTAAAGGTTCTGCATTCCATACAGCAAATCGTGACATTTTTCTTCTAAACACTAGTCAAAACGAGGTAGCAGCTATCACAAACACAAACAGATTTAAACCACCTGAAAATAAATATAGACCAAAACTTAAGTTCACACCTTGCCAGTACTGTAAATTGACACACGAACAATATGCTATGTGTGACAAATCGCCTAATTACAGTCACCACCTGAAAATGATGGTGGAAAAGCAGACAACCAAACGAAATAACTTTAGAAGAGCTGTTAAATATTACTTTTGCAAACGTTATGGACATTATTCAGCTATGTGTGAAGGACGTAAAATGATGAAGCAAGCTAATGCAGTGCTAGCTGACACCTCCAGTGAGGATGAAATAGAAAGTGTAAATAAGAATGAAAGTGGAAATGAGAGTGAAAATGAAATAGTGAATGCCGTGGAAGTCATTGACATCTTTGACTATGATGGTTGTAATACATATAAAAAGTTTCAGCTAGACACAACCCTTGAATGTGGCTATACAATACCTATGTCGAATGAAATGGCCAATGCCGCCTTGTCATCGAAAGGCAAACTTCAATTTGTAAAAGGGTTTGTGAATAACCAACCATGTAAAGTAATGCGTGACAGCGGCTCGACCCTTGTTGGGGTAAGGAGGACACTGGTGAAAGACAGTGACTATACAAATGACTATGTAAATTGTCGCACATTTGCAGGCACGATTGAAAGATATCCCTTAGCAATGACCGAAATTCGAACACCATTCGTGTCAGGACACGTGCTATGTGCCGTGTTGCACAATCCATGTGCTGATGTAATTGTTGGGAATCTCCCCAACGTAAAAGCATACTCAGAAAAAGAAATCCAAAAATGGGAACAAGATAATTGCAAAAATGAAACAAGCAATAATCCCACGACAGCTGAACAAAGTGTCTCTTCTCCAACTGCCAAAAGCATAAGGGAGACCACCAATGACAAAATTCCAAAAGAATTAATTGAGGTGTACGACACAGGGGCTATTCAATCTATAAATGAGGCCACAGTAACAAAACCTCGAACTGAGTTTACTTTCAACCCTCAAAATCCTGCACCTGCAACTGTACAACATATAACAGAAGACAGTGACGCAGTTATCAGATTAGCAACTGAGAAAACCCATAACGACCAACTGAAAGAATCTATACAAATTGTTTCCCCTGAATCGACCAGCAGTGAATTCAGTCGAGAACAAAAATTAGATCCATCACTAACGAATTACTTTCGATTAGTAGGGCTCAAGCCAAAGATAACAAAAAATGCATCCTGGTGCTTCAAATGTAACAACACTATTTTAACAAGATTGTACTCTAGAAATTATATCACATTACAACAGGTGGTATTGCCAAAAGAACATCGTGAAAAAGTGCTACCATTCGGCGGGCACATGGGCTACGATAAAACAAGGGCCAGCGTCCTAAGCCAATTTTACTGGCCGAAATGTTGCCAGGATATTAAGAATTATTGCCGAACCTGCGAGATCTGCCAAAAATTAGTCAAAAAGGGGAAGCACCCAATAGCAGAGGTGCAGGCAACTAGAACAGCCACAAGACCATTTCAAATAGTTGCAGTCGACCTGGTAGGACCTCTTAATCACATGTCAAATAGAGGCAATCGTTACATTCTTACACTTATTGATCTCTGCTCACGGTGGCCTGAAGCGGTGGCGCTAAAATCAATCTCCTCTAAAGATGTGACGGATGTATTTTACAACTGTTTTCCCGTTTTGGCTTTCCCGAAATAATTATATCAGATAGAGGGACACAATTTATTTCTAATGCCACACAAGCAGTAACTAAGTTACTCGGCATCAAGCAGTGCTTTACAAGCCCCTATAGACCATCTGCGAATGGAATTTGCGAAAAACTAAATGGGGATCTTAAACACATGCTTGCAAAAGTGACAGCTGAAAATCCAGCTGATTGGGATACACTACTCCCAACAGTGCTATTCGCTTACAGAGAAGTGCCGCAAGCGAGCACTGGGTTCTCCCCCTTTGAATTAGTATATGGGGCGAACCCCAGAGGACCACTCTCTATTTATAGAGAAATGTTATCTAAACCTGTAGACACCCAAGTACCGGTCTCCACCTACGACATGGTAACCACCACAAGGGATACCATCATGAGATCCTGTATGATTGCCAGAACATCTTTACAGGAGAAGGGTTTTACGTACAGGCAATATGCCAATAAGGGTGCTAAAACTATTACCTTACAGCCCAACCAAGATGTTTTACTGTTATTACCAGATAAGAGAGATTTACTCTCCACATCTTGGCAAGGGTCATATAAATTCATTAGGAAAATTTCAGAAGTTGACTATGAAATAAGTGTCAACGGAAAGTTAAAATTTTTCATATTAACTATGTTAAAACCCTATTATTACAGAATACAAAACGACGTGACTGAAGAGACAGTAGCGACAGTAGTCATCAACCAGACAGACACAGACGACGTGCAAATACCGGTCCCGACAACAGACAGTAACAATACGTTACAAGACATAAAGATCTGTGACTTGTTGAAGGAACCACATCGACATGACATAATGTCTCTCCTTAATGAATACAGGACATCCTTCTCTAACAAACCTGGTAAAACAGGCAGAATAGACCACTCTATTATCTCGACAGACTTGACACCTATTAAGTGCCGACTTTATTCTATCCCTCTGCACTATAAGGATAACCTCGACAAGGAAATACTGGACTTAGAACGAAATGGAATAATTCAAAAGTCAATTTCAGAATACTCATCACCGATTGTACTGGTCAAGAAAAGGAACCTAACTATACGGTTATGCATCGATTAGCGCAAGATTAACACAATCACGAAAGCGGATGCTGAACCAAAACCCAGTTGTGAAGACCTAATCTCAAACATGTCAGAATCAGCCATATTTTCTAAATTAGATTTAACAAAAGGTTACTGGCAGATTCCGATGAATCATGATTCAATGCACATTACTGCTTTCTCCACACCACTCGGATTATACGAGTGAAAATATTTACCGTTTGGTGTTAAGAATGCACCTGCCACCTTTGTTAGGCTTAGCAGACTTCTATTACATGGGATTACTAATGTCCAATCCTATATAGACGACATTTGCATTCATTCTAAAGACATGACAACACACTTAGAAATTTTTAGACAAGTCCTCGACAGAATTAAACTTTTTGGATTAACTGTCAAACCTTCAAGGTTGAAATAGCTTACAGAGAAATAGACTTTTTGGGTCACAAGATTTCACAAGGAAAGTTACTAACTGATGACAAAATTGTGTCAAAAATCCTGAACCTCAGTGTACCAACAACAACAAAAAAAACAGGTTAGGAGTTTGTTAGGCCTGGTAAATTATTATGCCAAATTTAATCCCAACCTGGTAGAATTTACTTCAATTTTTTTCAAATTTTTTGTCAAAGGGTCAACCGAACAAGATTTGTAAGAGTATCAGTTTAGAAGATGCAATTTGTAAATTGAAAACCATTTTTTCTAATCCACCCATCCTGCGATTACCAAATTTACAGTCTCAATTTATATTAAAAACAGATGCAAGTACTATCGCCATTGGAGGCTGCCTAATGCAGAAGTATGATGAAGTAGATCATCCTATTCTTCATGTGAGTCGTAAGTTGAAACCGGCTGAGACAAAATACTCGACAGCTGAACTTGAGGCATTAAGTCTGGTTTATTGTGTTATGAAATTACAGAAATTCCTACGAGACGCCCACTTCATAGTCCAGACAGATAATTCGCTATTGCTGGTCATCAAAGACGGTAAACCAAAGAATAACAGAGTTGCCCGCTGGTCTCTTATTTTGCAAGATTTTAGTTTTGAGATCCAGCACATTAAGGGCTCCAACAATGTCATTCCTGATATTCTATCAAGACTACCGAATACACTAGCTGAGTAACGTCAACTACTCAACCAGTATGCCATATTAGAATCTGTGATATGATTTTATTAGAACGCATAACAGTCAGTGTATCTGCACACTCACTAAAATTCTGCAGTCTAAGTACCTACAGCAGATCCGACAGTATTATACTATTTCAAACGAAAGGACTTCGAAAGTAATCTTATTCACTACTGAAAGAACCACCACTCATTGATATCCGACAGACATGAATAACATTACCAAATGTGAATTCATATCACCAACAATGGAAGGAAACAGGACATTGGACATGAGTCGATCTACATGTCACTATTAATGCGATAAAGAATCACACTAACTGTGACAGATTTACTTCTATTTATTAACTGTGACAGGACCATCTACACACGCCGTCGAGGAACGACAACACGAGGATTATCGATGGAAGTAGTTAGATTAATAAATAATATGTTACTTAAATTTATGTATTATTACCTGTTTAAAATTTTTTAACATGTAAATTTTTCGGTTAATTTTTCAATTGCATATATATATATATATATATATATAATATATATATATATATATATATATATATATATATATATATATATATATATATATATATATATATATATATATATATATATATCGGATATAATACTTTGAGCAAGAAGTCAACGGAATATATTGTCAATACAAAGATTTTCGTTTAAACCATTAATTTTTTCTAAACAACTTCTAATTATGTTGTAAATCATTGCATTATTGTCGGTACAATGAGTACTTAGTTTTCACACAATATTTTTCAAACATCGCCAAATTTTTTGAAGGGCGACAACCCTTAATTACTTAACTTAACTTGTCAATTTTAACGAATAATATGTTTGAATGAAAGACGAATGAAAAAGAGCGTGAATGAAATAAATGAAGGAATGATGTACATAGCGTACACATTGTACTCACCACTAGTTAGTTATAATTTGTCTACGTCTGATGTAAAATGTAACACTTGTCTAAAGATTATTATACATGTTTAGGTAAAATACAAGACATGTAATATAGTTATTCTAAGAATCACTGCTCGAATATCCAGGTCATGAATTACACATATTGGGTAACTCAGGACAACGTAAATTCAAGCTCGTGACACTTAGAGAAATATTAAACACCACAAACAACACACAACACACACGTATCACACAGATTAAGCACATCAATTTAGAAACACATTCGCAATACTCTACAAATACAGTTAACTTACATACACATTTATAGACTAACAAAAGAGAGAGTAGTACACACAAACAGGACAACAGGGACATCAGTGATTTGTCGATGAAAACAAAGTATTCATGTATTGGGCACTACATGCAACATACGGAAGTAAAAGTGTATACAAGTACACATGAAGAGGCAAGGATTTGCATTGATTCTTAAAGAGGCCAAGGCAATTTGCCTTGATGTAACTCTGTGAAAGGAGTTCATTATCCTGGGATCATATTGGATACTTGAGAAGGGTGTAGTTGTGGAAACACATGAAGCGTCAGGATACTTCGGTCTGGGTAGCTAGAATTTAAGAATTGGAAGCGAGTTAGGCTCTTCAGCAATCACCCTGAATCGCAGTACTCAAGATGCATGATTTGCCAGTGCAATTATACAGATAACTGAGTTCCCATCCACTAAATTACTACCTCAAAAGACAGATTTATTCCTGTGATCCCTTGACAGAATTAGTTCAGGCTAATTAACAGATTGAAACCCATAAAAGAGGGGGAAGGGGGACCCTGTCAAGGTCTCACAATTATGAGACAAGGGATACAATACACGAAAAGAAACAGCGTACAAAGAAGGGAGATAAGAACAACGACCCGAACGTTCGAAGTCTCGAACGTTCGAGAACAGAGAGGTCGAATTGCCTACTGCGAATAGACCCAGACGGAATCCGCCTAAAGCGTGAAAGAGCAACACTCACGAGGTGCGCGAGATACTCCGTATCCGCCCGACACAAGTCGAGAAGGCGGACGGCTACTGGACATCGGACTGGAAGGAGGGTGTAGCTTCTAGGGGGACAGAACATATAGATATTAGTTTAGAATCTATAGATTGTTGTTAACAGACAAATGCTGTGATGTATAAATTATATGATGCTTTGTCGATGTGTATGTAAGATGTCATGAAGGAAAGTGCGAGATGACTGTTCGCCAGATCGACATTATATTAAAGTAGATTGATAATGTTCGCACTTGGAATTATGTTAGATCTTTGATCGCCTGTCTGAATCCGAGTCTTCTACCCCTAGATCTGAGACGCTGACAACAAGTAAAGAGTTTTAAGTACTTAGAAAGTATAATATCATCAAAAGACGAGATCGAAAATAGATGCAATAAGGCAAACCAACTCATTGGACAAATGACACCAATACTAAAGAACAAACATGTATCAATAACTACTAAGAAAGCACTTAACAACACAATCTTCGTACCGTGTTACTTCCTACTATGTTACCAATGCCAAACATGGACAATGACAGAAAAAGAGAAAAGAAAACTCACAACAATGAGATTCCTGAGAAGAATACTCAGTGTATCACAAAGTGATAAGTTCAGAAATGAAGAAATCAGGACTAAAGTGGGGTTGTAGCTACACTAGATTTTATTAGAAGGCAGCAAGTCAAATGGTTTGGCCATGCAAGAAGGTCACCAGCTAATAGTATATCACAACAAGCAATGATGTACAGACCAGAGGGAAGCAGAGGAAGAGGCCGACCATGTAAACGATGCAGGGAATAACATAGTACATGGGAATATCGATACATGAAGCCTATAAGCGGACACTCTCCCACTGTTTATAGTACACCTCGACGCTGCAAGGTACAAGAGGTACATGATGAGATGAGATGACCGCTGTTTCTCGATCCAAAATAATTGCTACAGCCTCTTTGCCGTTGTTCTTTCCAGAATAAATAATGATACAATATTCCCCTGTCATAATCCCTGCCCCTTTACATCTCTTCTCGCACATTCCTAATATATTAATCTTTTCTCTTTTCATTTCTTGTTCAGCGTTATCTAATTTTCCGTAGTCATTTAACGCTCGAACATTCTATGTTGCTAATTACAGTGTCCCTGCCATGTCATTTTCATGTGATGATCTGCAATTAGGCAAATCATAGTAAACTAGACAACTTTAAAGAAGATGGGTTGCCGTTGTTTTCCTTCTTGGCAGTGACCATACTGGCTGAGTGATAGTAGCCATTGTCACTGTTAAAGAGATCGTCTGCCTACTATCGCGAAACTTGAGGCCACAACCTTCAACTATCTTTCGTCTGCCCTCAAAATTTAATTTACCACCTGCCTTCCATGGTTTCGTGTGAACAACTTCCGAATACGAATACGAAATTACAACATATCTTCCCCAGAAATACACAAACACTGCGTCCTCTGAAAAAAGAAACGTTACGTCGTCGCAATATATATATATATATATATATATATTTCACGATGTTCTTGATGATAAGTGCGTGATATGGTCGTTGTCTAGGTAACGATGCTCCTGGTATGTCACTATGGAGTGTTAATTGAGCTATCTAACTGTCTCACACTATAACTCACCCCCGGAGTACACATCCATCAGTTAATGAACAAGATTGCTTTGGCGCACATAATCCTTTAATACAGAAAGAACACAGACAAACGGAACATAACTCTACATCAAGAAACAATATAATCCATAGAATATCCATATCCTCCTCAAAACTTAACACGCACACATCACTGTCTTCTCACGGCCTGCTTAATCTCAAATTTCTAAGACAGTTATCCAGCTCCTATCCACAGCTGGACCTCACAAATACAACCCACACACTGGGTCTAGCCTCCACTACTATCTAACCCACTTTGGGTTCAGGCCTCCATTAACTATACAACCCCCCACTGGGTTGTAGGCCTGCATTTAAAACTAGGAGAACAGCACAACACAGGACGAAGCTCTCTTTCGACTCTAGCCCCTCTCGGAGTCTAAACATCAACTGTCTTGAAGTCCCCTGACTTCACACAAAACTCAACTGTCCTTCACCCCATCCCCCCTAGGGGCCTGCTCACACCCGCACCATTATTTTTCATGGCTGGTTGTTTTTTCTCGTAGTCTCGCTACTGGGGTCACTCACCTCAATGTCAATGACCCAGGCATATGTCATTACCCCCCTCTTAAAAGAAAACTAGTTTTCAAACGTTGGGAGAATAATACTTATGAACCAGACATAATACCTGGGTAGCCCTAAGTATGACTACATTTCACTCTAGCTACCACACTAAATAATACATCGAATGCTCATAGTACACTCCCATATTCCCCACACATCAATACCAACAACTTTCCATCTTGTGTACTAATACATGACTAGTATCTCACATAATAATAATAAAAATATCACAGGGAACATAATATCTGTGTACCTGCAAGTCTATTAACATCCTCAAGAAGACACAACCTATTTGTGTCTCGACCTGTATCAGGTGGTTCTTTTCTTGCATTCAAACCTCCATCTATTTCTGTCGATGATGTATCTACCTTTCTTGTACCGATTCCTCATGGTGCCCATATATTTACAACATCTGTATGCTATCCCTAACCCTGGGTCAGTCATGTCGCGAACACTCTTTTGACCGGACTCAACTTTCCTATCTGCATATTGCACCGTGACACTGGAGTCTCTGTTTAGTCTAAACTCTTTATTCAATCTTGGCCCATATCCCTGGAACCCTGCTCTCTGCTGCATACGCATTATACCTATGTGCCCTGCACATGCACTATCCTGAGCTGATCTAGTATCTCGGTCACTACGTGCTAAGGGTACTACTACTTGCCCACGTGCAGTTCTGCCATCTGAAAACCTGCGAGTGAGAACATTGTTCTTCCTTTCGAAGCACTATCTACCCTTCTTTGATTGTCTATGGTCTACTTTACTACACCCTTGGACACATTTGTCTATAGTAGCATCTTGTCTCTGGGAATTCCTACAGCTATATTTGAGATCCATTCTCACCTGCTCAGCTGGCCTATCCTTGTCCACAGTTCCTATGTCTACTTCATGTGCCTCTTCTACTTCAGTTATACTCTCCAATTTAGGTTTTCTTTTGGTAACTACCTCGTTACTACTTAAACCATTTTTTGGTCCCAATAAACTACTTCCTCTTCTGTACAATCTTTAATTCTGGCACATTTCCAATGATCAGATCCGCCACTGGTGAGTCTAGCACACACGCTGTCACTCTTCCTGTGATGTATGGTGTTTTCACTGTTATTACGGCTAATGGGTAGAACTCTACTGTCCCGTTAAATATTATGCATCTAATCTGTTTGCCTGTGTACTCCGATGGATCTACTAAACTTTTCCTCACTCCGATAGACGTACATCCGGAATCCCTAATTGTTAATGCTGGCCTATCATTACCGACTCCATGGTGCAGCTTCAGACTTCCTCCTTCATGCACTGTTGATCCTGCTTTCACTGTAGTGACCACATATTAAGACTGGCTGACCGTCTTTTTCAAATAGAGGTTTGCATCCACTACAATTCTCGTTGTTAAGCGTCTCAATTACTTGCGCTGCATTAGAGTGCTCCGTTTTTCCCATCGTACACTCATAACTAATGTGCCCTGTCCCGCCACATTTGAAGCAAATAATGTCATTCTTCCTATTACTTGTTGGCCCACTGGCTGGTTGCACGTCACACTGTGCTGCCTTGTGTCTCCAGCTCCCACAATTCCAACATTCGGCATAACTATTTGGACGTCTCTGGAAATTCTCTCTTTTATATGGGTACCGTCCTACTCTACCAACATTATTTCCTCGAAAAGCATAGTCTTGAGGTTCTTGTTGTTCATATCTATGTGTTGAATCCACACTTTTCGCCCTTGGTCTGATAACTGGATTCTGGTCCTGTTTAGTGTACGCTGCACAGACTATTTCCTTATCGCTCTGTCTGATAATAGAACTATTTGGATGTGCAGTCATGTAGTTTTGCCCTAACTGTGACATTGAGTCTATGTCCTTTGGCTTACGTTCTTCAAAGAAAGCCACTAAGTTTGTATTACATGATGATAAAACCTTGTCTCTTAACACTAAATCCACTAATTTATTAAAATCTTTCCGTACTTCTGCAAGCTCCATCCATTTATTAAATGTGTTCTTCGCTGTATTGACAAAATCTGTAAAGTCCTGTTTTATCTCTGGCCCTAATTGTCTAAACTTTGTTCTGTATCCAGGCTCAGTTAGTTGGAACTTTGTAAGCAAACGTTGACGCAAAATAGTGTAGTTGTTTCTTTCTTCTTCTTCTTCTTCTTCTTCTTCTTCTTCTTCTTCTTCTTCTTCTTCTTCTTCTTCTTCTTCTTCTTCTTCTTCTTCTTCTTCTTCTTCTTCTTCTTCTTCTTCTTCTTCTTCTTCTTCTTCTTCTTCAGCGTTCCGAGCCATTGAGGTTCTTTGCTGGAAATACAATCTGTCTCCATTCGTCTCTCTGGTGGACCTTCTCTTGCCAGTCGTTGATTCCAAGTGCTTGTAGGTCTGTACATGTATTATCTCTCCACCGCCTTCTTGGTCTACCTCGGGGTCTACGGTCATTTATTTCCTGAGTGTAAGAGAGTTTTGTTTCCCTATTATCTTCCATTCTTTCTATATGCCCCAGCCATTGTAGTCTATTAGCCTTCATGATACCAGTGATTAGCGGGGACTTAAACAAATCATAAATGTCTTTGTTACTTCTTCTTTTCCACTCTCCACTTTGTGTATCCCTAATGGGTCCAAAGATGCGTCTTAAAATTTTGTTCTCAACAGTTTGTAACAAGGCTTCGTCGCCTTTCGTTGTACTCCAGGTTTCAGAGCCATACAGCACAACTGGTCTGATCAGTGTTTTGTATATTGTGATTTTGGTGTTACGAGATAGCGCCTTTGATTTTAGTAGATGTTGTAGTGCATAGTATATCTTATTTCCAGAGTTGATTCTAGTTTGTATTTCTTCCCTTATGATGTTGGAGCAGTTGAAGATTGTACCCAGGTATTTGTATGTTTCCGTTCTTTTAATGGTCATATTATCTATTTGTATGTGGCCTGAGTTTTTAGCCATTCCGTGTCTTGAAATTACCATATATTCTTACTTATCTTGGTTGATAACCAGCCCCATCTGTTGGGCTTTTTCCTTTAAGTGAGTCAATATTTCCAATGTCTTTTGTTCACTTTGCCCTATAATATCTATATCATCTGCATAACCAAGCAGCTTGGATGTTCCTCCAATATCACATTCCTCCTTTACCTTCCTTACAACTTTCTCTAGAGCCAGATTGAAGAGTAGCGGCGATAGTGCATCACCCTGTTTCAATCCAGATGTTATTTGGAAGGGGTCTGATTTCCTGCCTTTATATGTTACTATATTATAAGTATCTTCCATGCATAGTCTGGTCATGTTGATTAACTTCCTTGGTATTCCAAATTCCTGCATAGCATTCCATAGACTATTCCTATGGACACTATCATAAGCCTTTTTAAAATCCACAAAAATGTTATGGAGATCTCTTTTATATTCCCAATGTTTCTCGGCTATTTGTCGTAAGATAAATATCTGATCTATTGTTGATCTGTTTTGTCTAAAACCCGCCTGGTAGTCACCTAATATGTCTTCTGAATATGGTTTTAGTCTATTTAGTAATACTGCGGATAGTATCTTATAGCTTGTGGACAGTAGTGATATTCCTCTATAATTTCCACATTGGAACTTGTCTCCTTTCTTAAAGATAGGTATCAATAATGACTCTTTCCAGTCATGGGGTAATTCTTCTGTCCTCCAGATTTTTATTATTAGTTCGTATAGCTTTAGATGTAATGCATGGCCACCTGCCTTTATAAATTCAGCAGCAATTCCATCAGTCCCAGTTGCCTTATTGTTTTTAAGTCGTGTGATTACATATAGGATTTCTTCAAATGTAGGTTCTTCAATTTGTGGTTCGCATGTTAGAACCTCTTCCTGTGGGAAAATGTTACTTGGAGCTTCACAATTTAGTAAATTAATAAAATATTCTTTCCATGTGTTGCACATTTCCTCATTGGTATTTATTATATTCCCATTTTTGTCTTTTAAACCATATGTGTTTTGTTGGTGCCCTCGTTTCATTGACTTCAGTTCTGTAAAAATTTTCTGGATTCATTTTTCTGGTGATTAGTTTCCATATCTTTGATTATACTACTCATATATTCTCGCTTCTGCTGTCTGACTATTTTTGTAGCCTCTTTACATTCATTTCTATAATGCTCTTCCTTTTGGATGTTATTGATGTCATTTAACCATACATGTCTGGCATTCTTCTTCCTAATGACTGCTTCTTCACATTTTTGATTGAACCATCTGTTCTTTCTATGCGTGATTAACACACCGAGACATTCTTCTGCGGTAGATTGAATTGTATTCTTGATGTTCAACCAAGTTTGGTCAACGCTTTCCTCCAAAGGGTTTTGCAAAGTTTCAAGTTTACATTTTATTTCATCTGTAAATTTCTCTTTGACTGTAATGTCTTGTAGTTTTTCTCTGTTATATGTTGGGTGTAATCTTTGTAATTTAGTATAGAAAGCTCTCTTAAGTTTTATTTTAAATTTTGCTCCAACGAGGAAGTGGTCACTGTGGCACTCAGCTCCTCTATAACTTCTGACTTGCTGTATGTTTGATGCATTTCTGTTGTTAATTAAAATGTGATCTATTTGATTATAGGTTCTCTTGTCACATGATTTCCAAGTTTGTTTGTGTATATCCTTTCTTTGTAGTCTGGTACTGCTAATCTGCAGTCCTTTGGCTTCTGCCAGGTTGATGACTCTCCATCCATTATCATTTGAAGTTGTATGTAGGCTTTCCATACCGGCCACTTTTTTTATTAGTTTGCTCTCTACCTATTTTTGCATTGAAGTCTCCCAGCACAATCAGGATGTCCTGTTTGGGGGTTTCTTCTATGACATCTTCCAGATCATTATAAAAGTCTTCTTTAATATCATCTTCTTTCTCTTCAGTAGGTGCATGTACATTAATCATCGTTATATTTTTCCATTTACCTTTTATTCGTAATTTACTAATCCTGTCATTAAAAGCTTTAAAGTTTAAAACGTTCCCCCATAACTCTTTTTTGATGACAAATCCTGTTCCTAATTCATGTTTATTTTGGGTGTTTCCTCCATATATTATAATCATTCCATTTTGCTCTAAAGTACCCTCTCCTGGCCACCTTATTTCTTGAATTGCTGTTATATCCATTTGATATTCAACCAGCTCCCGGGTTAGTTCTTCGGCCGCTCCAGCTCGATATAGTGTCCGTACATTCCATGTTCCAAATCTCAAAAGTCCTTTAACGTTCCAAGGTCGTTGTCCAGATAAGTCAGTCCGATATCGAGGCTCATGTATTTGTTTCGTAACAAAGAAAGGTTTTTACAAAGGTGGGGATGTTAACCCCACGCTTCAACCCCCAACCTGGAGGACCAGGGTGTTTCTCTTTGTCTGTTCTCTACCCTTTGACCTGTCCGGCTTGGGAGGCCCTGCTGGTAGCTACGCTACCGCCGGCATAGCTCTCAGGGTCATTGAGAAACTCAAGCTCCCCCACCACGACAAGGTGGAAACACCATCGGGGGAGGTTTCTTTCTTCATTTCAGCTAACTTTTCTTCCTCTTAGCGTTTTTGTTCTCTCTCAGCCTGTCTTTGGTTTTGTTTCTTTCTTCCAAAGATAAATTAAACATGGTATCTAGGTCCTTACCCGTCAGAAACTTGCCCAGTATAATAGCATACTCGCCTTCTGGGATACCTAACACTTTCGCCGATGCCTCGAATCTCGAAAGATAGGCCTCAAGGTTGTCCCGGTCCGTAAAATATGGCAGTTTTAGTCTCTGTGACGACTGCGAAGGTCTTCTGCTTTCCTCACTTTGACCCTTGATAGTTTGATAGTTCTACATTTTTTAGCACAATTTCTGTTTCCGTTTGACACTTGAGCTTCTCTTTCTCAATTTCTATTTTCATTTGTGTCTCTTTCTCTTCCTGTAGACGCTTGTTTTCCATTTCAGCTAACTTTTCTTCCTGTAAGCGTTTTTGTTCTCTCTCAGCCTGTCTTTGGTCTCTTTCCGTCTGCTTTTGTTCTTTTGCTTCGGCATACTCTTGTAACTTTTTGCCCTTCAGACCTAACCTTTCACCTGCTTCAATATATTCCATTAAAGTAGGCATCTTGTACTTGTGAACACGTTGTTGTCTGTCAGCCAACTATAAATGTGAAGACTCTGCTGTTAGTCTTTGTGTACCTTCCCTAAGTACACCACCACTCCCTGTGTACGTAAATTCGTAGTGCTAAAATATCACTCTGTACTCACACAGTCACTCTATAATCACTAGGTAGTGAGGGGGAATATCACCTATACTCCCTCATATATATATATATATATATATATATATATATATATATATATATATATATATATATATATATATATATATATATATATATAAAAATTTCTAAATATTTTAAAAAAATATATATAATATATAAAAATATAGATAATATCCCTTTAATAAACAAAAGTAAGGGAAAATGATAGAAAAATAAAAATAAAATAAAGTTGGTTTAAAAGAAACGCTAAAAATATTAACTGACCCACCCCAAAACAGAAATGATAAAGAAAATAAAACATAATCCCAAACTTTGTAAAAAGAAAAGGGAAAAAAATTAAACCCTTAAAACCAACTGACGTTTGAAAAAAGGATAATAATAAAAAATTTATCGAACCAAAAAAACCAATATTTAATTAGAAAAAATGGAAAAAAAATAAACCCTATCCCCGACCTTGCGAAAAAAACCCAAAAACCCCCCTTAAAACCCGGACCCAACAAAAATTTCGTCACCCGAAACAAAAAACGAAGCCAAAAAATTCCAAATTTGGCCGAAATAATTTTCTTTTTCCATCGCAAAACACAAATTTTCCCCTATCTGAAAACACGACCATTTTCAAAAAATTTTGGGTTTTTAGGGACAACATTTATAAAGTGAAAAAAAGGTAATGTTTCCAAAATGTTCTTTACCAGTCCCAAGTTTTTCTTTTTTATGGGGCCCAAAAATAAACCAAAGTCTTTTTTAACCTTGTTCAAACGCTTTTGTTTTTTAAAAAGTTATGGATTTCCGTTAAAAATTCAAAAAAAAAAATAAAAAAAAATCCAAATGTTTCGCTTTAACTCTTTTCTACCCTGGGCTGTGACCAAAAAGAAATTTTTTCAAAAATTAACTGGGGTGGCCTTCTTTTAAAATGGTAGGATTTTGTTTTCAACAAATTAAAAAAAAAAATAAAAAAAAATGGACAAATTTATGCTTTAAAATTTTTTAAAAAACAAACCTGAAATTAAAGAGGTAAATATTTTTTTAAAAACTGCACTTATAAGGTGTTTTTTTAATCCTATATGCTAATTGTTAATTTACTGCTCTCTACCTAGTTTTGCATTGAAGTCTCCCAGCACAATCAGGAAGTCCTGTTTGGGGGTTTCTTCTATGACATCTTCCAGATCATTATAAAAGTCTTCTTTAATATCATCTTCTTTCTCTTCAGTAGGTGCATGTACATTAATCATCGTTATATTTTTCCATTTACCTTTTATTCGTAATTTACTAATCCTGTCATTAAAAGCTTTAAAGTTTAAAACGTTCCCCCATAACTCTTTTTTGATGACAAATCCTGTTCCTAATTCATGTTTATTTTGGGTGTTTCCTCCATATATTATAATCATTCCATTTTGCTCTAAAGTACCCTCTCCTGGCCACCTTATTTCTTGAATTGCTGTTATATCCATTTGATATTCAACCAGCTCCCGGGTTAGTTCTTCGGCCGCTCCAGCTCGATATAGTGTCCGTACATTCCATGTTCCAAATCTCAAAAGTCCTTTAACGTTCCAAGGTCGTTGTCCAGATAAGTCAGTCCGATATCGAGGCTCATGTATTTGTTTCGTAACAAAGAAAGGTTTTTACAAAGGTGGGGATGTTAACCCCACGCTTCAACCCCAACCTGGAGGACCAGGGTGTTTCTCTTTGTCTGTTCTCTACCCTTTGACCTGTCCGGCTTGGGAGGCCCTGCTGGTAGCTACGCTACCGCCGGCATAGCTCTCAGGGTCATTGAGAAACTCAAGCTCCCCCACCACGACAAGGTGGAAACACCATCGGGGGAGGTTTCTTTCTTCATTTCAGCTAACTTTTCTTCCTCTAAGCGTTTTTGTTCTCTCTCAGCCTGTCTTTGGTTTTGTTTCTTTCTTCCAAAGATAAATTAAACATGGTATCTAGGTCCTTACCCGTCAGAAACTCGCCCAGTATAATAGCATACTCGCCTTCTGGGATACCTAACACTTTCGCCGATGCCTCGAATCTCGAAAGATAGGCCTCAAGGTTGTCCCGGTCCGTAAAATATGGCAGTTTTAGTCTCTGTGACGACTGCGAAGGTCTTCTGCTTTCCTCACTTTGACCCTTGGAAGATAGTTCTACATTTTTTAGCGCAATTTCTGTTTCCGTTTGACACTTGAGCTTCTCTTTCTCAATTTCTATTTTCATTTGTGTCTCTTTCTCTTCCTGTAGACGCTTGTTTTCCATTTCAGCTAACTTTTCTTCCTGTAAGCGTTTTTGTTCTCTCTCAGCCTGTCTTTGGTCTCTTTCCGTCTGCTTTTGTTCTTTTGCTTCGGCAT
Organism: Cepaea nemoralis; assembly: GCA_014155875.1. Classification (NCBI taxonomy): domain Eukaryota; kingdom Metazoa; phylum Mollusca; class Gastropoda; order Stylommatophora; family Helicidae; genus Cepaea; species Cepaea nemoralis. Next base: position 51,109 of record JACEFZ010027682.1, read on the forward strand.
ACTCTTGTAACTTTTTGCCCTTCAGACCTAACCTTTCACCTGCTTCAATATATTCCATTAAAGTAGGCATCTTGTACTTGTGAACACGTTGTTGTCTGTCAGCCAACTATAAATGTGAAGACTCTGCTGTTAGTCTTTGTGTACCTTCCCTAAGTACACCACCACTCCCTGTGTACGTAAATTCGTAGTGCTAAAATATCACTCTGTACTCACACAGTCACTCTATAATCACTAGGTAGTGAGGGGGGAATATCACCTATACTCCCTCATATATATATATATATATATAATATATATATATATATATATATATATATATATATATATATATATATATATATATATATATATATATATATATATATATATATATATATATATATATCGCAAATAGCTGTAGAAAATTTCTGGAAATATTGTTAAACATACATATATATACATATACTAATGAATGATATGATAAGTGACTCCTATGAGACGCTAGACGCACAAGCCAAGTACACGGAAACGGTGATCACGAAGAAATAAACCACAGTAAAATCCACAAGCTTGTGTAAGACGACCACAGTGCGAGTAATAATATTAACTGACCCTGACCACTAGACAGTAGAAATGATGAAAGATCACAATAATAACATATATCCGAACACAACAAATATATGTAAATATTATGAAAAGAGATGAAAAAAAATATAACACCAACATATACACAGATCTGACGTTAGACGCAAAAAGGCACGGTATATAATCCAGGACCAACATTGCGTCACTGCAGAACCAAACAAACCGACCGCTCGATTTAATTCCCAGAAAATATATGGTACACTTAAGAAAATAAATTTGTGCCCTATCTCCCGACCTTCGCGAAACAACACAAAAATCCCCTACTCCTGACAAACACCGGACCACATACAAGTAATTGCGTAACACCCGACAACAATATATATGACGATGGGAGCAAACAAAGTGTCCAAATGGTTGGCCGACAATAATGTTCTTATTAACCAGTCGCAAAGGTGTTTCATTCGTTTTTAATAGTTTCCCACAATATGCTGAAAATGTCTACGACGCTAGTTTACAAAACGACTTATTGTTTTGTTGAGTGGTTACTGAATTCCACGTGGTTATAACTGTCGAAAAAGTTGAAGGTGATAGTAGTTATCCAACATGTTCTGTCTCGACACAGTCCGTAACGTTATTGTGCTTTCTCTGGACGTGGTGACACCAAAGTAATAATCCAAACGTCTTTATACCTTCGTTGCGGAGATGGCGCTTTGCTGTATCATAAATGTTATGGATTTCCGTTACCCGACAAGATTCACCCCAAAAAAAAAAAACTAAAAAAAAAAAAAAAAATGGCAGCAAATGTTCAGCGCTTTAAACATGTATATATAAATCCTTATTGGCAAAGAAATACGACCACGGTTGCGATGACGACACGTTAAAACTGTTTGCTCATAACAGGGTAATGATCACAAAGGGATTTCAACAAAGACGAACATAAAGTCTGATTTTCGCTCAAAATAACTTGTTTTGTTCATTCACGATTCATTTTCCTGACATATGAGTAATCATGAAAACCATAGGCCGTGGACATTTCCTGAGTATATTCACTCCATCCACCCCCAACTCATACTGTGACCTCAATTTCTCTTTATCACCGTCAGTGGAAAAAAAATCCTCAGTAAATATTTCCACACAACCTTCTCAGCCCCAACACGGCTGCTCTTTTAACTCCGTGGAAAATCACACTTAATCTGTCCGTAAACTGACCGGAAACTTTTTCCGTTATCCACAAAGACACCTGTCCTGCCCCAACACGGCTGTGGTAGGGGTACTGTCACTACTCGCGTCTGTCACCCCTCCCGGTGAATCAGCAAATGTCAATTCTGTGTATTCTACACATCCGTGTAAATATCCCCTTCCCGAGAGTTTTCCTAACATGTACTTCCCCAGTACCTGGTGGCTGGTGTCCCACCCGTCCTATTAACTGCGTCGACAAATCTTGACCAGTCGACCTGCGACCACACAGTGCGTTGCCTCGCCACACACACCTGTCAATATCTTTGATTTTCAGTCCTGTCTTTATCACCGACAGCAATACAGTCCACTGTTTGTGACTAGTCCGTCACCGTACACGCTCCCTGTGCGTGTCTTCTCAACGCGCGCTGACAGTTTTTCCCGATGTGCCGTCTACTTTTGGCGGCCTTTCGTGCCCCTGTCCTTACACACACACGCACGATATTCTCGCCACATTCTGGATTAATTCTGGTTTTCCGTTACCTGTCTGCTAGCTTGGGTGTTCACCTCGTCTGTCTGTGTTAATTCTCTGACGCCCCGTCTCTTGACCTATGAAAAACACCGTACACCTGTCTTCAACGCGCACAGGACTTCGTTACGAAATCACTCACTGTCTGTTTTGCCGCGCGCTGACTGTTTTTGATGTACTGTGGTGGTCTTCCGTGAACTGTCTGCTAGCTTCAGCACTACTGCCTGGTATCAAATTTACCTGGTTTTTCGTGAACTTTGTATTACTTCTCAGACACTTTTGGCATTGACTGTCTACTGAAAATTATGTTTATTCCTTGTGCCGTTGTAATTGTGTCGTTGTAATTGTGCATCCGACTAATGTCTCTGATCTTAGTATTCTCTCTAATCGACGAGTTCACAGATAAACAGAATCACAACAATGTTTATCTTGTTCTAGACCGGAGATTCCTAAGATAATATCACACTGACAACAATGTCTATAATCCACTGGGTTTCTTGACCGGACGAGCTCTCAGATAATATCAGGATGTTCTTGATGATAAGTGCGTGATATGGTCGTTGTCTAGGTAAAGATGCTCCTGGTATGTCACTATGGAGTGTCAATTGAGCTATCTAACTGTCTCACACTATAACTCACCCCAGCAGTACACACTCATCAGTTAGTGAACAAGATTGCTTTGGCGCACATAATCCTTTAATACAGAAAGAACACGGACAAACGGAACATAACTCTATATCCAGAAACAATATAATCCATAGAATATCCATATTCTCCTCACAGTTTAACACGCACACATCACTGTCTTCTCACGGCCTGCTTAATCTCAAATTTCTAAGACAGTGTAACAGAGCACCATCTCTGTTAGTAGTTTGGGAGGAGTTGATGTGTAAGGACTGGGCACGGTTGAGCATCCTAGGAAGACGTGGGGAAGGACGCTCAAGCCGTGACGTAGTGCTTAGTGAAGTTAGTTACAGCCTGGATCTGAGAGTTTCAACATCGATTGTATTCTGAAACCATCATGTAACCTGTTTTATATTTTTGGACTTATTTCGTTAAATAAAACCTTTTGAAACTACAATCGGGACTCAGCTTAAATACATCATACTAACTGTTTACTCTGTTATAAGAGTAAAATTTTTGCCGCTTAACCAGGATCTTGGACTTAGATGTCGCGGACACAATGCAGAAGTACTAAGAAAAGATGCAGCACAACGGAGAACTTTTATTGAACACCTTTTCTCGGCTTGCTGCGACAAAAATGTATGATTTTACTGAGTGAATTTTGAATCTTATTAGAAGCAGTACTCAAAAGATCCAGACCAGACCACCTTATTAAAGCTTGTAACTTATAATAGAACCACCACAAAGCATTTTTTCGGCTAGTCGATTGGAGCCGCCATACATATTCGAATGGATTGTTAGATCTTACCATCGTAAGCTGTTTGTCAGAATCGTAAGCTGTTTGTCATCATGACCTGGAGTGACCTGACTATTGTCACTATGCTGTGAGTTATGACCTGCCGTTATCGCAGCCGTTAATTGACCTTGCTTGTCTGAAGGTCACTTATTTACTGGAACTGTCCAGGATTGAAGAAATTTTTCAACTCTCAAAATTAAAACAGCCTCAACCAACTTGAAAACTACAGATTATCGAGATGTCATGAAGAATGCGATTTACTTGCTTTGGTCTTTTTGGACGCGGTTGGGCATAATGGGTTGCCGTCCTGCTGAAGAAGAGAACCTATTGTAATCGCTTAATTCTCTTAAGCCGTTTCAAGTTCAGAAGTGCCATTTTTCGGGTGAAAAGAAGCCACAATTCCGATGTGCCCGACAATGGGTGAAATAAAGAGTCCAGAAGTTGTCCTCTTGCTGATGGAGTGGAAGAACACGACACGCTTGTTTTTTATGTGAAGCCTACACTTGTCAAGCATAACCCTCAGCCGACGTATGTGGACTTACTTTCCTGTTGGACCCATGGACGATGTGTTTCAGCTCTTTAACGGTATTTAATTAAGGTTTAACCAATATAAAATAACATGGTGTGTTAGATAAAATTGATTGATTAATTCGAACATTCGATATTTATAAGAGGAAAAACAGTTGATTATGTCTCTTGTTTAATTTAAATACGCCCATATATTTAGTGATATTTATTAACTAAATTATTAAAGAATTAAACTATTTCAGCATATTTCAACATGGCAGAAGAACAGGTTTTGTTAACACAAGTGCTAACTGGAGTAGGCACGGCAATAGGCAGACTCAACACAGCAATAAAGCAACAAGGAATAGGAACAGAGATTGAAAAATGTAGTGGACAGGCGGAGGACTTTAAGAAGTGGATAACTTCGATAGAAAAAACATGCATTCTTAGTGGCAGCAACGGATGAGGAAAAGATGAAAATTGCTTACCAGGCCACTATTGCACCGGTTTCTGATCACATTAGAAGAAAGTTAGAGGCTAGAGTAGATGAGACATGGGAGCAGTTCAAGGATGACTTGGCCCACAAGTATGCTGAAATCACAGATCCTCAGCATTGCCTTTTCAGTGTTAAGACAATCCAAACAAAACACTGAAGAAACTGTACAATTATTTAGTGATAGGTTGATTAACCTAGCTGAGGAAGCATTCCTGGGACAGAACGTACGAGGAGAGGAAGTAGAACGAATGTTGGTCGCGATTTTTGTAGACGGTATAAAGTCAGATGGACTGAAGTTTAAGTTAATGAGAGAAAACCCTGAGAGATTATCACAAGCTGTGGATATAGCTGTACAGGAAGAGAATTTGAGACAAAGATTTAGACTGAGAGTAGGACGAGAAATAGGAACTAGTCGGAAGGATAGGATTGAAGAGCCCATGGAGATCGGACAAACAAGGTAAGGATGGAATAGAAGAGGAGGAATACAGACGTTGCAGGGAGGTAATGAAAATGCTTATGATAGAAGAAAACAAATGAGAAATCCTATAATAGGTAACACAGATAACACAAATATAGTCTGTTGGGGTTGTGGTCAACGTGGACACATTTTTGAATTGGTTGATTACCTTTATTTAATATGAGGGGAATAAAAATTATTTTTAAAACGTTGGGGGGTATGATATACTGTTTTGACTTCGTTTTGGTTGGCTCACGAATTATAATTTTAGTTGAATTGTCTTGCATATTGAATAGTATTTACCCTTGTTTACAAATAAGTTGAAAATTGTTAAAAATTTTGTTCACAAGTATTATTGTTTTGTTTAGAATAAAAAGTAATAAGACAGGGCCTTATTAAAAACCTTTCGTTCAGAAAATAGCAAAAAAAAAAATGAATGTGGACTAGAAGAGAGACATATTTCCCTTGTGAGTAATAAGTTTTAGTAAACATGAGTATTATAAACTTCGGCCTTATGATAGTAAGAAGGCTGCTGCACCAGTCAGCATTAATGGTTGGAATATGGGGGGGTTAATTACATGTAAGTTAGAAACACATGCCATGCTTAGATGATGGGGGTATAAAGCTGGTAGAAATATATGTTTCTGGGAGGTTGAAATAGGAGCTGCATTAAGTCAGCATTAATTGAAAATATATGGATTAGATGCCATGTTATAAAGAAGAAGAAGTTGATGGGACTAACGAGGCTGTGTTACTCAGCATCAATGGGAATATAAGGAGCTAGTGGACATTAATGGGGCTGTAGATAGCAGTACATATGGTTTAGTACAAAGTTAGAACAAGAATGCTTATCATGGGATGTGAGGGGGTAAAAATAGGAGCTGTGATAAACAGTGTTAATTAATTTAAAATATGTTCATGGAAAATGAACATGCTTAATGGTTTCATGATGGGACTGAGACAGGTGAAATATAGTCATGGGTGTGGATGGCAGCACAAATATTGAATAAGGAAGAAATTTTAGACATTTATAACAAACAGAGATATATGTTCATAGATCATAAGATGTGTTAAAAAAAAAAAAAAAAACTTTATTTGTAAAAGTTTTTGCGTTTGCAAGGGAGGTAAATGTGATTGCTTTTTGACTACTTCTTTATATCTTCATAACTGGGTGCGCACCCCATCTTTTCTGTCTATCCTGTGCTGTGTTGTTGATGTTGAGAAAGAATGAGAAGTTACATAACGCAAAGTATATACCAACGATTTTTATGAACAATTGTATATATGAATTGAAATATCCTTATGAAATGTGTTTTTTTTAATGAAACCTTGTAGACTCAGAAACGAAGAAGAAGTATCACTTCATAACATAGCGGTTAGCTATAAGAGAGAATTATAAGAGAGAATTATAAGAGAGAATTATAAGACACAAGTGGAGAATTAGATTCGAAGGATGTAGAAGTAAAGTTCATTAGTTAAGATAGAGTTAGTTTAAGATGAGTTGGAGAAATAATATTGGGGTTAAAGTTTTAGTGAGGGAAAGAATAATTAGAATAGGTAGGTTAGGTATTAAGACTTTTGAAGAAAAGTCTTTTTAAAGAAAGGGAGGTCTGTAACAGAGCACCATCTCTGTTAGTAGTTTAGGAGGAGTTGATGTGCAAGGACTGGGCACGGTTGAGCGTCCTAGGAAGACGTGGGGAAGGACGCTCAAGCCGTGACGTAGTGCTTAGTGAAGTTAGTTACAGCCTGGATCTGAGAGTGTCAACATCGATTGTATTCTGAAACCATCATGTAACCTGTTTTATATATTTGGACTTATTTCGTTAAATAAAACCTTTTGAAACTACAATCGGGACTCAGCTTAAATACATCATACTAACTGTTTACTCTGTTATAACAGTTATCCAGCTCCTATCCACAGCTGGACCTCACACAATACAACCCACACACTGGGTCTAGCCTCCACTACTATGTAACCCACTTTGGGTTCAGGCCTCCATTAACTATACAACCTCCACTGGGTTTTAGGCCTGCATTTAAAACTAGGAGAACAGCAAAGCATAGGAAGGAGCTCTCTTTCGACTCCTGCCCCGCTCGGAGTCTAAACATCAACTGTCTTGAAGTCCCCTGACTTCACACAAAACTCAACTGTTCGTCACCCCATCCCCTCTAGGGGCCTGCTCACACCCGCATCATTATTTTTCATGGCTGGTTGTTTTTCTCGTAGTCTCGCTACTGGGGTCACTCACCTAAATGTCAATGACCCAGGCATATATATATAAGTCTTCGCATTTAATTCTCCTGGTCCTGTTGGTATCGCTGTAAATACCAGATTTCAGCATATAACTCGGTAAATATTCATAGCTGTAAATAGCATTTAACATTTTGTTTAATATATCTACTCCTAATTCTACCAGTACTTCTAATGTTTTCTATTGTGATTCCATCTGGTCCGGCTGTATTCCCTTTCTTCACATGTTTGATAGTGTCAGCGGCTGCTTCTTTTAGAATAGGAGGACCTTCTAAGTTACTTTCTTCTATTATTTCTTTGCTTTCTCCATCATATTGTTTACTTATATCATCATTCCACCTCTTCATTATAGCACCTTCCTCGAATAATATATTTCCTGTTTTTGATTTCGAACACCCCGTTATAAATCCTATTTTTCTTCTCGTGACCTAATTGATTTGTCCATGTATATGTTTGTATCGTTAATATTTCTATTTTCTTGCACTGCTCGTTTAACCAACTGTTTTTTGTTTGCCTTCACTCATTTATCTATTATATCTTTATGTATCCTATGCTACTTTTGTTTGTAATTTATAAATTGTTTTCTTTTGTCCGTCTACTTTAAGATTTCTTCAGTCTTCCATTGTTTCTTAGCTTTACGGCTTCTTCCCAGTAATATTTCTTTGCTTTTTGATGAATGGAGTCCCTTAACATTTCCAAGTGTTCATTTATACTCTGTATTTTAGCTATTGCATTGTACCTATAGTTCACAGTCATTCTGTATTGTTCTTGAATTTATTTATCTGCACTCAGCACAACTTTATAAAGTATAATTTTTTTAAACTACTGTTTTTCTCACTTCCCTCACACTTTTAGTTGTCCAAATAGTGGTTCATAATTAGAATTACAGTCAGTACCACGCATTGTCATAACATGTATTACCTCGTTTCAAAATATTTTTTATTAAGTATGCAGTCAATTTGGATAAGTATTTTCTTAACAGGGCTTGACATGTGTAAAGTCTTTTACAATATTTTAACCATGTGTTTCCAAATAGCACATCACTTCCATTTGCCCATTCTATTAGTTTATTTCCTATAACATTTCTCGTATCTGACTCATAATTCTCCACTTCATCCTCATTTATTCTGTCCTCTTCCCAGTATTATTTTTATATCTTGTGCTCTAATTTGAGATATTAATAGTTAATTTTCATCAAAAACGTATTGTATTTCTTTATCACTGCTGCTTATTATTGGTGCATTTACATGTATAATATGTATATATATTGGTTTGTCTTTAACTTTGACCGTGATAAATCTCCCTGAAATGCACAAGTAACCATTAATTGACGTAGCTGTGTTTTTTTTAATCAATCAGTAGTCCTACTCCTTTTTTCTTATGTGTTTCCTTCAGAATACATTATTGTGTGTTTGTCAGCTATAACAATACAAGATCCCTTCCACCTCATCTCACTTGTGTCTAAGATGTTATTTTCATATATTCCATTTCTCTTATGACATTTTTCAACTTTTCTAACTCATTTAGAGTCCTTACATTCCATGTTCCTATTCCAAACTTTACAAATTTTAGTTTTAGTTTCTCCATCAGTATCTTGATGACCGTCTGGTGTCACCTATGGTTTATGACTGTTCATAAAGGACGAAGTTGTCCTAAAAACGCCATTAATGTCGTACGCTGACTCTGAACTGTGGGTATTCATGAAAACTTGATTAACAGTGGTGTGTTTCTGCTATGTTTCTTTTTATATATTGTCTCTACACTGTCCTGGCTCGTATATATTAACACAGCACTTGTTTATACTGTCTCTCAACTCGAACCATCAAACGTTGAAACATCGTGTCATATTGTACACACCTTTATTGAGAACACCCAGCTGCCCAGCAACCCTGCTGGCAAAACTCCGCCTTGTTTACTATGCAGCTGGTTCAGATCCTAGTCAGTGATTGTCTGTCGTGGATGCCTCTAGGTGTGCTAATCATGGCGTATATTCCTTTGTCCATTGTCTCGACACATCTATACATAAGTGAGTATCTGCCTTACATATTCACAAAACATATGAAAATGGCCCAACTTACAGTAAGTCCTCCTGTGAATTAATGATCCCTCTCTGTCACACATCACCGGTGGCTATGAAAATCATCACACACATTTGATCCCAATCTTGGCAAGTCGCTCCATTGCCGTAGCTTTTAGCAAGCACTACGCATTCTCTAGTTGTGTAGAAGATCACTTTTTTTTGCTGTGCCAGTAATTCAAGCATGGACCACCGCCACATATCTTGCATACTGTTTATTCATTCTTGTAGGGAAATAACGGCGCTCCTACATAATTAACAGTGGTTTTTTCATTCTTGTAAGGAAATAATCCATCCATCCATCCATCCATCATGTGCCATGCTGGTAAGCGTGGGCGGTCATGTTATGCCATCTCACTCAATCACCAGAGTCGTGGATCAGCTCCGTGTTCCTGTCTCGACCATGCCACATGGCCAAGCAATCCAGGTATTTACAACTGTACCGATTCACTTGCTTAAGAATATGCCCATTTACTCGTATATCACATTGTGGTATTTCCTTCTTCCCAATGACGACCACATCTGTGTATTCTTAATATTCAGCTCTAACCCTAGTTGTTCACTGTGTGCAATAACCGCATGTACTAAATTTTTCGGGTCCTGTTCATTGTCTGCAATCAAGACTGTATCATCTATATATCTAATGTTATTGATGTATCGTTCCCCAACGTTGATTCCTTCCATATCTTCTATATTTCTGAAAATATTTTCACTGTACAGGGAACAAAGATCTGGAGACATTACACATCCCTGTCTCACACCTATTTTAATAAGCTGATATTGACCTACATCGTTATCAAATCTGATGGCAGCTTGTTGTTTCCAATATTATATGTTTGTTTACAAGTTTAAGGTCTTTTCCATCAATCTGTAGATCTTCAAGCACCCTTATCATGTTGAAATGTCTCACTTTATCTAAAGCCTTTGTGAAGTCAATAAAGCAAAGATATATATCTTTGTTTTCTTCTATAGAACGTTCAATTACTGTTCTCAGTATATACACAGCATTTACTGTGCCCTTGCCTTCTACAAACCCACATTGTTATTCTCCTATTTCGGGTTGTTTATAACCAGTGTTACAATATTTGTCTGATGTAGATCAAATAGTTTAACACTCTTACTCACTTTCCTGCTTTCTGTGATACCAGTTAAAATAGTCGTATAATATTTCATTACTTTCTCACTTTGTGTGAGACAAGACAATGTCGTAACACTATTGTATCATTTCTCACCTTTTGTGCCACAAATCAAAAGTATCACAAATACAGTACTACAATACTGATCTTTTACTGTGGTGCAGATCCAATAGCATCACAATATTACATCACGTTCTTACTTCCTGTGATGCAAGTCAACAATATTATCATAATATAGCACTCTATTTTGTTCATGTGAATATCAAATCATATTCTTATAACGTGTACCATTGACCTATGGTCTTGGACAAGAAGCACTGGGTTCCTGTCCGCTATTGCATACATCATTATTTCAATGCAACACATGTATTGACAATATTCAAAAGACAAATGTCTTTTGTAATCCTGAAATAAAAAGATATAAATATCATATATGAATTGCATATTTTTTCCCCTCGTTTCCATCCTGTTTCAGGATATTGCGGTCAACATCAGTATCTTTCAGCTGTATGTTGATTCCTAGGCTAAGGTTACGCTCATCAGCACGCCACGACTTTCTGAGCGACCGGCTCCATACTCTCACAAGTCACTGGAGAGAATCGAAGCCCTTCCAATTCTCTTGCGCTCATGTCAACAACGAGAGTATTCAGGGTTACGGAGAAAGCTGCTAACTCCTCGACCAGGGAGACCAGCATATCAATTGTATATACAATAATTAATTAACTAATATATTTGGTTAATGGCAATGATAATGATGGTCGAGATGAAAAAACACACACATTTTTTCTGTTTTTTCTCCCCCCCCCCCCCCGCCATTTATATATGAAAATAAGATTATACTTATTTATCCTCAATGCTGTCGACTTGCTTGATGTCAAACGAGTTTTCTGGACATGGAGGTCGAGTTCCCTCATTCTAGGTTAACTTCCTTTCCAGACTTGCACTGATTCCCTTATAACAGTTTAGAGAGTCCATTTCTGCTTTGTACTATTTCTGAAATTTGCGTAGTTATATAGGATGTATGTATCTTAATATGACATATGCAGTTGTAATTGACATGAAATCAACAACTATATTACAATAAATTACAAGCGTCAAGTTGCTTGTTGTTCATTTGTTCTCATTCCAACTAGAGATCCCTGAACGGTAGGTAATTAGTTCACTCTATGAGATGATATTGCATAACAACATAGTTGTACTTGTACTTATTAATTCATCTGTTTTGTTACAATCTACAAAAATCTCTACCAAATTGCAACATTTTACAGGAATATTTACAATTTTCCCCCTCATAATCCTGTAATCACATAAAGTTTTGATTACAGTTGAGATCCAGTTTCTATTGTAAAACAATTATTTTTGTGATACTTCTTTTGACTTGCAGCAATCGTATGATTTAATCAATACAGCTATGCATGATGAAGAAAGTAGATGTGCTTTTTCATAACTCCTGAGATACTAAATGATGGCCTCCCATAATTAGCAAGTTTCACTTGTTCTATAACTTGACTTTAGCTCATTTGTGAGAGCTGTAGCCATTGTTATTGCAATTGGCATATGATGCCTTTTGTGACTTTCCATATCAATAGCCCTAAAAATTTCAATCACAAGGCAACAATTATGCTGGGGAAAAAATTATCAGTTGAGTCATGATGAACTATTCGATTGTATATGTATGCTGAAACAAACATATGAGTCAATATTAGTGAGAGCATCTTAAGAGTGGTACTGAACATTTAAGTTTGTCTTATGTTGTGATGCGTCACTACACATAAATAGAATATATTAGGTTTCTTTGATGTGAAGTACTGCACAGTGGTTTAGTCTTCCTGTGTAACATACGTTGTTATTTATTTAAATGTATCTATTTCTCGTGTTTTTTCTTTTCTTTCTTCATCTGGCAGCCCTATGCTCCTCCAGTAACTATTCCAGTTTCTTATTTTAATATCTCGTATTCGTTTGTCAATTTGGGCTTCAGGAATTTCTTGTTGTTGCCATTCTGCTATCAAAGAATCTGTGTTAGCATAGTGTACCTATGGTCCTTTTGGGGGAATATCATTTTCCCAATTTGGTTTTGTATAATCTACATTGTCGGTTTGTTTTCTTTTGATTTTCTTTTTTACGCGTTGCTGTTGAATGTTCTTATTTCTATATGTATCATCTTCATCAGAAGTCATTTCATCGGACCATGAAAACAATTTTCTCCCTGAACATCCAGAACGCATCAGATCATAGTCAGAGGTTTTTATTAACACTTGTATGAGTTATATTCTCTAAGTATGGTGCCAAATATTCTTTAATACTAGGTGTACTTTCAGTAAATGATAGACTAATTACTCTGAATCTTTGAATACCACAAGATATGATCTGCTTTTCTTCTTCAGTTAAGTCAGATCTCCATCCATCCATCATGTGCCATGCCGGTAAGCGTGGGCGGTTCATGTTCTGCCATCTCACTCGATCACCAGAGTCGTGGATTAGCTCCGTGTTTCTGTCTCGACCATGCCACAAGGCCAAGCCATCCAGGTACTTGCTTCTAGGTCTTCCCCTTGGTCTGTTCCCCTCGATCTTACCAGTTGTCACCAAATTCTCCAATCCATTTCTTCTCATAACATGCCCAAAAAATTTTGACTGTCTACGTCTAATTTCTCTAATCAATTTACGATCTTCATTTGTTTCTTGAAGGACTTGTTCATTGGTCTTTCTGGCTGTCCATGGTATTCTTTGCATTTTCCTCAGAAACCACATCTCTACAGCCATCAGATGTTTTTCAGCCTGACTGCTCATTGTCCACGCTTCACATCCATACAAAAGTACAGGTTCAATGTAGCATCTCAACACTCTTTTTCTCGTTTCAATTGACATCTTTTTATTGGTCAATATGTTTTTCATCTTGCTAAAGGCTACTTTTGCCATGGCGATTCTTGTTCTAATCTCTTCAAGGCATCTCCCATCAGATGTTATTACTGTTCCGAGATAATTGTACCTGCTCACTTGTTGAAGAATATTCCCATTTACTTGTATATTACATTGTGGTATTTCGTCCTTCCTAGTGACGACCATAATCTGTGTCTTTTTACAATTTAATTCTAACCCTAGTTGTTCACTGTGTGTAACAATCGCATCTACTAAATTTTGCAGGTCCTGTTCATTGTCTGCAATCAAGACTGTATCATCTGCATATCTAATGTTATTGATGCATCGTCCCCCAATGTTGATTCCTTCCATATCTTCAATATTTCTGAAAATACTTTCACTGTACAGGGAAAACAGATCTGGAGACATTACACATCCCTGTCTCACACCCCTTTTAATAGGCTGATATTGGCTTACTTCATTATCAACTCTTATGGCAGCTTGTTGTTTCCAATATATGTTTTTTACAAGTCTAAGATCTTTTCCATCAATTTGTAGATCTTCAAGCATCCTTATCATGTTGACATGTCTCACTTTATCAAAAGCCTTTGTGTAGTCAATAAAGCAAAGGTGTAGATCTTTGTTTACTTCTATAGAACGTTCGATTATGTTTCTCAGTATATACACAGCATTTACTGTACCCTTGCCTTCCACAAACCCACATTGTTCTTCTCCTATTTCAGGTTGTATTTTCCTCCTAACTCTTTGCATGATAATTCTTAGCAAAATCTTCGTGATGTGACTCATTATACTAATTGTTCGATGTTGATCACATTCCAAGGCTCCTGATTTCTTTGGGATTGCAATAAATACAGAATTACATAACTCCTGAGGTATATTTCCAGTATCATATATTGTATTAAGCAGACTGGTAACTTGATCTATTCCATATTCTTCTAAAGCATTAATCATTTCTGTTGTGACGCTGTCTGAACCGGGGGTCTTGCCAGATTTCATATGGTTAAGAGCATTCTGAACCTCCATCTTCAAAATTGCTGGTCCTTCATTATTATTTTGAACATCATACTGTTCGTCTCTGTTATCGTCATACAGGTTTTTCACGTAATCTGACCATTCATGTAATATCTGATCTTTTTCTATTATGACTCTTCCATCTTTTGTCTTTAGGCAGCCTGCTGATGTACGTGTTCTTTGATTAGTAAGCTCCTGAATTCTTTTGTGCATTAGTTTCGCATTGTTACTGTTGTGTTGTTTTTCAATTTCTCTGCAATTTTTCTCAAGCCATGTTTCTTTTGCCTCCTTACATAAGGTTCTCACTTTTCTGTGAAATTCTTCATATTTGGCAGGATTATTTTTGTTCTGTCTTCTTGTTTCCATTAGTTGTAAAATTTCTTCAGTCATCCATGTCTTACGGCCCACTTTCTTTACTTTTGGAATAGTTTTTTCTGCTGCGCAACTGATTGAATTCTTCATCGTTTCCCATTGATCATCTACATCTTGAAACAGGATCTCTAGATCAGACAATATATCAAATTTGTTCTTTACTTCTATGTTAAAATTATCTTGTATTTCTTTGTCAGTTTTCAATTTGCACAAGTCATATTTAGGGTTTCCTGCTGTATACTTGACTTTCTTTAACTTTACCCTCAATGTGCCTGTAATTAATCTGTGATCACTGTAACAGTCTGCATTTGGAACTGTTTTTACGACTGTTAACGCATTTCGAAACCTTTTGCTAATCAGGATGTAATCTATCTGGTTTTTAATCCTGCTGTCTGGACTCCTCCATGTCCATAATCTTCTAGGATGCTGTTTAAACCAGGTGTTTCCTACAACCATTTCTTGTTCTTTTGCCCATTCTACAAGTCTGTATCCTCTTTCATTTCTCTCTTCCAAACCATGGTTGCCTACACTGCATCCATCGCCTTGCTGTCCTATTTTTGCGTTGAAATCACCCATTATGATATTTATTTCTGATTTTTTGCAGTTCTTCAAAGCAGACTCCACGTCATTATAAAATTCCTCTATGCTTTCTTCACTGCTTTCACTTGTTGGGGCATATACTTGAATGACATTTATTTTAAAAGGTCTTCCGTTTAATTTTACTAATAGGACTCTGTCTGACACAGCATGATATCCTTTGACAGAATTTGATGTTTGCTTATCTAATATAATGGCTACACCTCTTTGCTGTTCTTCTCCCCCAGAGTAAATAATCTTACAATCCTCTCCTGTCCTTATCCCTGCTCCTTTCCATCTCATTTCCGATACTCCTAATATGTTAATCTTCTCTCTCTCCATTTCTTTTTTGATGTTTTCTAATTTTCCATCTGCATTCATTGTTCTAACGTTCCAAGTTCCTACTTTCAATGATATTAATCTGTTGCACCTAGTAGCCTGTTGACGGTCTGGAGTCACCTGGTGCGCATGACTATCCCTACCGGGCGAGGCTGCTCCTATGGAGCACCCATTTACGCCGTTTCTCTGATTATCGATGATTTCACACAACATGATTTTCTTGGCATCTGTAAAGAAGGTAGTTTGCCATTGCTTTCCTTCCTAGCAGTGACCATACTGGTCAGTGACCGTAGCCATTGTCTCCTCAAAATAGAGATCCTCTGCCTACCGTCGTGAAGGTGGAGACCATAACCTACAACTATCTGTTGGCTGCTCTCCATCTTCATCCACCACCTGCACTCATGGCTTCACGTAACCCTGATCGGGGGGCTAAACGGGTACTCCACCTTGCCCAAGGGTGTCCCGTAGGCTAGCGGAGGGAAGGAGGCGCCTTCCTTCTCCTTTGATATGGGATACCCGTACCCCGCTACCCTAAGTCAGATCTAAGAGGTAGTAAATCCCATGTAATATCGCCATGTGTGAGA
The DNA here is from genome assembly GCA_014155875.1 of Cepaea nemoralis. NCBI lineage: Eukaryota > Metazoa > Mollusca > Gastropoda > Stylommatophora > Helicidae > Cepaea > Cepaea nemoralis. The sequence goes on from JACEFZ010027682.1 coordinate 67,481, forward strand.
AATCTTGGTAATTCAAAATCATTATTGGATGACTGTTGGATGTGTCTCTATCTTGCCACGGTGTGGGAGCTTGAGTGTCCCACTGACCCCAAGCACTGTGCCAATGAATATAAATTATATATTGGACAGCTCTTGGGATAGGGACCAGACTAAGAGAGGCACAACCTGCTGCTCTTCAGGTAGACTGAGGATAGCAGTCAAAATTTAAACTCAGGTGCACGAAGCCACAAACATAGTCCAGACACTTACACAAAGGCCTCCATCTGAGAGATGTAGCTGAACGCCTCTAAGCTACTACCCTTGGATGAGAGAGCCGGGCCGATACTCACCTACCGAAAAATGGAGGTGAGATACTGAGCACGCTACATGCCCAGTTCAGATACCTGTCCGAAGGCTCTCAGCTGGGGGTTATGAGGGATCCCCGGATGAGAGGGCCTGGCCGTTTCTCGCTCACTGCAGTACGGAGGTAAGGTGCTGAGCCGGCAGCACATGTAGCCTACCTCGTGAGCGAGTACTAAAAGGTTGAAGAAGTGCCCCAGTCGAATTAAATGGTTACGAAAACTGTATCTTACTCATAGAGAGTGTAGACAAAGGTGGAGAAACGTCTCAATAACACGAAATGGAAAGCACGGCTAGCGAATCCATTGCGTAATCCGAAGTCCGAAGCGAAAGCTTACCTAGTGGATGTCGCCCGCAGAATGACCGTTCCTGGTGTGTGCTTGAGCGACCAGTGGCAAGCGATATGCCCAACACATGGAAGTGAGGAACTAAAGCAGCCATGAGCAGGACGAGGCAACTCCTCGAGTGAGCCCAGTCTCAGAGCAATATGTGCCGGCTATGCAATTATGGAAGCCTCCTTGGATAGCGAGGGAATGCCCATGGTGTGCCCCTGCCTTCCCTTGAGGGCTGACCGTGATGTCATTGACGTTCTATCTTGACCAGCTGAGATGTGGGCGACATCACAACATTAAGTCTAACGTGCCTCGAAACCCGAGGAAGGCTAACCTCATTAAAAAATGCCCTCCGAAGCCGGAAGTGCCGTCCTACGGGTGGCAAAATAAAAATTGGCACTACACATTTACGTCCGAGTGAAATGTCTCGTCCGAATGTTTCACGTGCTAGGAACAGCTCTGATACCTAGTTTCCGAATGCCGCTCTTGTTCGGACAGCTCTGACTAGGTAGTTTTCCGAATGTCCGTCGTGCCCGGAACAGCTCTAACGAGCACAGCGACAAGCACATGTCCGTGTCGAAAACTCGCTGAGTGGATATCATCTGCTGACGTGTCTGGTTTGTGCGGGAACAACCCGGGGCCAACGAGATGCCCAATATATTGAAGTGAGGAATTAAAGCAGCCATGAGCAGGACGTGACGAGTCCCTCGGTGAGCCCAGCACCAGAGCGCTATGTGTCGGCTCTGCAATTATGGAAGCCACCCAGGATGGCGGAAAAAGCTATGGACTGTTCCTGCGTTCCTTTAAGGGATATGACCGTGAAGTTTTCGACTGTTCCAACTTGACCAGCTGGAAGGTGGACGGTACCACAAAAGGGAATAGTCTCCCAGGAATGCTTACCTGGTCAATAATGCACACAAAAGCCGGATGTGTTGACTTAAGGGTTTCGACTCAAGGTTGCCTAACTGCACACAGCAATCACAACTGAAAAAACACTCCGGATGAACGCAAAGAAGAAGAAGAAGTGTGAGAAATCTTGGTAAATCCACATCATTATTTGTGACGGGACAGCCCCGGCAGCATCATAATTACACAAGTTTTCAAGGAATTACAGAGCCCACAATATTTTTCTAAAATTCTCTAAAAGAATAAACGTTCCCCAGAAGAGGATAAAAACGTAAGAGAAAAATACAGAGTCACTTAGAGCCCGCACTATCATTTTTACTACATTGGTAGATCAAAGCAACGTCTGGTCTCTACATCTAAGAGATTTTCCCTTTGATGTTCTGATCAAACAGACATCCCGGACGAGCACCCAATATGTCACCAACTGGCTGGGGTTAGATCCCAGAGGGGCAACCACTCAGCCAACATCATTTTCTTCTACTGGTGTTTAGTTCTGGATGCAGTTTAAGATCCCCTAATTCTGTCAGAAGGGACTAATTACCACCCAGATCCCAGAGAGAAAACGTGGAACAAATGTCTTTTATGCTGATTAAGACACTGTCCCTGATACTCAAGAAAACAGCCAAGAAGTGGCTCGTTGAAGATAGAATATATTTATATAGTTCTGGCTGTACTTGGTATCACCAGAAGTGAGAAAGGAGGAGTTAAGACATGCAACGTAATCTGGTTACTTATGACTGCATAGGCAAGATACCTCCCGGACATAGATTCCCACTTCTGGACAATATGTGCGAACCCCCACTAAATGATACAAAATGTGTGTACTTGATTACGCTACACAAACATTTATAAACATTTAGAATTATACAGACAACTGAGGTTAAAATACAACAACTGTGTTTATTATTGCTATTGATGATCATATGATGATGATTATGGTATACGTAACTTAAGAGGTCACATAGGTCATGCTACCCCCAGTGAGACGCAGTTCACTGTCAGATTGAAGGAGTCCAAATTGGTCCCTCACAAGGCTAAGTCACTTCCTGATATGGGTTGTTGACTGTCCATTGCTCCTAAGAGATCTGGAATGAAACGAACGGAGATGGGTAGTATCTACGTCTACACATCTCAAACACATATGTCTATACATTCATATAAACATACATTCAAGTCATAATATATGATGGTATGATGATAGATGATGGCATGTTACATAAACATATCAGTTCTAAATAAATAAATATATATGTATATATTAATAAAACCATTTAGAACATCTATAGCTCAAACATACATATTCATATACATTTGTGTAATGGAGTGTTTCCCATATAAGTTCACCTCACTTACTCTTTCCCTTTCTGATTCATTCATACTGTCTTGTCGGAAGGGCTGGTCGCACAGTCTTGTCGAACATTAAATGCCTTCCCTGAATCTGTCTGGGATATTGAATGTCCTAAGTCATGTCTGTCCTCATGCAGACATCATGCAGACAAGGTGAACTGGTGTCATTCCTCAAACCAAGTGGTTTCACCACAATCTTGGTAAGCACTCAAAGTGTTGGTCCAAATAATCAATGTTAATTGGACGCTATCAAGAGACTGGTAGCTCTCAGGAATTTCTCCTAAGTAGTCAGTCTCCCCAATGTTTAACATCATACAGGATGAATCTAAATGTATCTCCTGTACATGAATAAGCCACACGCTCATGTAGCTTGGATAATGGATTTCTCCAAATTATCACATACAACAAATCAGACAACCAAGTGGTGAATAAAAGAAGAAGATAGTTCTCAGTGAAATAGTAACGCTAGAACTGGAACATTAAGTACAAAGAAAATCCACCAGTGTAAAGTTTGGGAGAATATGTAGAACAAGAAACTACACAAGCCTTCAGACTAGCAAACAAACTAATCAGAGTAATGGTATTACCTGGGTTATAGCTAGGAAATCCTGTCATACGACTTCGTACAGAAGTCCAACAGAACGAAATGTTAATATTTCTCCAGTAGGTATCCTAAGAATGCTATTGTGAATTTGCGTCTGAAGTCTTGCTGGCCATGCATGTCAGCCATGTGTTCCTACTTTGCCGCTGTATTGCAGTGAGGTGTTAATTATCTGGTCCTAATTGCTCCTTTGTGTTGGCAACTCAGACGTTGTCCCGTCTCCCCAATGTCTGGACTTATAGATAGGTGTTAGGCCTGCATTATATTGCCGTCTTTGGATCACACAGGGTTTTCCCCTGAGTAGCACTGCCATGTATTATTTCAGACGGGTCTGGCTGACCCTCTTATCTCCCATTCTGCCGTGGCGGGTTTACACGTTAGGTCATGTTAACCGTAAGGTGTTAGAAGTCAGTCCCTATTCCAACCGCAGGATTCTAAACTAACACGTCAATCTCAACTGACTGGCTCCGCGATGTCTGGTTGATCAGAACATCAAATGGAAAATCTCTTAGATGTAGAGACCAGACGTTGCTTTGATCTACCAATGTAGTAAAAATGATAGTGCGGGCTCTAAGTGACTCTGTATTTTTCTCTTACGTTTTTATCCTCTTCTGGAGAACGTTTATTCTTTTAGAGAATTTTAGAAAAATATTGTGGGCTCTGTAATTCCTTGAAAACTTGTGTAATTATGATGCTGCCGGGGCTGTCCCGTCACATAGCTCTCCAATTTAAGTAGGTTCATTAATGAAGCCTATAACAGAGCCTCGGCAGCATTCAAGAATGTATCTAAGTTCTCTCCGTTCTCCAACTGATAATTATTTCATCTTGTGTGGCCACACAAGATGAAATAATTATCAGTTTGAATTACTTCTCTCAGGTGGGATATGGCATTGAAAATGACATCCCACAACATTCACTTCTATTGGATTTGGAACCAGAAAACCAGACCAGGGAGAGAATACTTCAATTGGACTTGGCACAAGAGAGCCCAGCCATGGAGGACAAACAAGACACGGAGGAGAATTCTTACGATGTCAGTATCTTGGAGTCTTTCACAAAGGAAATTCAAGATATACAAAGCATTCATTATACTACGGACTCTGATTCAGGGACGATAAACAGGTCTGCTACCTACAAAGAAGAAAATACTTCTTTGGACAAGATGAAGGTAATACCTATCATCAACACAGCTGAAGCTAACAGGGGATCACAAATGATGGACTCTGCAGCGGAACAAACCAGGAGCGGTTGGTATACTCAACACTCAGGATCTTGTTTACCTTTCACTTCAACCAATGTTGGATGTGTAGAACAGCTAGTTATGTATACTTCTACAAGGAGTGATGCAAATTCACAGTTCTTGGGGAACCACAGGATTTCCCAAAACTGGACAACTTCTACTAGCCTAATACTTTCAAACACAGATTCAAAATGGAACTCTGTTGAAGAGGAACTCACCTGGATAAAGAATTATCGAGGGAAGAACTCTCTTAAATCAGGAGGGAGTAAACAGACGCCCTACCAAGAAAGAGGCAAGTACGAGTTGAATGCACATCATAAAATTATGATGTTTAGCAAATTTCCTGCCAAAAGGAGGAGATTAAAGGATTTTATTATGATCTTTGGCCGATGGAGGAAAAGAAAATGGAGCAACATTACTGCGACCAATTCTTTTAAGAAAACACTGATGGCACTTCCTCTGCTGATAGGACAAGGGCCAGAAATTGAGTGGACAATAACAGTCTCTCTGCGGCGCAGGAGAATCTTGTTATACATTTTGCAATTTCCCGGCTGGGAAAAAGTAAAACCTCCAGAGGACAGGACATTACCGAGCAATAGCCCGGAAATCCGACACAACACCAGGAGCAAAGATTTGCAAGATTTATCCTGGGAGGATGGACATGGGATATTTCTTTTGACTCATAGAACATCCCACTGCCACAAAGAAATGGTGACGAGGGATTAAAGCAGCCATGAGCAGGACGTGACGAGTCCCTCGGTGAGCCCAGCACCAGAGCGCTATGTGTCGGCTCTGCAATTATGGAAGCCACCCAGGATGGCGGAAAAAGCTATGGACTGTTCCTGCGTTCCTTTAAGGGATATGACCGTGACGTTTTTCGACTGTTCCAACTTGACCAGCTGGAAGGTGGACGGTACCACAAAAGGAAGAGTCTCCCAGGAATGCTTACCTGGTCAATAATGCACACAAAAGCCGGATGTGTTGACTTAAGGGTTTCGACTCAAGGTTGCCTAACGCACACAGCAATCACAACTGAAAAAACACTCCGGATGAACGCAAAGAAGAAGAAGAAGTGTGAGAAATCTTGGTAAATCCACATCATTATTGGATGACTGTTGGATTATTATCTATGTATGTACTGTTATCCCCGGTACACGACAACTGTTTGGTAACTGCATTACTGTCAAATGTTTGTCTTTTATTTCTTATGCATTCTTCATATGTCTGGTACATGTCTGTCTTTATGTCTGATTCATCGTCTTCTATTGTAATCTGGCTAGTACATTCTTTCACATCTGGGATGTTAACCAATATTAATTCAGTTGTCGGTTGCGGTAGTACTGCAGCTGCTATCAGTCCTTGGTAATACGGGCAATTGATGTCCGCCCATGCTATTCTATATTGTTCTAAAGGCCCACCAAATGTTCTACAAGTCATTTTTTTCATTTGTATATTCTTCGTCCGTAACTAGTTTTCGGTCGACACCAATAATTGGTGTCCGGTGTCTCTAATCAGTTCTAACTGTTAATCAATTAACTAAGGCCAGTCTGACGTCTAAGTTTCCGTCTCGTGTATAGGCGGAATTAGCTTCATGTATGTAAGCTTTACTATTATTACTGTCATCCTGTCTGTTGTATAAGTCTACTGCATTTGTTTCTTGTTGTTCTTCTTCGTCACTGCTTAATATGATGTCCACCATGTTTGCTTCTTTGTACATATCTTTTAATCTAAACTGTCTTTCAAAATGACGTATACGTTTAAAGAGGTAACATTTTAACTGAGATTTATAAGCAATATACCTGTCAGTTCTTCTTGAAGACATCTCTTTCAAATATGCTTCATATTTGGGATTTTTGTCATACATCTCATATAACCCATGTGTGTGTTTGCAAAATCTGCAAACAATTATTGTACCTATCTTTGCTTTTGGATACCTTTGGTCATTATGTCTATTCTTATATCGTGGATGGTGTGATATCTGTTGGCTGTATGGTTGTTTTGATTGTGTACTATAATTGTCTTTCCGTGTAGAGAATCTGGCAGACGCACCTAACGCCAAATCGGGCTGAGTACATTCAGCAAAGACTTCCATGTGGGCGTTGCAACAGGCCTCACCTTTGGATTCCATCTCTTTTATAGTACTGCGCTTGTTTTCGATAAGGAATGTGGACATTGCATCCGGCATCGCTGAGATCAGTCTATCCCTCAACACGAGTTCTCTCAGCTTGTGGATGTCTTCTTGGACGTTGGCAGCCTTTAGCCATTTATCAAATAAAGACTGAGTCTTTGAGAAAAAGTCGAGGAAGGTCTGGTTAGCCTTTGGACGTAAGGTCCTATATGCTGTTCGTAAACCAGCCTGATCTAAACTGAAGTGGCTGAGAACTCACTGTTTAACGTACTCGTAATTGGTATTAAAACCTTCTGGAATGACATCCACTACCATCAAACGTTCGAGTGCGAGATCATTAGGACAAAGTATAGCCCATTCATAGATGGGAACCTTGTAGTGTTTCATTAATACTTCAAAATTCGTGACCCATGCTGAAATGGAGTCACCAGCTCTATAGTTTCTATCAATTCCCAGATATCGCTTTATGGAATCGAAAGTTTTTGCAGCTAATTTAGTTTGCGTTATTTCAGCATCTTTGTCTTTTTCAAGTTGCTTTACTTTTAAATTTCCCTCAATCTCTTTATATTTTAAAATGTGTTCTGTTGCCAGTTTCTCTCTACTGAAAGCCAATTTTTGTTCCTCTAATGATAATGCTCTTTCTTTAGTCTCTTTCTGTAATGCTAACTCCCTTTCTTTAGTTTCTCTCTCTATAAGTAATCTCTCTTTCTCTGAAACATTGAAATCAATGAAATAAAGAAAATCTGTTTCAAGATGAAAGTATTGTTCCTTTTTTAAAAATTAACATCCGGTCGTTGACCTGAAATAAAGCAAAGAATACGTGTACTTCACGCATTAAATAAAGAGAAAGAAAACAACCAAATATATTACATAGTAAAATAAAAATAGAAAGATTTAGTCTATCTTTATTACCAAGAATACGATCATGGGAAATTTGCCACTTTATTTGTTATTCTGAATCATTAGTTTCAGTAGTATCTTGTCGCTGTTTCTTGGCAGCCGACTGGGAATCTTTTGGCACTAAAAACCTATTAAGGGAAAATTGTCATTCATCAAGTTTACTGCCCTGTTAGCAACAAGTTTGTTTGGAGGATGGTTCACAATGAAGTCTTTGACGTCTGCCCACATGCTGCAAATTTCATTAATCCTGGCAGTTGAAACTGTCACTGACTCCTCATCATCGGACGACTGCTCCTCCTTTCTCTCTTGCGTTCGTTCTTAACCCAAGACACATTTCGTTACCCGAGACATAAACTTTTCGAAGTTGTTGTTCGTAACCTGAATTGCTCGTGACCTGAGGCGTTCGTAACCCGAGGTAGTATGTTAAGGCACATTGGCGTCAATGACGTATACCGATGCATACCGACAGAGACGACAACCGAGATAAACCGCCAACGTGGAGGCGACGACCGAGACGAATCTCCGACGTTGAGGCGACGACCGAGACGGACCTCCGACGTTGAGGCGGCGACAGGGACGAACCTCCGGCGTGGAGGCGTCGACCGTTACGAAACTCCGACGTGGAGGCGACGACATGGACGAACCGCCAACGTGAGGGCAACTGAAACGAAGAGCCGGGGAAGAAGCTGGTCCCTTTCGACTAGCACCACATACCGAATACGTCTCAATGTGTGGAAATGGGTCTGTTACTGATTATGGGCTATACATGGAGGTGTACTTTAGCATCTACTTCAACAGGAAACAAACAGCACAGTACAGGACCCTTTTATATGCCGTCAGACGTACAGGGGATTTGCCGCAAGACCCGTTATTTGGATGTGACCTATATCATGCTGTCACCTTGACGTCGTGTGAAGTTTCTGGATTCCCTTGGTAGGATGAGTCGGATTAGAGACCAGTTCAGTCAACACACAATAACTGTAGACAAGAGTACGAGTTTCTGCGTGACCCTGGCTACCAGAGATACATATAAGTCACGTAAATAACCAGATGAAACTCACAGCCTACAGACTGTACATATATAGACAGCAGGTCACGTGTCGGTGAGTAGTATACAATGTGCAAATGGGTTAATAAATGCGGATCCATACGTCACAGATGACGTTATATTTTACTATCTAAAAAGTCATGATCGGCATTGAAAACGGACCGTATTTTAAAGGGATGCAACTCATGAATAAATAATCGAATTTTTTTGCACTGTTACTTCCCTTTTTTGGGTTGAGACTTATATATTTATTTTAATTTAATAATTATTATTATTATCAGTTGTAGTGGGCGAGGCTTAACCACTATAATCATACTAGTGATGATGTTAGGTACAGTGCACTTCCTCCTCGGTTTCTTCCTCTTTTTCTCGTCTTCTTTATTTATCAGTATTGGGTATAAACACTATCATCATTTCATTGGTGAAGTGTAAGGGATAGGGCTACAATGCATATCCTCGGGGTGGACTAGGGGCTGAGCGGGCGTGGGGGAGGGAGTTTAGGGGTGGGGTGCGGGTGTCGGCATGCGGGGTAGGGCTAGGTGGTTCGAACCTTGAACCGTGATAGGCGTCATATGAAAAAATCATATAAGTAAGAATGTAAATATGGCAGTTATATGATCCGTAGTGGGTCGTAGTGGTGTAAACACTATCATCACACAGGTCACAAATGAAAACCGTAAAAAGTAAAAATGGCCGATAGTATTGATTGTACCGGGTATAGCTTAGTGAAATTCAGTGGTAATGGGTGGGTCCATGTTATTAGTTATCTGTAGAGGGTCGTAGTGGTGTACACTCTATTACCACACAGGTTACAAATTAAAACCTTAAAAAGTAAAAATGGCCGATAGTATTGATTGTACCGGGTATAGCTTAGTGAAATTCGTTGGTAAGGGGTGGGTAGCAACAAGAATTAAATAATGTAGTTAGGTGGAGCTATGCGAACCGTATGCAAATTAACATCACTAAAACAAAATCTATGTTATTAACAACAAGACAAAGACTTCAGACTCTAAATTCACACAGATCACTTCAACTTCACATCGATAACATGCCAGTAGAAAGTGTAACTGAGCACAAAACATTAGGCCTCATCATTGATAGAAACCTAACCTTTAATCCTCACGTTCAAGCGCTCACTAAACAAACAGCGAAAAAAGTCTACCAACTCTCCAAAATTAAAAATTTCCTTGATGAGGACACAAGGAAAATATTCTATACGTCACACATACAGACACATTTTGACTACTGCTCTACAATCTGGGACGGTTGTTCCAATTCAAGCACCAAGCGACTTTACTCACTCCAGAAACGGGCCATGAGATTAATTTATAGCAAACATTTAACTGAAAATCCTAGCCTGCATAAACGCCTTCAGTTACTACCACTCCGCAAACGTCTGCTTTTCAATAAGGCCAAACTAATTCACAAAATCCTACATCGGAATGCCCCAAACTACCTTTGGCCATTGTTTGAATATAATGCTAGACACAGTAAACGATTAAATTTATTACACCTTCCGAAGCCTAGGATAGACTTATACAAAACAAGCTTAACGTACTCTGCAGCTCAGCTGTGGAACAATCTTCCAGATGAAATAAAAGACATCATCAATCCCTATACATATAATCGCAAATTATTTGAACACTATCTCAGTACGGATTACCTTCCCCCTTAATAATAGAAGTAATAATATAATAAACCCTAGTATAACAGCCAGTCCCCTTTTGGTAGTCCAGTATATTCCACGTAGCTAATAAATACCACACCAGTTATTACTATTACTGAGTCGTGTAGTATTTATTTTTAATTTTTTCAACATGCCTTTATAATGCATATATTTTATATTGTTGCTGTTTTCAGTTAGCCTTGAATGACGTGTGAATGGTATAATGTATGAAAGAGAGTGATAAAAGGGCAGAATGTTAGACGGGCCTGCGTGCCCAATTCTTAACCCTTTCAAAATAAAGTTTTGTTGTTGTTGTTGTTGTTGTTGTTGTTCGTAGTGGTGTAAACACTATCATCAACGGGTTACGAATGAAAAACCTGAAAAGTTAAAGATGGCCGTTATTATTGATTGTAGCGGGTATGGCTTAGTGAAAGTCGGTGATAAGGCATGGGTGAGTGGCTTAGTAGGTAGATAAGAGCTTCCGAACACTATCATCATACATTTTCAGAGCTTCAACTGATAACTATAAAAAGGTAAAGATGGCAGATATTATTGATTGTAGCGGGTATGACTCAGTGAAAGTCTATGATAAGGTGTGGGTGAGTGGAGTCGTAGGTAGGTAAGTGCTTCCGAACACTATCATCATACGGCTTTCAGAGCTTCAAATGAAAACTTTTAAAAAGTAAAAATGACAGATATTATTGATTGTAGCGGGTATGGCTTAGTGAAATTCATTGTTAATGGGTGGGTAGTGGCTATTAGTGGTCTGTAGAGTGTCACAGTGGTGTAAAAACTATCATCATACATATTACGAATGAAAACCTTTAAAAGGTAAAGATGGCTGATATTATTGATAGTAGCGGGTATAGCTTAGTGAGATTCATTGGAAAGGCGTGGGTGGGTGGAGGAAGGACTAGATAAGGGCGTCTAATAATTGTTAAGGGGTATGCGAGTGGCGGATGGCTAGATAAATAAGCCGACGTCGTCTGTGAGAACCACGTAGGTTAAGTCTCATTCTCAATTCTAAAGATTGAACTTATAGTAGACTGACATGAGTGTGACCTCCTGGGTGACTCACCATGTGGCAATGCCAGTGGTGAATGGGCTTAAACGTGTTCAGACATGTATTTGAGAATAACCATGGGTGACTCATCGTGACCTGACAGCGGTGTACATGTCCAGACATGTTTTTTGTGGCGCTGCATCCGGTCACGTTTGGTAATAACCACAACCAGACCACGAGCACACTGGCTAAAGCCGATAAAAGATGGCACTGTATCAGATCACAGTGGGTAATGGCTACCACCAGACCACGTGCTCACTGGCTAAAGCCGGTCAAAGACGGCGATGCTTCCTGTCACATGCATAAGGACACAACCAGACCACGTGGCTAATGAATCAACCGGTCAAATATGGCGCTGCTTCCGCTAGTATCCACAAAAAATATACCCGAGACACGTTGTTAAGGGGGATACTAAAGAAAACAAAATGTTGATTGTCGAACCAGGGACCTAACTCATGATGATCACTATGTATGGGAGTGATTCCACTACATCGTCAACATGGCATCTGAAGGCTAAACAGGTCGCCCTTCTCTCTCTTTTCTATATCCGTTGGTGTGGTCCACTGAGTAACACCAAAGAACATCCAACCCTCAATAAACATAAGACACATTTTATTGTAGTGTGCACAACTATAACCAAGTCATCACATTGGGCGACTAAACCTTTCTCATAGTCACAGTGCAGAGATGTGATCACCGACGTCAGTCGAGGAAGACATGCATTTTACCTAACAACTAGAGTGTCATACAGCTACGAGTGGCTAGCGCAACCTATCGGATGTATAATATTGCACATGAACACAGCAAACTAGCTCGACTCAACTTTAGGTAACTCATGTAATGTGTCTTGTCACGTGTCCACTGTCCTAACCAGCAACGTTAGCACGATTCAGAGCAAGCATTTTACACGTTCACTACCTATCTATGTGTCTATACGGGACTTTGCATCTTTCCATAGAAACACATTTCCAAGACCAAAATATGTTCTTCGGCGATGCTGCTCATCGTCCCGTATCACATCCGGACAAAAGTGCACTTCATCAGTCAACTAAGAAAATATGTTAGCCAAACTGGAAAATATAGGTCAAACTTTTAAATATCTCCGCCAAAGTTATGAAAAGTAGAAAAAGCTGTTACCCAAAAGGAAAACAATTTGGCCAAATTTCAACCAAACTTATGAAAAGTAGGAAAATTGTCAGCCAAATTGGAAAAGATTAGACCAAACTTATAAATATCTCAGCCAAACTTATGAAAACTAGGAACCTATGTTAGCCAAAGTGGAAAAAAATATAGATCAAGTAGGAAAATTTGTTAGCTAAATGTAAAAAATGTCGGCCAAATACAGAAACAGCTCACCCACACTTATGAAAACTATGAAAATTTGTTAGCCAAACAGGAAAAATATTGGCCAAGTAGGAAAACTTGTTAACCAAATTTGAAAAAAAATATCAGCCAAAGAGAGAAATATCTCGTCCAGAATTATAAAAAGTAGGAAAATCTGTTAACCAAATGTGAAAAATATACAAAGAGAGAAATATTTCACCTACACTTATAACTAGATAAGTCAAAGTTATGAATAGTAGGAAAATTGTCAGCGAAAGGGTAAAAATATAGGCCAAAATACAGATATGTCTCAGCCAAACTTATGAAAAGTAGGAAACTTTGTTCGCCAGAGGGGGAAACCTAGGTCAAGTAGGAAAATCTGTAACCCAAATACGAAAAATATCGGCCAAATACAGAAATATCTCGTCCACACTTATGAAAACTAGGAAAATATATTAGCAAAATAGGAAAAATATTGGCCAAGTAGGAACATTTGTAGGCCACATGTGAAAAAATATTATCCAGAGAGAGAGAGAGAGAGAGAGAGAGAGAGAGAGAGAGAGAGAGAGAGAGAGAGAGAGAGAGTGAGAGAGAGATAGAGAGAGAGATGGAGATAACAATATAAATATATCTAGAGAAGTATTAAGAGACATAGATAAATTGACATTAATTGACATATGGCAGATACTTAGTTGTACTTAGGCAATATGACAAAAAGCTCCAGTTAATACTGATATCTCGTCCAGGCTTATAAAAAGTAGGAAAATATTGCAACTAAATGGGGGAAAATGTCGACCAAATACAGAAATATCTCAACTAAACTTATGAAAAGTAGGAAACTTTGTTAACCAAAATGCGAAAGATACTGACCAAGTAGGGAAAATGTATTTGTCAAAGAGGAAATATATTGAAGAAGTAACGAAATACATCGTTCAATCTTATGAAAAGTAGGAAACTTTATTAACCAAATGTGAAAAAATATCAGCCAAAGTGAGAAATATCAAATCCAAACTTATAAAAAAGTAGTAGAATTGTCCGCCAAATGGGAAAAATATGCCAAATACAGAAATATCTCACCCAAACGTTTAAAAAGTAGAAAACTTTGTTAGCTAAAGGGAAAAAGGGTATCAAGTAGGAAAATCTGTTAGCTAAATGTGAAAAATGTCGGTCAAATACAGAAATATCTCGTGCACACTTATGAAAACTAGGAAAATTTGTAATTTAAATAGGAAACATATTGACCAAGTAGGAAAATTTTATAGAAAAATGTGAAGAAGATATCAGCCAAAGCAAGACATATCTCGGCCAGACTTATAAAAAGTAGGAAAATTTGTGAACCAAAGGGGGAAATGTCGGCCAAATACAGAAATATCTCAACAAACGTATAAACAAACGAGAAAGATATTGGCCAAGCAGGAAAATGTCTTAGTCAAAGAGGGAAAATATTGACCAAGTAACGAAATACATCGCTCACACTTATGAAAAGTAGGAAACTTTGTTAACCAAATGTGAAAAAAATATCAGCCAAAGATGGAAATATCTCAGCCAAACTTATAAAAAGAAGGGAAATTCGTCAACCAAATGGGAAAACGTTAGACCAAATATAGAAACATCTCAACGAAACTTATAAAAAAAAAAAGGGGGGGGGGACATCTTTGACCAATACAGAAATAACTCAACCAAATTAATAAATATGGCAAGTAAACTTATGAAACGTAGGAAAATGTGTTAACCAAATGGGAAAAAATATCGATCAAATAAGAAATCTTGCTAGCCAAATGAGAAAATATTAACCAAATAACGAATTATCTTATCAAAATTTATAAAAAGTAGGAAAATTTGTTAACCATAGGGGGAAAATATCGACTAAATAGGAAAACATGAACTATCTCGACCAAACTTATAAAATATAGGAAAATTTGTTAGCCTAAGGGGAACAATATTGATATAACTATGAAACATGTCGACCGAAGTAGGAAAATACGTTAACCAACGGTGAAATATTTTGACCACAGTTCAACCAAACTTATAAATATCTCCGCCAAACTTGTGAAACGTAGGAAACTTTATTAACCACATGTAAAAAAAAAAAGTATCGACCAAAGAGAGAAATATCTCACCAAAACTTATGAAAAGTAGGGAAATTTGTTAACCAAATGTAAAACGTTTTGGTCAAAGTTCAATGAAACTTATAAATATCTCACCCAAACTTATGAAATGTAGGAAACTTTGTTAACCAATGGTGAACAAGTTTGGCCATTGTTCAACCAAACGTATTAAAATTAGGGAACTTTGTTAACCAACGGTTAAAAATTGTGGCAAAAGTTCAACCGAATTTATAAATATCTCACAAAACTTATGAAAAGTAGGAACATTTGTTAACTAAATGTAAAAAGTTTGGCCAAATTTCAACCAAACTTATGAAAAGTGAGAAAATTTGTTAACCAAATATGAATAGTTTGGCAAAATTTCAACCAAACTTATGACAAGTAGGAACATTTGTTAACCAAATGTGAAAAGTTTGGCCAATTTTCAGCCAAACTTATAAAAAGTAGGAAAATTCCTTAATCAAATGGGAAAACTATCTCACGTTGTCATTTTACATCCTCAACCTACTAGAGACATTCGTCTGTCCCCTATGCAAACAACAGCTGTATTTAAATAAATTAAAAGTATCTAATGCAGTAAGTCATTATGGTTGAATGAAAAAAAAAAAGATTTCAACAATAAAATTATACAAAAATTAACAATTAAATTTCTCTTTATTGTTTCCAAATTGAATGGAGGATATAGTGGGGAATTTTGGTTTAGGTACAAGAAATGAAAGAGTGGAGAAACTAATATCATGGGGAAATGTCAATGATATGATAATTAAAAACACATAGTTTACACACCATAAAAGACGAATTTACACATGGAACAGCAATGTCTGGTGTTGACTGTAATCGTGATCACGTACCATTTTGTGGAAATGAAAGTACGATTAAAGAGGAGGAAAGAGTTAAAATACAGAGTATTAATGAACAATGGGAAATTTTAAGGACTCCATTTATCACACAAACAAAGATATATTACCGAAGAGAAGCCAAAAAAGCTAAGGAAAACTAAATGACTGAAGAAATCTTACAATTAATGGACAAAAGAAAACAGCGTTGTCAAGGTCATGTAGGGAACAGAGAATAGGACAGACATTAGAAATAGGGATGGGGGGAGTACGGGGCAAGGAGAACAGTCTAGATGCTGAGACAGGACTGTACCCGTGAAGGGCAGGGTCACCCTGAATAGAAGTACGCAATACGCCTAGCCTCAACCATGCGTATGCGAGACACTTGACTACCCACGGGCTGCACGAGGGGCAGATACCTCGTGACCACCGGGCAGTCGAGGAGAAGCCAGACGGGCTTTGGACACGACAGAGAGAGGATGCATGACTGAGAGTGTAACAGTATAGACTATATCTAGGATTTCAGGGCCATTGACTAGCTGAGCCGTTTGACTTGTGCTTGTGTGTGTGGCTGTGCTACAAGAGAGTTGTATCGTAACGTATTGTATTGCTAAATTGTTGTTTAGTGCGAGAGCGAACACTGTAATGACAGATGAGACATTATGTATGATTATATTATTGAGTAATTAATAATCTAATTAACTCGTGTGTTTATGTCTCATCTATGCTCGTACTATCTACCTGTCTTGAACCCTTTCCTTCCTAATACCTCTAGACCTTGACAGGTAAACTATGGGGGAAAACGTCCGTTTTGGCGAGTCCTAAGACAGATAAAATAACAACTGTGACAGTTCTTGAACTAGCCAAGAAAAACAGACAAACTTCAACACTGCATTATCCTAACAGACTCCACACCTTTCAAATGTAGACCTTACTCTATTCCTCTTCACTATAGGGACAATCTAGACAGAGAAATACTTGACTTAGAACATCACAAAATAATACAAAAGTCACAATCTGAGTACTCCTCACCAATATTCCAGGTGAAAAAGAAAGACCAAACCATAAGATTATGCATTGATTATCGTACATTAAATACAATAACCAAGACAGATTGTGAACCAATTCCTAACTGTGACGATTTAATCCTAAACATGACACATTCTACATTTTTTTCAAAATTAGATTTAACAGGAGGTTACTGGCAAATACCTATGCACCCAGAATCTATGCATATGACAGCATTTTCAACACCATTAGGATTATATGAATGGCGTTACCTTTCATTCGGACTGAAAAACGCACCTGCCACTTTTGTCAGACTAACAAGAATGTTACTACATGGAATCAGTGATGTTCAATCTTACATTGAAGACATTTGTATTCACTCTAGCGACATGACGACCCACTTACAGACACTCCAAATGGTATTTGACAGAGTCAAAATCTTTGGGTTGACAATAAAACCAACAAAAGTGGAAATTGCCTTTAGAGAAATTGATTTTCTAGGCCATAGAATATCAGAAGGCAAATTATTAACTGACAACAAAATTGTTTCAAAAATTTTGAAACTAAATGTGCCAACTACAAAGAAACAGGTCAGAAGTCTACTTTGCCTAGTAAATTATTATAGTAAATTCATTCCTAACTTTCCTTAATTTACTACCATTTTTTTCCCCTAATTTATTTGACAAAAAGTCAACCAAATCGCATTTGTAAGAGTGCCTATTTAGATGACACAATCAAGAAATTGAAATTGATATTTTCCAATCCACCCATTCTTCGTCTCCCAGATATTAACACTCAGTTTATATTAAAAACAGATGCCAGCACTACTGCAATTTCAGGAATTTTGATGCAAAAGCACGACGGGATAGAACATCCAATTATCTACGTCAGCCGAAAGCTCAAACCCGCAGAGAAAAAATACAGCATTGCGGAACTTGAAGGACTAAGTGTGGTCTATTGTGTCCTTAGACTTGAAAAATATCTCATAGGCACCCTTTTTCTCATGCAAACAGACAACTCACCGTTACTGGTAATCAAACAAGGCACACTGAAAAACAACAGAATCGCGCGATGGGTCTTAATACTACAAGATTTCAGCTATGACATTGAACATATCAAGGGTTCGAAAAATATTTTACCAGACCTTTTGACAAGAATGCCTGAGTCGTCAGATGAATAAATCACCAACTATTATGCCCGAATATACAAACTGTGATATTTTATTTCGTTGCATCAATCAAACAGCGACATTCTAAATCCGTCAGAACCCCGTAACAAATTTTCTACCTTGGGGCATTCTTTTGCAATTTATCATGAACTAGAACAGAACATTTCCAACCACAACACACGACGAACTTTTGACACCTACTACCTACATGCTTCATCGGAGACTTCATCAGATGGATCAGCAAGTTAATTAGTTAATTTAAATTTCAGTTTAATGTTTTTGTATTGTAAACTTTTCAGCTAAAATGTAATTTGTAAATATGAGATATATAAGTTCACTGATTTTTCATATAAAATTAACACAAACTTAAGGTAAAGTACGGCTTTACTAAGCCTAAATTTAAGTTCACTTTTTACTACTTGTTAATCGCGTTGTTAAAATCGTTTTTCGAAATCTAATTCGCTGTCAACACTTTTTACATTGGCAATAACTATTCCTAAACTTCATTTGTAATTTTAACAAGATAATTAAGAATGAATTTTTGTTGAATGAAAGACGTATGAAAGACAGAGTACATGAATTAAAAACAAGGTATGGTTCCCACAGCGTGCAAATTGTATGCGCAAGTTTGTGCTTGTATATTGTGTGTGTCTTTGCTAAACACATGTCATTCGTATTGAATTTTTATAAGTGTTTTATAACATAGTAAGTAAACCAAATAGATCCAAGAATCATATCTCGAAAGGCTACCTCATGAATTACACATATACTGTGAATCATGACGTTGGAAATTCTAGCCTTTTACACTTAGAGAACTTTAGACTTCACACACTATAACACACGAAGTTAGCACAAATATTAAACACACCATTGTAAATATATTACTTCAACACTCAACAAAAACAGATAAAGTGTATACACTTTAATAGGACAAACACGGGAGATTAGTCAACACTTACATGATAACAAGGGACTTAAATAATTTTGTATGGAAACAAAATATATCTAGTACATACACTGTCAACATACGAGAGTAAAAAATGTTATACAGTTATATATAAACATTTAGGGACAATGGGTTGCAAGCAATCTTAATGGGACCAAGGATATTTCCTTGATGAGTCTCTGTAAAAAGAGCCATTGTGCATGGCATCATTTTGGATGTCTGAGAAGGATGCATTTGTGGACAAGAGTCCACAATGTGAGGCGTTTCGTTACTTCGGTCTGGATAGCCCTATAATTAAGATTGACGAGAGTATAGACTCTTTGACAACCACCCAAGGTGATTGTCATGGTCTTATATGTAAGGAAGAATGTAAGTGCCGGTATGTAAGCGAGAGTCAGTGTAAGCATAGCTGAGGTAAAGGGCAGTAAGAGACACCACGGCTTGGCTAACGGACGGTCAGGCAAGAAGCCCGTGAACAGAGCCACGTGATGTGGGAAGGTCAACGAGGAGAGAGTCAGTGTGTGTGAGGCAGCGAATAGAGACGGACGTGTGGAGATCTAGAGAGCGATAGAACGATAGAACGATAGTGTTTTGTGACGCATAGATGGAGATGAACGTTGTGTATTGATATTCGAGGAATGTACTAACTGTGATATGTGCGGGATGATGTGAAGTTGTGATTGTGAATGATCATGCGGGCGACAGTGTAAAGATCGCCATTGTGAGCTAACGCGTGGCTGTTGGTGTTGAACGATTGTTTGAGCGTGAAGTGCGACCATGTTGTCAGCCTGTAATATATTGTAATAAATGATTGTTCAGGAGATAGCTCCTGCCAGTTTCCGATTGCATTCATGTGTTATTAGTGTATGTTACGTAGATGTTGTAATTTGCCTGTCCAAGTCCAGTGAGCTAGACGGAGCTAATAGTTAGGACTCTGACAGGTATAATGGTGTCAGAAGTACACATGAACCACATTCCCATGTAAATTGCATAAAAGAACGCTACTTTTGAAAAGAAGAAGATCAATTCATAATTTTGTATAAATCGGAGATTTGTTAACAAAGTCAGAACGAAAATAACATCATTTCTTTCCACAGCAGGTTTCAATTCTACAAAGCGACCGACGTAACCAGAACAGGTCAACGGTAACCAGCACGAGAATCACGCTCCTGTACATCAAGCGTTCGAGTAGTCAGCAGATAAAGATAAGTTAATTAATTTTGATTGCTAATCACCCAAATCTGCATTCTTTGATTTGCTTGTATAAAAAAATCATCATTGGGGTAGTTAAATATTAATTAACAGAAAATGATGTCAGATGATGAACACAGCCCAGATCGATCACACTTCTGGGGCATAGATAATCACAGAAAGTTGCAAAATTTTTTCGAAAGTACACGCGCACAAGACAAAGCAAATTGTAATAGACAACATGACCTAATACGTGATTGGACACAGAAATTTGAAAAGAAAATGCAAGAATATAAAATCCCAAAATATTATTGGAGTATTTGGTACACAGCACACGTACCAATAAACAGTAGGAAAATATCGGAGATCACACCAGATGTGTCAAGTATTGACTATGAATATTTTAAAACAAGGATATTGAATCACTTATAAACTCTTTCGAGACTCTAAAAGTAGAGGTACAAAAGATGAAACCAGCCACAGACAAGTCATTCACCCAGTATATAAGTGAATTAGAAGAATCTTTCAGAAAACTAATATTGGAAATTAAACATACAGACAACAATCAAGGAGTAATAAATTTCTTGTTAGTGGAAAAACTAAAAGCAACACTACCAGCCGAATGCGGAAAATATTTAGAAGAACACAAAACAGAACCTATCAAAAACTTACTAGAAAAATGCCGCGAATATTACAACCAAAGTTTAAACCTGGTTAAAAACACTCAACAGAAAAGTACTGTGAAAGCAACGGCATCTGCAGCCACAGATTGTCAAAACAAACCACAGAAAACAAAACCACTGCTATGCAAACATTGTAGCACTCCACATACAGAAAATGGAATATGCGATAAAAATCCCACTTATCAAGAATACCTAAATACTATTATAGCACAAAAACTGGGGAAGGTAAATCAAAGGAAATATAGAACAAAATGTCATATTTGCCTGGCGTATGGCCACAGACGTTTTGAATGTGAAGGAGTAAAAAGAATACAGAAAGAAAAAAACAAATGCAGCCATAAACATTACAACAGACATTTCAGCAAAGAACTTAGAAAAAAGTAAACATCACAGAAACGAAAACAAGACCAAACACTGCAAATTCAGAACAGACTGAGTTTTACCCATCAGACTTTGTACCATATTTTAATAATGTTGTTAACATCACTCTACCTCATTCCTTATTAAAAGAGGGTAATACTCAACAAGAAAGTGAGGAAATGAACAAAACCTCAAGACTGTCGTTAGGAAAACTAACGCTCCATGAAGGATACATCAATGACACAGTATGCACATGTGTACGCGACACAGGGTCCTGTCTTATCGGTCTTCGGAAGAACCTAGCTGATCCTAAAGACTACCTAGATGAGTACATCTATTGCAGAACTGTTTCAGGGACAGTAGAGAAATATCCTATAGCATGGGCCAATATAAAATCACCTTTCCTGTCATGCAGAGTAACTTGTGCTTTATTAGACAATCCATGCTGTGATTTATTAATTGGAAATGTATTAAATGTGACAGACTACACAGAGTCCAAAACTCACACAGGGCAAAAAGTTAACACCACAACAAGCACTGCCTTAACTACACCACTCATCATACAACAACATGATGAACAGACCAAAGTACCACACCATACCAATTTGATTACCATCTCACAACAAGAAAAAACAGAAACTGGCGTGCATCAACAAAGAAAAGAAGGTGCAGATATCAAGCATTTCACAAGAGCGAGAAAAGAGCACAAATCATCATGGTACATACTATACCTCCTGTACACCCTGTTAACTACACACATGCCCAAGTGCACACAGTGGATGGTTATACTCGCACTACTCATTGTAAATACAAAACAACTGACTTCACTAACAGTTTTAGTCACACATCATCATGACGCAACACAGATGATATCACTTATGACAAACCAGCTAATTCTGATACTTACATCATTACTGTTGAACCAAAGTTTGTTGTTACCACTGATAAACTCTATGTCAAATCAACTCAGACACATACTTATGCTGAACAATGTAAATCATCAGTCGGTGGAATTACTGACAAAAATCAGCAACAAATTACACTACATATTTTGGAAAATATACACAAACTGCAGAAACGCATACAAACATGCACGATTACATTTCAAAACTATACATGGTGTATTATTATTATGTGAACTATTGAATGTATACACACATGTACGAGTGCAGGTTTGGAGATAGCACTCAAAATGATCTCAACATGAAATTTGAAAATCCCCACCCTTCGGAAAGTTTTAACCGTAACCCACTTTATATCTGTAGATCGAGTAACTCCAGAGTTGCCTTGTCTGCTGTACGACTCCAGCGCTATGATACTAGCACACTCCATTGTATAGACCAACATAAAAGTTCCTTCAACGTGAAAAGTGTCATCAACAGAACAGTAAGACTCAACATGTGATTTCAGGTATCAAACAGTAAGATATACCCATATTGACTTTGTTTCAAACGAGTATCTACAGAATCCACCTTTGGAAATCGACTAACAACGACATGAACTTTACAAGTACAGACACTCATTTCCAGTGAACAGTTTAATGAACCAGATGCCAACCTACAAACTATGGCAAAGACAGTCACAGACAGACGCACCATGGCCACACTCAAAATTAAGGCCACCGAACTTAATTAATTCTTATTTTATACGTGTGAATTCCAACAATTTTACAGAACAGACTTACAAATTGTCCAAACTTGGTGAAAAGTCTTAATCCGATAGAGAAGGAAAGACAATATCATGATATACAGAAGACGTCAATAATCGGGTCAGAAAGAAGAAATGCCAAACATTCCAGCACGGAAATGAACATTGAACACTGTTAATTTAATTCCGTGTGCATAACTTTCACAGGACAAGAACAGTATTATACGTGCATAAAGGCAGCGACGATGAATATTTTATTGTATATGTATTAATTGTATGACATCCAATGTCTAATTTTATTGTTGTAATACTTTGTATTGTTATAATGTGATATGTACATATTAGCGTAAGTATAGTGGCGAAAAGTATAAGTTGTAATGCTGAGAATCAACGCCTGGCAATCCCAATACGCGAGTGTTACCAAACTTGCCTTCGCGTATGGGACGGCGACTCGACTGGACGCATGATGAGAGAAAGGCGTTGTGTGGTTTCTGTATATGAACGTCGAGTGTCTGGACATCATGAGAGAAAGACTGTGAGCTGTATTGTACTTGTAAGTGTATTGAAGTGTCAAGTATATCTTGTTGTGATCATCGTATGGTATATGATCTGTAAATAAATCCATTGAACGTTGTGTCGTTTGAGTCTTAAGTCAAATCACGTTGTACTTGTACTGTCTCACATGTGTTAGGTTAGCGAGCCAAGTTTAAGACCCTGACACCCCGCTTCTATCTTGTCTGTGTTGGATTCGTTCAGGCTTGTAATAATTGATGAGGTACGTTCGAAATACCTCATAATGGAGTGTATTGTTAAAGGATACTTTAACACATTGGCCGGAGTTGGTGTGTTGGACGACTCGGCCGACTGGATTCGCACACCTGGCTAGCTTGGTCTTCACCGCCTTCTCTTTGTTTAGTGTGTATGATTTATTCACGGCCGATCGTAAACCGGATCTTGTTTTAACACCAGTCACCTCCAGAGAGGCCTCTCCTATAGATGACATTACTGCATCATGTTATCAAACCCGTTTGAGGAATGTTGCAAACTCATCGTAGTCTAGACGCGCCGCGGGCCACTTGAAGTCATGTGTTGCGGTTCGTTTGTTTTGTCAATTTAGACAACAACACAGGCTGATCAGGAACTTGCGATATTGTGTGCAGGCGACTTACCACGCGCTAGTCAAGCATGGTTTACACACGTTGTCGCTAATCGACAATTGGTAATTTCGAAATTGAATGACCTTACCATCCATTTATCAAAAGAATCCTCATTTCACTACACCACAGTCACATAAACTTAAGATATTAATTCGTATTAGATCCAGTTTCAGAACTAACACAATGATATACACAGCATCTCGTTTGAAATTAGACAAAATTCGATAAATTCTATAAAAAGTGGGAGAGCTTGTGAAAACACGTCCGCTCGTAACCGGAAACAGGAAGTAGATAGATAGATAGATAGATAGATAGATAGATAGATAGATAGATAGATGGATGGATGGATGGATAGATGGATAGATGGATAGATAGATAGATAGATAGATAGATAGATAGATAGATACATACATACATACATACATACATACATACATACATACATACATACATACATACATACATACATACATACACACACACACACACACACACACACACACACATACATACATACATACATACATACATACATACATACATACATACATACATACATACATACATACATACATACATACATACATACATACATACATACATACATACATACATACATACATCCCCGCCAGAGCCTGGGTGAAGCCGGGCCGGGCAGCTAGTATATTATATATACTAATAGAAAAAGATCAGATCTTACATGAATGGTCAGATTACGTGAAAAACCTGTATGACGATAACAGAGACGAACAGTATGATGTTCAAAATAATAATGAAGGACCAGCAATTTTAAAGATGGAGGTTCAGAATGCTCTTAACCATATGAAATCTGGCAAGACCCCCGGTTCAGACAGCGTCACAACAGAAATGATTAATGCTTTAGAAGAATATGGAATAGATCAAGTTACCAGTCTGCTTAATACAATATATGATACTGGAAATATACCTCAGGAGTTATGTAATTCTGTATTTATTGCAATCCCAAAGAAATCAGGAGCCTTGGAATGTGATGAACATCGAACAATTAGTATAATGAGTCACATCACGAAGATTTTGCTAAGAATTATCATGCAAAGAGTTAGGAGGAAAATACAACCTGAAATAGGAGAAGAACAATGTGGGTTTGTGGAAGGCAAGGGTACAGTAAATGCTGTGTATATACTGAGAAACATAATCGAACGTTCTATAGAAGTAAACAAAGATCTACACCTTTGCTTTATTGACTACACAAAGGCTTTTGATAAAGTGAGACATGTCAACATGATAAGGATGCTTGAAGATCTACAAATTGATGGAAAAGATCTTAGACTTGTAAAAAACATATATTGGAAACAACAAGCTGCCATAAGAGTTGATAATGAAGTAAGCCAATATCAGCCTATTAAAAGGGGTGTGAGACAGGGATGTGTAATGTCTCCAGATCTGTTTTCCCTGTACAGTGAAAGTATTTTCAGAAATATTGAAGATATGGAAGGAATCAACATTGGGGGACGATGCATCAATAACATTAGATATGCAGATGATACAGTCTTGATTGCAGACAATGAACAGGACCTGCAAAATTTAGTAGATGCGATTGTTACACACAGTGAACAACTAGGGTTAGAATTAAATTGTAAAAAGACACAGATTATGGTCGTCACTAGGAAGGACGAAATACCACAATGTAATATACAAGTAAATGGGAATATTCTTCAACAAGTGAGCAGGTACAATTATCTCGGAACAGTAATAACATCTGATGGGAGATGCCTTGAAGAGATTAGAACAAGAATCTCCATGGCAAAAGTAGCCTTTAGCAAGATGAAAAACATATTGACCAATAAAAATATGTCAATTGAAACGAGAAAAGGAGTGTTGAGATGCTACATTGAACCTGTACTTTTGTATGGATGTGAAGCGTGGACAATGAGCAGTCAGGCTGAAAAACATCTGATGGCTGTAGAGATGTGGTTTCTGAGGAAAATGCAAAGAATACCATGGACAGCCAGAAAGACCAATGAACAAGTCCTTCAAGAAACAAATGAAGATCGTAAATTGATTAGAGAAATTAGACGTAGACAGTCAAAATTTTTGGGCATGTTATGAGAAGAAATGGATTGGAGAATTTGGTGACAACTGGTAAGATCGAGGGGAACAGACCAAGGGGAAGACCTAGAAGCAAGTACCTGGATGGCTTGGCCTTGTGGCATGGTCGAGACAGAAACACGGAGCTGATCCACGACTCTGGTGATCGAGTGAGATGGCAGAACATGACCGCCCACGCTTACCGGCATGGCACATGATGGATGGATATATATATATATATATATATATATATATATATATATATATATATATATATATATATATATATATATATAAAAACAGAGTGTATGTTTGTGGGTATTTATGTATTGGATGCGTTCGATAACGGTACATCCGATTGAGATGAAATTTTCTACACGTCTTCCTTTCATTCCTGTGCAACCGACTATAATAATTTCTTAATGTAAAATCTTCTACTTATTTAATAACATTTACTTTTCCATTTTCATTATATAATGTCTATATAGCAGGGGGACTTCACTCTAGAAAAGTTATTTCAAGGGGCATAACTTTTAATAACATTTCTATATACTTTATAGACATATTGTTGGACTTACTTGCACTATTGTTAAACTTTTTGTCTATAGTTATTTTCAGGCATATGAGTTATAATAAATAATGATATAATCTTTAAGGCATTTTCAAAGTTTTCATAAAAATAATGCATAATGCATAACATTGTAACCCATCTTTTTCTACAGTTTTCATTGAATGGTGTGTGGAAGGACATTCTTTTAAGTTACTGTGCGCCAGGAGCTTGGCGAAACCACGCCGGGTCAGATAGTTAGACAGATAGTCGGGAACGGAAGCTTATTTGACTACTTATATGAATTAGATGACATGCTCCCCACCAGGGACTGGGTGAAGCCGGGCCGGGACAGACAGACAGACAGATAGACAGACAAACAGATAGTCGGGAACGGGAGAGCTTATATGACTACGTATATGAATTAAATGAGATGCTCCCCACCAGGGACTGGGTGAAGCCGGGCCGGGTCAGACAGACAGACAAACAAGCAGACAGACAGACTGATAGATAGATAGATCCCCTCCAGGGCCTGGGCGAAGCTGGGCCGGGTCAGATATTGATAAACCAACACAGAACTGGCGTCGTTAGCCGCTACACGCTGCGGGATTTGCTGAGGAGGGGATCCGAGCACTTATGGACTGAATGGTTCGATGTGCAACGAGGATGATCTGTCGACTAACTAACTAACTATATATATATTATTCTTGGTATACCTCGGGGTCTACAGTCATTTATTTCCTGAGGTTAAGCGAGTTTTGTTTCCCTATTATCTTCCTTTCTTTCTATATGCCCCAGCCATTGTAGTCTATTGGCCTTCATGAAACTAGTGATTAGCGGGGACTTAAACAGATCATAAATGTCTCTGTTACTTCTTCTTTTCTACGCTCCACTTTGTGTATCCCTAATAGGTCCAAAGATGCGTCTTAAAATTTTGTTCTCAAAGGTTTGTAACAAGGCTTCGTCTCCTTTCGTTGTACTCCAGGTTTCAGAGCCATACAACACTAATGGTCTGATCAGTGTTCTGTATATTGTGATTTTGGTGTTACGAGATATATATTGCATATCCTATTTACAGCGCATCGCTGTCAACACCAGCATTTTACTGTTGTTGATGGTATCTTGGCAAGTTTACGTTCAGTAGTTTGCCATTTCTTTCTGAACGACCGGCTCCCATACCAACACCTTAAAACACAGCACGACACGATCTGCTGCCAAATCGGTCGCAGCTGTGTTTTGATAGCAGGTAAGCGAAATTACGAACCGTGTCCGTAAAGTCTTCGCTACGGAGACCTATAGATAACAGGCTTTATGTATAGGCTAAATCTTTATGGCAGCATGTTGTTCCCAATATCTTGTTTGTTTGTTTTTTGCTGTGTTTTTTTTTAAAGTGTTTTTTATTATGTGTACAGGTGTGTTGACAGACACCACCATCGACTCTTTAAAAAGATAACGCTAGTATAGAACCCACAACCGCTCACCCGCTAATCAATGTGTGAAATGCCAGAAGTTGATCAGTTCTTCCTCAACACGCTGACGTCTCCCACACTTCGCTGTCACATCTCAGGCCTCCATACCAAGAACCTCACGCTCTGACCGAGCTCACTCCTCATGTCCATCTCTTTCGATTGCCAGACCTCCCAACTTGATCTCTACAGTGATTGGTGGACCAGGCCATAATAGTCGATAGCTGTTACTGGTAGATGAAACATTAATAAACATGAATCATCTTTGATTACCCCTATATTTCCAGAGAGGGTTCCAAAACCATCCTGCACCCCTCTCACTTGACATATACCAACAGTCCAAACAACAGTCTAATCGTTTGTGTCTCTAGTCATTCTGTTGGCACCTGAATACACAATCTGCCAAATGAAAAGATGACTTGGTGCCACCTCGATCACATGAATATTACACGAGTGTCAGTGTTCATTTCGGGCAAAGAATCAACCTCTCTACGTGCAATGATTTCTTCTTCTTCTTCTTCTTCTTCTTCTTCTTCTTCTTCTTCTTCTTCTTCTTCTTCTTCTTCTTCTTCTTCTTCTTCTTCTTCTTCTTCTTCTTCTTCTTCTTCTTCTTCTTCTTCTTCTTCTTCTTCTTCACCGTCTCAGTCCAATATGAAACATTTCTCGTGGTCGGCTTGTGCCTCTCTTCCATTGATCTTTCCAGTTGTCACGATGTTCTCCAACGCCTCTCTTCTCATCACATGACGAAAGAACGCTTTTTGTCTCATTATTATTGTTGCATATAATGTTCTAGTTTCATTCATTAGCCTTTTTTAGGCTGTCTATGGAATTCGCAACATTCCTCTCAGGAACCTAATCTCTGTTGCTTCCAAGTTCTTCCTAATTTGTTCATTTACATTCCAAGATTTACTGCCAAATAGCACAACTGATTCTTTATAGCATTACAACACTATCTTTCTTACATACAATGATAATAACTTATTGCATAAGATACTTTTCATGGGGAGACGGTTGTGACAAGATCTCAAAAGGGACTCAATGCACTTAAAATTATGGTTGCAATGGACACAGAGCAGAGAATGCTCTTCACACTATACCAGCACTTGATCCTCTCAGTGATTGATTATGGACTAGGAGTGCTCACTGTCTCAAAGAGTCAGCTGGTGAAATTAGAGCGCATACAGAATGAAGCTATGCGGGTCATTCTGGGATGCACCAGAGACCCTGCAGTAGTGTGTATGCGTTACATCCTTGGTCTGCCTACTGTTGCTGGTAGGCACAAGGTGATGCTGCAAGCGAAGGCATACCTCAGAGTAGCTGCAGACACAGACCACCCGTTGCATGAGGCACTGGACGTAGTTAAGGGTCAGAGACTGATAAGAGGGAAATCAAGGATGGCTCAGGCGGAGGATACGATTAGACAGGTGTGCCCCTTGGAGAACATTAGGCGAGGAGAGGAGTGGGTCAGAGTGCCAGCCGTTCAGTCAGACTTGTGCAGAGTTATAATCACATTGAGCCGGGAGTGCAGGGAGTGGCCAGCAGGGGCCACGGAAGTGGAAATTCAGCAATTAATTCAGAAAAATTCTCGCCCGGGTGATGTGATTATCTACACGGATGGGTCGGTGTTGAGAGGTAGGAGAAGTGCTTGGGGGTTCTTGGCAAAAACTAATGGTCGGCGTTTGGTGCAGGAGAGCCTGGCGTATGATGACACAACATCTAGCTTAAGAATGGAGGTGGAGGCGGTCAGTGCAGCTTTCCGCTGGATAGAAAACACGATACATACACACATTGTGATTGTAACTGACTCAGAAAGCATGCTGAGAAGGGTGAGAACAGGCAAGCTTCGTGCAGAGTGGCTTGCTTCGCTTCGGAGGTCACGGGTAGCAAGCATCACCTGGATCTTTTCTCCTGGGTATGCCGGTGTGCTGGGGAATGAACAGGCGGACAGATTGGCTGGCTCGGCAGAACTTGGTGGAGTATTGATGCATGACAAGGCAGATGTGGTTGCGGCCTTGTGGGAGCACGTGTACACCTCGGAGGAGCAAATGGATCACCATAGTCTGGTTAGAATGAGGCAGCGAGGAGTGACGAGGGGATTTGGCCGACGCTCGACGCTCAGAGGAAAGGCGAGACGGACATATAATCAGATTGCTACTGGAACTATTAGTGTTCGAACTCTTCGCTGGTTGCTGAGGATGGGGACGGAGCGCTTATGGGAATGTCCCGAATGCTGTGATGTCGGTTCCTAGATCAATCAATCAATCAATCAATCATACTTTTCATTTTCTGAAATGCAGCTTTTGCGTGCCATATTCTGTTCTTAATCTCTGTTGTGTATTTTTTTCTATGTGATGTTATAAATGACCCTAGGTATTTAAATCTATCCACTTCGTTAAGAATTTACCTTTCTATTTCTATTTCACATTTTAATGTCACTTGTTTCTTTGATATCACCATTGTTACTGTTTTCTTGGTATTCAAGGAGAGTCCTTTCTTTGCACTCTCTGTTACTACAATGTCCAACAATTGTTGTAAATCTTTTGCATTATCCGCCACCAAAACTGTGTCAACGGCGTATTGTTTATTGTTTATATTATAACCTTGAATTAGTATTCAAGGCTTCTCTTTGACCTCTTTCATTAATACTTCGCTATAGAGGGAGAAGAGATCCGGTGACAAAACACATCCAAGCTTTTATTGTTCATACTTGCCCTCTTTATGTCCCATTTTAATTGCTGCTACTTGGTTCCAGTAAGTATTCTTCATTATTCTGAATTCATCGTGGTTTACTGTATCAAATGCCTTGATATAATCTACGAAGCACAAATGAATGTCTTTATGCGTCTCTATTGATGTCTTCATTAGTGTTCGTAACATATATATTACCTGTTTTGTGGCAAAGTGATTACGGGCGCAATTCGTAATATAATATATATAACATATATAATTCTTTTATAAACTCATTTGACCTTTTCATTACAGCACCTTCCTCCGAATATATCTTTCCTGTTTTTGATTTTAAACGCTCTGTGTTTATTCTTAATTTTCTTGCCGCGAGCTCTTTGATTTGTCTGTGCATATTTTTGTACCTTTAATAGAATTTATTTCAATTTCTTTGCACTGCTCAGTTAACAACCTTCACATATTTTTTTTTCTTTTTTCTTTATTTATCTTATCATACTCTTTTATTTTTACGCTTGTCAACGTCTAGAGGTATTAGGAAGGAAAGGGTTCAAGACAGGTAGATAGTACGAGCATAGATGAGACATAAACACATGAGTTAATGAGATTATTTATTACTCAATAATATAATCATACATAATGTCTCATCTGTCATTACAGTGTTCGCTCTCGCACTAAACAATAATGTAGTAAAACAATACGTTACGATACAAGCCACGACGCTCTCGTATCACAGCCACACACACAAGCACAAGTCAAACGGCTCAGCTATTCAATGGCCCTGAATTCCTATGTGTAGTCTATCCTGTCACACTCTCAGTCATGCATCCTCTCTCTGTCATGTCCAAAGCCTGTCTGGCTTCTCCTCGACTGCCCGGTGGTCATGAGGTATCTGGCCCTCGTGCAACCCGTGGGAAGTCAGCTGTCTCGCATACGCCTGGTTGAGGCTAGGCGTATTGCGTACTTCTATTCAGGGTGACCCTTCCTTCACGGGTCCTGTCTCAGCATCTAGACTGTTCTCCTTCCCCCGTACTCCCACCCCCTATCCCTATCTCTAATGTCTGTCCTCTTCTCTGTCCCCTACAGGACCTTGACATACTTTCCCTCCTCCACTCCTGCGTGGTGTATTCTTTTAATTAGTCTGTACTAATTCTGTCAAGGCCCTAAAGAAAGCAATTATTACTGTCATGATATATAAGGGGCAATGGCAGTAATATGGTAAGTGGGAACTGTTTGATGTCTATTGAGACATTAGCAACTAATGTTACATATAATATACCTGTCAGAGTCCTAACTATTAGCTCCGTCTAGCTCACTGGACTTGGACAGGCAAATTACAACATCTACGTAACATACACTAATAACACATGAATGCAATCGGAAACTGGCAGGAGCTATCTCCTGAACAATCATTTATTACAATATATTACAGGCTGACAACATGGTCGCACTTCACGCTCAAACAATCGTTCAACACCAACAGCCACGCGTTAGCTCACAATGGCGATCTTTACACTGTCGCCCGCATGATCATTCACAATCACAACTTCACATCATCCCGCACATATCACAGTTAGTACATTCCTCGAATATCAATACACAACGTTCATCTCCATCTATGCGTCACAAAACACTATCGTTCTATCGTTCTATCGCTCTCTAGATCTCCACACGTCCGTCTCTATTCGCTGCCTCACACACACTGACTCTCTCCTCGTTGACCTTCCCACATCACGTGGCTCTGTTCACGGGCTTCTTGCCTGACCGTCCGTTAGCCAAGCCGTGGTGTCTCTTACTGCCCTTTACCTCAGCTATGCTTACACTGACTCTCGCTTACATACCGGCACTTACATTCTTCCTTACATATAAGACCATGACATTCTCCCCCCGCACAACCAATGTGGCACTTTCTCTTGGAAATGTGACACATTCTGTTGTTGTTACTCTTGGTCCATCTTTCTAACCTTGTCAGGGGATTATATGATCATAAGTATGCGCTTGCGTCCCTTTTTGCTCTGATCTTTTCCGAGATTAACTTCAA
This sequence comes from Cepaea nemoralis, assembly GCA_014155875.1. Classification (NCBI taxonomy): domain Eukaryota; kingdom Metazoa; phylum Mollusca; class Gastropoda; order Stylommatophora; family Helicidae; genus Cepaea; species Cepaea nemoralis. The sequence goes on from JACEFZ010027682.1 coordinate 100,281, forward strand.
ATATTGTTCTCTCTTTTTCAGTATTGAGGTTTCTCTCAAGGTTTTGTCGTGGTCTGACAAATGTTCTGGTTGGGTCTACTTGTCATACCTCGTTATATTATTCACTCCCCACTCCCTGACATAACATTCTGTTCATGTTTCCGCAATCGATTCACTGTGCATTATCATCTCATAGTTATTGTGGCTATGCTGGTTTAAGGATTCTCCATTGATTCACGCCTCGAATAAGGCTACAACTTCCTCTTACAGCGTTCTTAAATTTTCTCTCTATTCAGACGTGGTCCCCCTCGTCTCTATTTAATGCACTCTAATCGATTCTTTATGAGTACACTATGTCAATGTTGTGGTCATGGTTCGAATATAGTTCATGTATATAATAGTCCCCCTTACCTCATCCTATGTCAGACCGTGAGTTGTTTCCCTTTTTGGGTACACCTCGTATACTGTTATAGAGAGTTCTTATTAATCTCTTTGGTTGGCATCACCCTGTTGGTATGTTCATTCTTGTTACAATATCATGATGTTACTTCACGCATCTACCTCGCAGCCTCCAAAAAAAAAAACACGTAATAATATGGTTCTTGAAACAAAAACCATCTGGCTAGACCGAAGTACGACTTTATATAAGTCGTATAAAACGCTCAAACCCTGACCTCATTTGGCCAGGAGCTCTTGTGTTGGTCTGCAATGTCGGCAACCCTCTGCCATGCCTAGTAGATGTCTACCTGGTGTGTTAAGAATCTGGCAACAACATGGCTATTTATATACAACACATTACAGTATACATTTCAAATTATGGCCCTTTGTGTAATGATGTAATAACAAATAAATGAAAGGGGAATAATTTCAAAATTTATGAAATATAATAATTTACAATAAATATTCTATTTCTTAGCGTCATCGCTTGACATTTCTTCATACTAACGAGAAAAAGTCGGTAGTATGAATACGTTAATCAAGATATGATTCTAAGATTACACTACATAAATATATAAACACACAATTCGTGTATTCAACTTTGTTGATTCCTAAAGATTTTAGAATTGTCATAGCTTTTTGAACTTTTATTTGTCGTCTGCTAATTTTGCTCTAAATTTCTAACTAATCCGGAAGTACACACGAACACTAAACAGCTGATGGTGAAGCTTGTAGAACACACTTGTTCCGGTCTGATGTAGTTACGGAAAGTACAATGTTCTAATAGTTCATGTGGATGTTTCACTGTAAAACCTTCTGGATTACGATTGACTGCAGTGGTGTAGTTGTCAATGTTTAGGTCACACGTTCACACACGTCTTTAAAATATCCCTGGAATGTTCCACACGCAGATGCCACTGTCAAATTGGATAGTTCGCTTACGGTAAGTTTTTGAGCGAATGTGGCACTGTTCTTGTTCATAATATATACAATTAATAAAGTTCGCTTTCTACCACACACTACACAATTATACACGACAATCACTACACGAATTAGTAAAATAAGAACATTATATATATTGGGAGTAATCCCTATCACACTGATATAATAGACTTTACACAGCTTTTTGTGAATAGAAAAAAAAATATTCACTGATTGATGGCTGTGTTAATCTGAGTGTATTTTCTCATACTGCACTCAGACATTGGTGCTTACTGGGTCGGTCGGACAACGGGACAACAGATCGGCAATCGTGTTGGTTCTGCCTGGGATATGTCGAACCTCGAAACTGTAATCTTGAAGTTTCAAAGACCAGCGTGCTACCATATGATTTGAAGGTACACCTGAATTTATAAATCGCAACGGGCTGCTGTCAGATTCCACGATGAAATGGCGTCCTAGAAGGAATCTAGACAATTTAGTTATACCCACCACTAATGCTAGGGCTTCCAACTGAGGTATTGACCAAGCCCGTTCTCTGGGTTTTAGTTTCCTGGATACGAAGTACACGGGATGGAGGATGTTATTGTACTCTTGCAACAAGACTGCTCCAATCGCCACGGAGCTCGCGTCTGTCCGCAATCTGAAAGGTAAACGGAGATTTGGCAATTTCAGGATGGGATTATGTAAGCTATTATCAGAAAAGCAAGATAATACTTTACGGAATGCAAATTTTAGGCATTCATTGTTTACAATTATTTCTGGTTTATCTTTTGTTAGTAAGTTAGTAAATACTTCGGTCAGTTCTGAAAAATCAGGAATCAACTGCCTGTAATAATTTATCAATCCCAACAAACTTCTGACTTGCTTTTTAGTAGTCGGAAGTGAGAGTTTTAGTATCTTGGACACAATGTTATCGTCTGTCGTGACAAACCATTGGATATTTTGTACCCCAAGAAGGATATTTCCTGGTAGGCTATGTCTACTTTCGCAGGCTTTACCGTCAGTCCGTGCTGTCTAATACGTTCAAATGTCTGTTCTAAAGTCTTAATGTGCTCTGTCATCGTCTCTGTGTGATCACAGATGTCGTCAATATAGCAAATTATGTTAGGAATGTCTACTAGAAGAAGTCGTGTCATACGTACGAATGTGGCTGGGGCATTGACAAGCCCAAATGTAAGTTTGCACCATTCGTACAGTCCCCAAGGTGTGGCAAATGCTGTCAGATGTCTGCTCTGTTCGTCTACTCCTATTTGCCAATATCCTTTTGTCATATCTATCTTCGTAAAGAACCTAGCGTCTGTCAGTTCTGTCAGTAGGTCGTCAGAGTTAGCCATTGGCTCAAGATCTAGAAGAGTTATTTTATTGAGCTTCCTATAGTCGACACACAGTCTTATCGTATTGTCCTTTTTGCGTACAATGACCATTGGAGATGAGCAGTCTGATTGGGATCGTCTTATGATGTTGTTTTTCTCTAAGTTGATGATCTCCTGATGTAGGTGTTCCTTGTAATGTAATGGAATGGTGTATGGTCTGCATCTTATGGGTGTGTTTGATGTGAGTGTGATGTGATGCTGTACTAATTCTGTTTGTCCTGGGTTGTTAGAGAAGATGGTGTTGTACTGTTGTTTGCAACTGTCTGTTTCTGCTTGAGTTAACTTTGGGTTGATTTTGATCTCCTTCAAGCAGTTTGTCGTGTCTAATGCAGGTGTTGGAATCTCGTCACTATCCTCGTCGTCTTCATGATCTATTATCACTGTACAAGCTGTATCGTCTTGTTCGTTGTCTCTGTTGTGGTATGGTCTTAGCATATTTATGTGAAATATTTTGTGTTTGTCTTTTATTTGGATCTCGTAGTCTACAGGTGAAATCTGTCTCGTCACTTTAAAAGGTCCCTGCCAAGAATCAGTCAATAAATGTCTGTCACTAGGTAATAGAAGAAGAACGTCCTGTCCAGGTGTCAACGTTATTGTCCTGTTACCTTTGTCGGCATACTGTCTATAAGTAGCACCAGATAGTTTTAGTGCATTCTTTGCAATTATACAAGATTTGATGATTCTTTCACGCAATGATGTAACATATACGTATGATGATATGGGTTTAAGTACTGGAGTGGAGTCAGTTAACATTTGGTGATAAATAGTCAATGGGCCACGTAGTTTGGCACCATAGATAAGTTCAAAAGGAGAGAACCCGGTACTCGAATGTGGTACCTCGCGATAAGCAAAAAGAATAGCTGGTAGATATACATCCCAGTTATTGGGGTGCTCTTGCGTGACTTTTGCGAGCATGTGCTTTAAATCGCCGTTAAATTTTTCTATAATTCCACTAGAGTGAGGATGGTACGGTGAATTGAAACATTGCTTCACTCCCAACATTTTGGTGAAAGCTTGGGTAGATGCGGCGATAAACTGAGTGCCCCTATCAGATTGGATAGTGTCTGGAAATCCTATCCGAGAAAAAATATGGAAGAAAACTTCCATTATATCATTGGCGGTTATGTTCTTTAGCGGAATAGCTTCCGGCCAGCGGCTACATTGATCAATGGCAGTTAGAATATATTTATTCCCTCTAGTTGTTGTATGATTGAGAGGGCCCACTATGTCGACAGATAATTTTTCAAAAGGTCGACTGGCTAAGTCAGTGACTTGTAACTTTGCCTGTGGGTGTTTACCTTTTTTTTACCAGATTCTGGCAGGTGTCACAACTTCTGCAATATTCTTTAATGTCATTGCAAAATTTGGGCCAATGAAACTGTGTTAATAATCTTGATCTGGTCTTAGCGTATGCCATAAGCCCTGCAAGAGGTATATCATGGGCAAGATGTAAGGCTTGCCTACGATAATTAGTTGGCAAAACAGTTTGCTCTGTGGTGTTGTCACCTCTGGTATAATACCTGGTGAGGATATCATTTTTCACAGCAAAATGCCATTTTGCATTCTTGGTTACCTTTGGCTTTTGGCCGATCAGATTAAAATATTTTAACAATGAAGGGTCAGCCTTTTGAGCTGTTACAAACGTTTCCTTCATGGTGTTAGTAGGTAGTGATACTGGGCTGAGCATTTGTATAGCCTCAGTTTGATTACTTTCATCTTGCACTCTAGCAGTAGCTCTGGTTACTGCGTTCACACATTCAATGATATCAGATGGTGATGAAACAATGTTATCAATGATGTCATGAGATCTTAGTGCTACATTAGCTACCATACATTCAATAGGTGGTGTAACATTATCAATGATGACATTAGATGGTGATGTTACGCTATCATCAATACACAGAGATGTTATGTCATGAGGTTTATCATTCACCTCTGGTTAATTCCCAATTATTACATCACACACTGGGTTTGTTAATGCAGCGCACTTTACTTTCCCAGTGAGGAAAGGTGTTTCAATATATGCCCATGCTAGTGGGTATTTCTCAATATTGCCTGAGAATGTTCTGCATGTTACGTGCCTGCCTGTATAGTCTGTAGGCATTATGAACGTTCTCTTCAGACCAATAAGTGAGCTGCCCGTGTCTCGAAGGACTGTAGCCGACTTGCCATTCACGTATCCGTGATGGATGTTTATGTTGCCTTTGGAATCTACTACCAAATTAGCTTCTTCATTGGCAATAGGGATGGCGTGGCCGCATGTTAAAATACCATCCTCATAAAAGGTGTTACAAACAGTACATTTATTTGCGTTAAACATGTCAAAAGCCTGTGCTGAGTTCACAGGATGTTTCTCTGGTTGTTCTTCATCTGACGATGAACTGTCAAACAAGGCGGCATTAGCTTTGTTGGTCATTTGCCTACCTTTACAATCTCGGCGATAATGTCCGTGCGCCTTACAGAGGAAACATTTACGCAAATTTCTGAAGGATCTACGCTCCTTATCTTGTCTGTTTATCATGTTTAGTAGATAAGTATGATATCCTGGGTGCTTGTCGCACATTTCACCTTGATGGTGTGAAAATTTACAATAAGTACAGTGATTATACTTCTCAGAAGTAGGCTTATGAGGTTTCTGCCTACTATAGGGCTTCTCATAGTTAGCCGATGCTACAAAATTTATGTCAGTAGCTTCACTGGCAAAACAATGTTTGTTGGCTGTGTAATATGCCGAACCACGTCTCTCAATCTCATCTACACTCGTGCATTCATTCTCCTGCAAAAATTTTGAAAATGCTGATGGAATGGATGAAATGACTTTGTCTCTAATGATCAGATCTTCTAATCTTTGATAATTTTTGTCAATTTTAGCTGCTGAAGTCCATTTGGTAAATATATCACGGACTAAGCAGAGGTAATCAGAGAACGTCTGAGTCGGTTTTGGACTCAACTTGCTGAATTGTTCTCTGTAACCTGCCTCATCTAACATAAAATGTGCCATAATCTTAGATTTCAGATAATGGTAGTCTTTTCTGAGGTCTTTGGGGATGGTTTCAATGACTTTAAGAGGCTCCCCTGATAAACTCATCATATAAACAATATTCCATTCAGACAGTGGAACCTGGTAATGTTCCATTAAAGTTTCAAAATTTTGGGTAAAGGCTGCGATGCAGTCACCCGAGGTATAATTACGTACAATAACTTGATATTTCTTGTACTGGTTTTCTTTCTCCAGTCTCTCAGATTTCTTAGATTCTTTGTTAATGGCAGTCTCAGTATCAAGTTGTTTCATCTTTAACTGTAACTCCAGTTCTTCTCTCTTACTCTGAGCTGCTATTTCTGCTTTCTTGAGTTCACTATCTATCTCAGCTTGCTTTGTCTTTGCAGCCAGTTCTAATTCGGCTTGCTTTAAGGCTGTTTCTGCCTCTACTTGCTTGGCAGCCCTTTCAGTATCTGCCTGCTTTAAAGCTCTTTCAGCCGCTCTTTCATCGCGTTCATTAGCTTTCTCCTGTACTAGGAGGTATTCAGAGTATTTCTTCTCACTCCACTTTGTTAACTCATCACCTGTCAACTGTAATTTTAACCCCATATCGATGAAATCATTTAATGAAGACATGATGGAAAATGTCAATGAAATACCGGTCACACAAATTGTTATAAGTGGTTAGTAAAGTAAACAATTTACAATTTTGTTCTATTGACAATCCGTGCCTAAATTTGCATCCTTAAAGTAAATGAAAAGAAAAATATACTCAAGTGCCCTGGATGCGGTGAAGAACGGTTGGAAATCGGGCTAGGAACTGTAGGGTCGCTACTTCGAAAAACAAATGACCTCTACGCGCATGGTTTCAGATGGTACGGAAAACCTGCTTTGTTTTGGAGGAAATAAATTAGCGTCTATTTGATGGGTGTGCCTGCTTGTCACTAAGTATTGAGTAGGTTTGTATGGCGTTGAGTGTAATTGTAAGTCGTAAGTTTGTCCGTCAACAATCTTTTTTTTTTTTTTTTCAAAACACAAATCACTTTCTTTTCAACAACTTTTTGCGTTCCACAACTCAATTCACAAAGACAATCTACATATATCTCAAAACTCTACAACATTGATGACACATCACTTACATCAAGATGACATTCAGTAAGGACATAGACATCAAGTTTACAAGATGGCGACAAGGTCACAATGGCGACAAGATCATAATGTCGACAAGGTCAAAACGGTGACAAGTTTCACAAATCACAAATGTTTTACACGTTTACAAGAACAAACAATATGTATGCACTGTACGTTTACAAATAGTCTCCATGTTTAAACAATGTAGTAATATATCAAATTGAGCCTTCCACGATCACATTTACATGTACTCTAAAGTTTGACAAAAATTCTAAGTTCACAAACTTTAGTTTTAAATCGTTAATCACATAAACACGTTCATTTAAAAGCCGGACGAATGCCACCACGTCCACACATGTCAGGGTCTTAAACTTGGCTCGCTAACCTCACACATGTGAGACAGTACAAGTACAACGTGATTTGACTTAAGACTCAAACGACACAACGTTCAATGGATTTATTTACAGATCATATACCATACGATGATCACAACAAGATATACTTGACACTTCAATACACTTACAAGTACAATACAGCTCACAGTCTTTCTCTCAAGATGTCCAGACACTCGACGTTCATATACAGAAACCACACAACGCCTTTCTCTCATCATGCGTCCAGTCGAGTCGCCGTCCCAAAGCTGTCTGCCGCTAGATCGCAACTTGCCTCCCACCTGAAGTGGCTTCACGAGGCAGGCGTGCGTCTTGCGTCGTCCTTGCCTGACCGCTGGCCGTCTCGTCAGCCAGCAATCTTGCAGGCAGGTAACTACAACTCGCCTGGCGGCGTAACGAAGTTACGGCATCCCTGCTGGGGACTAAGTCGCCTGGGGGGCGTAACGATGTCCCTGCATCACTGCCTTGGCATCTAGACTGTTCTAGACTCTGACACGGGGCCTTCGTGGAAGATCTGATTACGACGCCAGTCCTTTCAATACATTTATATCACTCAAAGAACAAGTTACTAGCTCAGGGCAGCGTTGAAAACATTAAATCTTTGCTAAAATTAGACTTTGTCGAGCTGGAGAACTCAATACTTATATTCACCAGTAGAGACATATCAAAGACACAAGATATCATCAACATGCTCGTCTCGAGTGAGGACTCAGAATCTACACAGCCCACACCTACAGTTGTGGACATCACAGCAGACAATGTTTCTCAACTAACACATACAATAAATGAACAAGACAATGCCATCAACACGAGGTCACCTACCCAATCAGTATTCTTGGCCATTGAATATCCAATGGAGCACCTCCAAAACAACGTGGAGACCAACGTAAGTGTAGCAGAAGAAATACCAGCCTTAGATAATACGCCAACTATCAATGGACAATCGTGCGATTGTCATAGGCGCATTGAGGTAATAGAGCAATCCTTGAAGGCGCTCACTGCTACTGTTACAGCGAACATTGCAGCTAACAGCAAGACCAGCAGTGACTACACTGCTCTCAAAGAAGAAATCACGCTCCTGAGAGAGGAAAATCTGTTGCTAAGAAAAACAATAGAAACTTTACAGCACGAGTCCTCCACCAACTCAACTGAACAAGCGTGTAACTCCCAAGCAGCTGTATCGAATTCGGAGAATCTTGAAGCCCAGTTTCACCACACACAAAAAAACAAGACGCGGAAAAACCTCAACGTGCAGAGGAAGATAAAACGCAACAAGCAGTCTATCCCATTGGTGTAAAGATAAGCAACAGATTTGAAGAGCTTCAAGAAAATTCGTCAGAAAACGTACAGTGCTATAGTGCACTGCCAACAGACAACACACGCCTCCAGGAAATACAGGGAGAGTCACATGGAGACGTACAGACTGCTGCGAAATGGCAGAAACAACGAGCAAGGCGTACTGACAACCAACATGTGCAGACAGCACGACCCGACTGTACACACATTATATTAGGCGACTCTCTAATGAAAGGTCTTTATAGCGACCGGATGGCTACTACAGACAAAGACATTGTTTCCATAATTCCACTGCCTGGGGCTGGTGTTGACCGGCTAACAGACAAGATTAGGAGGTTGGCTGTAAATCTTAACGTAAAAAGGGCAAGCGTCCATATTGGTATCAATGACACCATGAACAATCAGCAAATCACAACATTTCAACTGCTGACGCTCTTGAACGGATTACGTCACACTTTTCCTAACTCGTCCATCTTCTTCTCCTCCATCATATCACCGAATTATGGATTCCAGCGTCGTCTAGCTGACATAAATAACAACATATTGCAGAAGTTTTTCTCTCACAACAACATACAGTTCATCAACAACACACCGGTGTTTACTTCACAGTCAGGAGCACCTAAAAAGCGACTTTATAAAGATCAAGTACATTTGTCTACATTGGGCACCAGCTTGCTCGCCAAAAATCTTAAGTACCCTGAACGGACACAACCTACATCCAATACTGGATCGCGTAGGACACTTTTAGCTACACCACCTCAAACTAAAGCCAGACGACATACTGCCGCCACATCAAGTACCAATAAACCAGAAGAGAGCAGACCACTCATAACCACGGCCCCTGATATCCAAGCCAGGCGGAACATTTCCATCACACCAAATCCGTACAATACGCCCTCTTCCACGCAGGAGGGTGATAATTATGAAGATACGTTCCCTCTTCTCCACAGCAAGGATCAATCCAGTAGTAACAACAACGTGCCACCACAGCCTCTTGTTAGCCACGAATCAGAGCCTGTAGTTGGAAGTCGTTACACACCTGTGAGAAATCAACAGTATCCACTCCATTGTAACCCAGAGTTGTTATACCTCACACGGTTTAGCCCAGCTTCACTTCGGCAGGCATTTATGATGTCGCTGTACCAAGGACCAACACAGCATGGTATTTACTAGCAATTCAGCACAAAGCAACACCGGATCTCGGTACAAGAAAGGGCCTCTCCTATAAAGTTTATGCGCATACTTGGTTATTGATTTATATAGCAACGTATTAGATAGTACGCGGCTGTAAACATTGACTCGTATTTAAGTCACAGAGATTGACACTTAGATATCTTTTATAATACTTTTTATCGCCTTAATACCCTGAGTGAGGGGGTCTTCACTCCCCGCTTTAAACAGAGACATTGACTTGTATAGTCATTTATTGATTCTTTTGGATAACAGTTGATACTTAGCTTGTGAAGTAGTTTTTTCAAGTTAATTATTTGTTGTATATTCTTTAATTCGTTTTGTTCCTTGTTTGCATTATAATCGTTGGTCTAATTAGTTATATCGTTATAATATTGTCATTTACTTATTGATTTGTATTACTGATATTTTGTAAGTTAATGTAATTGTGATTTTTTTTTAAATGATCTTGTATTTTAGCTTAACTTTGACGAATTTACACTTTCTTCATGGATGAAATGTCTGAGAAGTGGCAACACTGGCTCAATAAGTCAGGAATACGACTTGGACACTTAAACATTTGCAGCTTATTTAACAAGCTACCAGAGTTATCTTCTATCCTTAATCAAAATTTTCATTTATTCGGCCTTAGTGAAAGTAGGCTTAATAATACAATTTCAGATGAGGACATCTCTATTAAAGGGTACACAGTTTTTAGAAGGGATCCCTGTAGGAAACAAGAGACAGGTATAATAACCTATGTTTCTAATTTACTAAATGCTCACCGTAGGCTAGACTTTGAAACTTGCGAAATAGAATGTATCTGGCTAGAGCTAAAACTTCAAAACCGCACACCCCTGATAATTGGCTACCTTTATAGAAATCCCAGTGCTGGACACGTCTGGTACAAAAACTTCACTACCATGATGGATGTGGTTTTCGCTTCTGGGAAGGAAATTATACTACTCGGAGACTTTAACATTGACATCAACAAATCCAACATAATATGGGGAAATATAATTGCATCATACAATTTCCAACAAATAGTACAACAAGCTACTAGAGTAACAAAGTCATCTTCAACAGTCATAGATCACATTCATGTAACTTGCTCAGACAACATCATAGAATGCACCGTATCAAATTGTGCAATGAGCGATCACTAACCAATATGCTGCACGTGGTCTAAAAAAAGGAATTAAAACTCCTGAACATAAACACATAAGTGTAAAATATAGAAGTTACAAAAATTTCAACCAAAACGCATTTTTACAGGACTTGCTCAGTTCACCTCTAGACAATGTTTATCAGCTTCCTGACCCGGATGATGCTCTGGGATTCTGGATGAAAACCTTTATTGATGTTTTTGATAGACATGTGCCAGTCAAGGAAGTTCGAGTAAAACACCACGTCAAGCCACCTTGGATCACCCAGGAAATACTTGAAATTGTGAGAGACAGAGATAAAGCACATAAAAGCGGGATCTCAGTGCATACAGTACTCTTTAGAAACAAAGTCAATATAGCATACGACGGGAAAAGAAAAATTACTTTAAGAACTTAGTAATGGATAAAACAATAGTAAGGATATATGGAAGGCAATTAACACCTTGACAAACCAAGCATAACTTCCGAAATTCTTTACCGTCAAATCATATTACATGCGACCAATTCAGTAATTTTTTTTTCAAACTGACATAGACCAGTTGAAGGCTTCAATACCTAATTCTCCTTGCAACTTATCTTTATTGTCATCGTTTTGCGAGAATAGATGCTCCCGCGATATTCTTTCCGACATACCGCTAATGACCAATCACTGAAGTATTCACTTACCTCAGTAACCTAAAAAACACAACCTCATCTGGGTTAGATGGAATCAGCAACCGGATTCTCCTTTGTGCTGCGCCAGTGATTTGTACATCACTAACCTATGTATATAATCAGTTTCTAACCAAAGGCAATAGAACCAAATCACATAGAAGAATTAGAAGGTATTGCGGAGAATTTGGAGTAGATATATTAACTAAAATGTTGAATGATATTTACAGCAGTGGATATTTACCCCGTGATATGCTGAAATCTTTATTAAGCTATACCAAAAAGACCAGGAGCAATTGATTGTGAAGATTTTCGTACAATTAACCTATAAAACCATATCACTAAGCTTCTACTCAGAATCATAATGAGAAGAATCAAAAAGAAAATAAAAAAGGAAATTATGAAGAAAACCCGTATGGATTTTTTGGAAGGAAAGGGGGCCAAAAACAATTTCAATTTATACATTCCCGGGGGCTTAGGGTCCTTTGGGGAAAAAGAGAGCCCCAAAAATTTGTTTCTTTAAGATTTAATAAGGGGATTTGTAAAGGGAAAAAATGTGAAATTTAAAAAATTGGAAGTTTTCAAAAATTTATGGAAAAAAATTTAAGAATTAAAAAAGAAAGTTTTCTGGGAAACCCAAGTAGCAGCAATTAAAAATTTGGGGGTAAAGAGGGGAGTTCGAACAAGATAAAGGGGTAGGGGGGGGACGACAAGGGGGGGTCTTGTCACCAAAAATCTTTTTTCCCCGTTTTACGGGGAATAATAATGAGAGAGTCAAAGAGATGCCCGAATACTAGTTGGAGGTTTTAAAATAAATAATATCCGTTTTGCAGATGACACCCGTTTGGTGGCGGGTAATTCAAAAGGCCTACAAAAATTATTTGGGGCGTTTTAGTAACAGAGAGGCAAGGAAAGGACTCCCCTTGAATATCAAAAAACAGTAACCCTGGTAATATTTAAGAAAATTGGGGCACCCAAAAGGGCTGAAAAAGAAGGGAAAATCCTTAAACCCCCCTTTATAATTTTTGTTTCCTAGGGGCATTTATAACCCTCCGTGGAAGTGTACAAAAAGAGATTGGGAGTAGGAAAAGGGCAGGCAAAAGCCCCTTTTTAGAAAATGAAGAGTATCCTTTTGCCCTTTAAATCATATCACTGAAAAGTAAAAAAGAGAGTGCCCGAAATGTATGTGAACCCGTTTTTTGCTGTAGGCAGTGAATCTTGAAAAGTTAAAAATTTGTTAAAAAAATTTTCAAATTTAAAGAAGAAAAAGGCCCCGGGGAAGAAAAGCCAACAAAAAAGGAAATTTTTGGTTTTGAGAAGAAGGTTGGGAAATTTTTATCGCCTAATACCCTGAGTGAGGGGGTCTTCACTCCCCGCTTTAAACAGAGACATTGACTTGTATAGTCATTTATTGATTCTTTTGGATAACAGTTGATACTTAGCTTGTGAAGTAGTTTTTTTCAAGTTAATTATTTGTTGTATATTCTTTAATTCGTTTTGTTCCTTGTTTGCATTATAATTGTTGGTCTAATTAGTTATATCGTTATAATATTGTCATTTACTTATTGATTTGTATTACTGATATTTTGTAAGTTAATGTAATTGTGATTTTTTTTTTATGATCTTGTATTTTAGCTTAACTTTGACGAATTTACACTTTCTTCATGGATGAAATGTCTGAGAAGTGGCAACACTGGCTCAATAAGTCAGGAATACGACTTGGACACTTAAACATTTGCAGCTTATTTAACAAGCTACCAGAGTTATCTTCTATCCTTAATCAAAATTTTCATTTATTCGGCCTTAGTGAAAGTAGGCTTAATAATACAATTTCAGATGAGGACATCTCTATTAAAGGGTACACAGTTTTTAGAAGGGATCCCTGTAGGAAACAAGAGACAGGTATAATAACCTATGTTTCTAATTTACTAAATGCTCACCGTAGGCTAGACTTTGAAACTTGCGAAATAGAATGTATCTGGCTAGAGCTAAAACTTCAAAACCGCACACCCCTGATAATTGGCTACCTTTATAGAAATCCCAGTGCTGGACCACGTCTGGTACGAAAAACTTCACTACCATGATGGATGTGGTTTTCGCTTCTGGGAAGGAAATTATACTACTCGGAGACTTTAACATTGACATCAACAAATCCAACATAATATGGGGAAATATAATTGCATCATACAATTTCCAACAAATAGTACAACAAGCTACTAGAGTAACAAAGTCATCTTCAACAGTCATAGATCACATTCATGTAACTTGCTCAGACAACATCATAGAATGCACCGTATCAAATTGTGCAATGAGCGATCACTAACCAATATGCTGCACGTGTCTAAAAAAAGGAATTAAAACTCCTGAACATAAACACATAAGTGTAAAATATAGAAGTTACAAAAATTTCAACCAAAACGCATTTTTACAGGACTTGCTCAGTTCACCTCTAGACAATGTTTATCAGCTTCCTGACCCGGATGATGCTCTGGGATTCTGGATGAAAACCTTTATTGATGTTTTTGATAGACATGTGCCAGTCAAGGAAGTTCGAGTAAAACAGCACGTCAAGCCACCTTGGATCACCCAGGAAATACTTGAAATTGTGAGAGACAGAGATAAAGCACATAAAAAGCGGGATCTCAGTGCATACAGTACTCTTAGAAACAAAGTTCAATATAGCATACGACGGGAAAAGAAAAATTACTTTAAGAACTTAGTAATGGATAAAACAAATAGTAAGGATATATGGAAGGCAATTAACACCTTGACAAACAAGCATAACTTCCGAAATTCTTTACCATCAAATCATATTACATGCGACCAATTCAGTAATTTTTTTTCAAACTGACATAGACCAGTTGAAGGCTTCAATACCTAATTCTCCTTGCAACTTATCTTTATTGTCATCGTTTTGCGAGAATAGATGCTCCCGCGACATTCTTTCCGACATACCGCTAATGACAATCACTGAAGTATTCACTTACCTCAGTAACCTAAAAAACACAACCTCATCTGGGTTAGATGGAATCAGCAACCGGATTCTCCTTTGTGCTGCGCCAGTGATTTGTACATCACTAACCTATGTATATAATCAGTTTCTAACCAAAGGCAATAGAACCAAATCACAATAGAAGAATTAGAAGTATTGGGAGAATTTGGAGTAGATATATTAACTAAAATGTTGAATGATATTTACAGCAGTGGATATTTACCCAGTGATATGCTGAAATCTTTATTTATAGCTATACCAAAAAGACCAGGAGCAATTGATTGTGAAGATTTTCGTACAATTAACCTTATAAACCATATCACTAAGCTTCTACTCAGAATCATAATGAGAAGAATCAAAAAGAAAATAAAAATGGAAATTAGTGAAGAACAGTATGGATTTGTGGAAGGAAAGGGCACAAACAATGCAATTTATACATTACGGACACTAATAGAAAGGTCAATAGAGAAACAGAGAGACATATATTTGTGCTTCATAGATTATACTAAGGCATTTGATAAAGTAAAACATGATGAACTGATTAAAATGTTGGAAGTTATCAACATTGATGGAAAAGATTTAAGAATAATAAAGAATGTTTACTGGAACCAAGTAGCAGCAATTAAAATGGGAAATAAAGAGGGTAGTTACGAACAGATAAAGCTAGGAGTACGACAAGGGTGTGTCTTGTCACCAGATCTTTTCTCCCTGTATATCGAAGTAATAATGAGAGAGATCAAAGAGATGCCAGGAATACTAGTTGGAGGTTATAATATAAATAATATACGCTATGCAGATGACACAGTATTGGTGGCGGATAATTCAACAGACCTACAACAATTATTAGACGTTGTAGTAACAGAGAGTGCAAGGAAAGGACTCTCCTTGAATATCAAGAAAACAGTAACAATGGTAATATCAAAGAAAATGGTGACACCAAAATGTGACATAGAAATAGAAGGGAAAATCCTTAACCAAGTTGATAATTTTAGATACCTAGGGGCATTTATAACATCAGATGGAAGATGTACAACAGAGATTAGGAGTAGAATAGGGCAGGCAAAAGCCGCTTTTCAGAAAATGAAGAGTATCCTATGCAATAAGTCACTATCACTGAATGTAAGAAAGAGAGTGCTGAAATGCTATGTAGAACCAGTTTTGCTGTATGGCAGTGAATCTTGAAACGTAAATGAACAAATTAAGAAGAAATTAGAAGCAACAGAGATGTGGTTCCTGAGACGAATGTTGCGAATTCCTTGGACTGCCAGAGTAACTAACTACGAGTGCCTGAAACAGGCTAATGAAACTAGAACATTATATACAACAATAAGACAGAGACAAACATCTTTCTTCGGTCATGTGATGAGAAGAGAGGCATTGGAGAACATCGTAACAACTGGAAAGATCGAGGGGAAGAGAGGCAGAGGTAGACCAAGAGAAGTGATGCTGGATGGATTGAGACGGTGGCATGGAGGAATATCAGCACCCGAGTTGATCCAGAAAACCAAAGACCGAGATCTATGGAGAGCCATGAACGCCTACGCCAGCCGGCACGGCACTTGATGATGATGATGAACCAAAGGCCACTTTCCATCAGCTCTCAAAATCGCTAAAGTGTACCCTCTTCTTAAATATGGTTCATTGGACAATGGTCTCCCGAACAATTAGAGACCCATTTCCTTACTATCATCACTATCTAAGCCACTAGAAAAACACATCCATAAAGTAACATAACAGTATCTAGTTCGCAACAAGCTTATTGTTGACAGCCAATCAGGATTTCGACCAAAATATTCTTGCCATACGGCCCTAACAAACATGATAGAAAATTGGCACCAGAATATAAACAACAACAGTCTATGTGGAACTGTGTTTATTGATTTCAAGAAAGCATTTAATATGATATACCATGTTATTTTAATTAAAAAACTCGAGACAATTAAAATTGGCCTTAATGTAGTCACTCTAATATCATCTTTTCTATCAAACAGAAAGCAAGTAGTATCACACAATAAATCTCTGTCTCAAACCACTACCTTCAATATTTGAGTACCGCAAGGCTCTATTCTTGGCCCTCTATTATTTGCCATATATATTAACGATCTACCTTTGCATCTTTCGTCGTACTGCGATCTATTTGCAGATGACTGTACGGTGTACACAAACGCTGAAAACTGTATTTTACTGGAGTCGTCTTTACAACAAGAATTAAATAATGTAGTTAAGTGGAGCTATTCAAACCGTATGCAAATTAACATCACTAAAACAAAAGCAATGTTATTAACAACCAGACAAAGTCTTCAAACTCTAAGCCCACACACATCACTTCAACTTCACATCGATAACATGCCAGTAGAAAGTGTAATTGAGCACAAAACATTAGGACTAATCATTGATAGAAACCTAACCTTTAATTCCCATGTTCAAGCGCTCATTAAACAAACAGCGAAAAAAGTCTATCAACTCGCCAAGATTAAAAACTTCCTTGATGAGGACACACGGAAACTATTCTATACTTCTCATATACAGACACACTTTGACTACTGCTCTACAATCTGGGACGGTTGTTCTAATTCAAACACCAAGCGACTTTACTCACTCCAGAAACGGGTCATTAGTCTAATTTATAGCAAACATTTATCTGACAATCCTAGCCTGTATAAACGCCTTCAGTTACTTCCATTCCGCAAACGCCTGCTTTTCAATAAAGCTAAACTAATTCACAAAATCGTGCATCGGAATGCCCCAAATTACCTTTGGCCTTTGTTTAAATATAATGCTAGACACAGTAAACGTTTAAATATACTACACATTCCGAAGCCTAGGATTGACTTATACAAAACAAGCTTAACGTACTCTGCATCTCAGCTGCGGAACAATCTTCCACAAGAAATCAAAGACATCACCAATCCCTATTCATATAATCGCAAATTATTCGAACACTATCTCAATACGGATTACCTTCCCCCTTAATAATAGAGATAATAATAATAATAAAACCCTAGTATAACAGCCAATCACCTTTTTGTAGGCCAGTATATTCCACATGGCTAATAACAAGTGTCAGACCATTATCTAATATTACTGTGTCGTGTAATTTTGATGTTTGCATTTTGCCCATGCCTTTATAATGCATATCTTTTATATTGTTACTGTTCTTTGTTAGCCTTGAATGATGTGTGAATGAAATAATGTATGAAAGAGAGTGATAGAAGGGCAGAATGTTAGTCGGGCCTGCGTGCCCAATTCTTAACCCTTTGAAAATAAAGTTTGTTCGTTCGTTCTGTCTGTGTGTCTGCTTGTCTGTCTGTCTGACCCGGCTCGGCTTCGCCCAGCTCCTGGTGGGGAGCATCTAATTTAATTCATATAAGTAGTCATATAAGCTCCCGTTCCCGACTATCTATCTGTTTGTCTGTCTGTCTATCTGTCTGTCTGACCCGGCCCGGCTTCACCCAGACCCTGATGGGGAGCAAATCATTTAATTCATATAAGTAGTCATATAAGCTCCCATTCCCGACTATCTGTCTGTCTGTCTTTCTGTCTGTTTGTCGTGTCTGTCTGTCTGTCTGTCTATGTATGTATGAACATAACAACAAAATATAGATAGAATAGAAGAATAGATAGAAAATATGATTGGAAGAGATCTATCTAAAGTAAACTTGGCTCCCGTTCCCGACTATCTGTCTGTCAGTCTGTCTATATGTCTGTCTATCTGTCTGTCTGACCTGGCCCGGCTGTACCCAGTCCCTGGTGGGGAGCATCTCATTTAATTCATCGTCAATCAACTCATTTAATCTATAGCCAGGGGACGTAACTTAAGATATAACAATGCTACTAAAAGTTATATCCCTTTTTTTATATATTTTTATATTTTCTTATGTTCAGTCATGTAATTACAAAATTAAATTTTAGGAATGTAATAGCTGATAGCTGATAGATAAAACTATGACAGTTGGCTGCACAGGAATGAAAGGAAAACGTGTAGAAATTTCATCTCAATCGGATGGACCGTCGCGAACGCATAAAGGACGGACTTACATACATACATACAACGATTTATATATATATATATATATATATATATATATATATATATATATATATATATATATATATATATATATATATATATATATATATATATATATATATACACAGACCTACAAGCAATTGGAATCAACGACTAGCAAGAGAAGGTCAACCAGAGAGACGAATGGAGACGGATTGTATCTGCAGCAAAGAACCTCAATGGCTCGGAACGTTGACGAAGAATATATATATATATATATATATATATATATATATATATATATATATATATATATATATATATATATATATATATATATATATATATATATATTAATGCTGTGTTTATGCGTAGAACATTAACTGAACGTTCTATAGAAGTAAACAACGACCTACATCTTTGCTTTATTGACTAAACATGATAAAGATGCTGACAGATCTACAAATTGATGGTAAAGACCTTAGATTTGTAAAAAAAAAAAAAAATATATAAACAATAAGCTGCCATAAAAATGAAATAGGTCAATATCAGTCTGTTCCGAGAGGTGTGCGACAGAGATATGTAATGTCTCTGTCAACGTCTCATTTATTACTCGTTGTCGTGGGTGTGACACAGACAATAGATACATGCATACACAAAGGTTAGTAAGTTAGTTAGTTAGTTAGTTAGTCGACAGATCATCCTCATTGCACATCGAACCATTCAGTCCATAAGTGCTCGGATCCCCTCCTCAGCAAATCCCGCAACGTGTAGCGGCTAACGACGCCAGTTCTGTGTTGGTTTATCAATTTTCTTTGGATGTCTGCATAGTGTTCTTGTTTGGCCACCCCTCTTTTAATTTGCTGCTCTCGCAGTCTGGCCATTGTTGTAGATTCACAGTCATCACTTGGTTCTCGCAAAAGTCTTACTTCTCGTAGAGCATTCAGAATGTCGGCCTGGTCCATGGCGCGTCCGCCCTCTACAGTTGCCTCACCTGCGAGCTTTTCAGCCCGTTCATTTCCTTGTACTCCCGCATGCCCTGGCACGAATATGAAACTAATCTTAGCCAGCCGAGACCGCTCCAGAGGCAGCAACCATTCTCGTCGGATCGCCCCCTCCTCTATCCTCTTGATCATGTTCATTGAGTCGCTAAGGAAACAAGCCCTAGTGAATGTCTGTGTCTCGAGCCATGTTATTGCTTTACTTACTGCCATGACTTCCATGGTCAGGCTACTTGTGGTTTCAGTGAAAGCACGAGAGTCCTCCTTCACAATTCTCCCTCCGGCCCGAGCTGTAAAGGCCCATGAGCTTCTCACATGTCGGACGACCGACCCATCTGTGTAGATGACCGCGTCACCGTCTAGCGAATTCTCGAAAATCAACGCTTGTACTTCAGCCTCAACAGCAGCCGGATTTTCTTGTCTGCATTTTCTATCTAGTTGGATGCAAACTGAAAAGGATGTGCAGAAGTCTGTTGGCACCTGCACCCACTCCTCGCCAGGTTCTAAGTCCTCAAGTGAACACACCTGTTGAAGAATGTCTTCGGCTTGACCCATCCACGACCGTCCTCTTTTTAACCTGCTGCCCTTCACCTTCCTAATTTCACTATGCAGTGGATGTTGTGTGTTTGCGTTAATTCTGAGGTAGGTGCGTGCCCTGCAACCTTGTATTCTCTCTTCAATGGTTGGAAAATCAAGAAGGTAGCGCATCGCCCTGCATGCTGTATCTCTTGTACATCCAAGAATAATGCGCATAGCTTCATTCTGTATCCTTTCCATCCTTACTATCTGCTTATGGCTGAGAGTCAGGATTGCCATTGCATACTCCAAACTTCATGTCTGTACATGACCAGCCCCTCGTACAGAAGACATAGATGGCGCTGCTCACAGTTTGCTGCCGCCATCACCCGCATCGCTGCCAAACACCGCTTGGCCTTAATTATCACCTGGTCTATGTGCACATTATAAGCAAGGCTTCGATCAAACCGTATCCTCAGGTAATTCATTGCCTGCGTTCTTTCCACCGTCTCTGAACACAGCATTACAGTTGGTGTTGGAGTGTTGACAATATGATTATTCAACGAGAACCAAGTCACTGTTGCCTTTGTTGGGTTGACCATTGCCCCAGCTTCATCACACCAAGTAATGTGGCAGTTGGACTTCGGAACCAACAACAATATATCCTGGCCTACCACAGGGATCACCATTATCTCCGGTACTGTTCAACGCCTACACAGTGAGAATCACCAGTGAGCAGATCACTGGACCTGGCAGGACATTGTCATATGCCGATGATGTTTTAGTGTATAGTCAGGGTAAGGATAGAGAGGAGGTTGCTGTGGAACTACAAACCGAACTCAACCGCATAAGTACTTGGAGTGATACACAAAGGTGCCGTAAATGCATGTACAACTAATGTTATTTATTCATGAATACTTTCATGACTATGATACAATATACATATGATTAAATACTCAGCCACCAACAGGCATTCATGCTTTCGTAATGCAGTTCTGTCTCACACACAACGCGTCGGCAAATCACTGACTCACTCGCTCAGCAAAGGCAAGCTTTCATGTCGGCAATCAGAACATTCGCTCGCCAAGCCACAAGCATCCTTCCTCCATCACGGTAGTGTCCAGTCTGACCCTCTTAATAGCCCTCAGTCGTGTGGTCACGGTGTATGTGACCCCGTGTGGTCCGTAATAATCGTGCTATGTCCGATGTCTCGGTATTCTGGCTGTCGCCCTGTCCTCACCCCGTCTGTTGACTGGTGTCTCAGGTCATGTTGGGAGGTTGTACTGTTTACTCAAAGACCTTGTCCTGACCATGTCTTATGTCCTTATGTCCTATCCATGTCCTGTCCATGGCATACATATGTCCTGTATTTGTCATATGTCCTCTCTCGACTCTCAGGACGCTGACAGTCTCCAATTCTTTTTTCCTATACACTAAAATTATTTTCAGAAATGCAGAAGATATGAAAGAAATCACTATTAGGTGATTTAACATCATTAATATTATCTATTCTAATGATACAGTATTGCAGACAATGAGCAAGATCTGCAATATTTAGTAGATGTGGTTGTTGCACATAGTGATCAACTAGGGTGTAAATTAAATGGCAAGAAGACACACATTATTGTCGTCACTAGGATGAAGATAATACCACAATATAATAAACATGTAAATGGAAATATTCTTAAACAAGTAAATCGGTACAATTATCCCCGAACAGTCATCTGTTGGGATGTGTCTTGAAGAGATTATAACATGAATCGCCATGATGAAGGTACATCTTTTGCAAGATGGAAAAACATACTGACCAATAAAAAGATGTTGAATAACGAAGACACAAACAATTTAATTGCAAGATTTATTGCCTGGCATATTTCGCTTGCATCTCGTCAGGCACATACTGCAGTATTCACACAACATAAAGTAAAATAACTAGATACATCCTTCAATTTGAAATATACACATGTTCGTGTTGAACACATACCCAATTGGATTGACAGATGCTACACACAGGCGACGAGAGCCTGAGTAGGCCAACAGACCACAAACTTCCTGCCTCGTCGATTGCACGGCACGTGTTGGAAACCGGTAATTTGATTGATATGACAGTGCTTTTTGCGTGATGTTTAGTACACAAAATAGTCGCTTGGTAAAGTTTGCAGAAGCCATCATGATTAATCTCCATAGACCTGTTTTGTGCAAACATAAAGACATGATAGTCAGTTTAAAATTACCGTGGTAGACAGTTGATATTGCTGTATGAAAATTTAATATTTCATATAAAAAAGGGGAGAGTTGGGTAGTGTATTAAATTACAATCGAATAAGGATTTCGTAACAATGACCGTATCTCCCTAGTTGTAACATTGACCGCATCTCCCTATTTGTAACATTGAACGTATCTCCCTAGTTGATCCAGCCTAAAGTGCAAGAACATATAACATTGACCGTATCTCCCTAGTTGATCCAGCCTATAGTACAAGAACATATAACATTGACCGTATCTCCCTAGTTGATCCAGCCCTATAGTACAAGAACATATAACATTGACCGTATCTCCCTAGTTGATCCAGCCTATAGTACAAGAACATGTAACATTGACCGCATCTCCCTAATTGATCCAGCCTAAAGTACTTGAACATGTAACATTGACCGCATCTCCCTAATTGATCCAGCCTAAAGTACTTGAACATGTAACATTGACCGAATCTCCCTAGTTGATCCAGCCTAAAGTACAAGAACATATAACCTTGACCGTATCTCCCTAGTTGATCCAGCCTATAGTACAAGAACATGTAACATTGACCGTATCTCCCTAGTTGATCCAGCCCATAGTACAAGAACATGTAACATTGAACGTATCTCCCAAGCTGATCCAGCCTAAAGTACAAGGACATGTAACATTGACCGTATCTATCTAGTTGATCCAGGCTATAGTACAAGAACATGTAACATTGACCGTATCTCCCTAGTTGATCCAGCCTATATTACAAGAACATGTAACATTGACCGCATCTCCCTAATTGATCCAGCCTAAAGTACTAGAACATGTAACATTGACCGTATCTCCCTAGCTGATCCAGCCTAAAGTACAAGAACATGTAACATTGACCGTATCTCCATTGTTGTAACATTGACCGTATCTCCATTGTTGTAACATAGACCGTATCTCCCTTGTTGATCCAGCCTATAGTACAAGAACATGTAACATTGACCGTATCTCCCTAGTTGATAAAGCCCATAGTACAAGAACATGTAACATTGACAGTATCTTCCTAGTTGATCCAGCCTATAGTGCAAGAACATGTAACATTGACCGTATCTCCATTGTTGTAACATTGACCGTATCTCCATTGTTGTAACATAGACCGTATCTCCCTTGTTGATCCAGCCTATAGTACAAGAACATGTAACATTGACCGTATCTCCCTAGGTGATCCAGCGTATGTTACAAGAACATGTAACATTGACCGTATCTCCCTGGCTGATCCAGCCTATAGTACAAGAACGTGTAACATTGACCGTATCTCCCTAGTTGTAACATTGACCGCATCTCCCTAGTTGTAACATTGACTGCATCTCCCTAATTGTAACATTGACAGTATCTCAGTAGGTGATCCAGCCTAAAGTACAAGAACATATAACATTGAACGTATCTCCCTAGGTGATCCAGCCCATCGCACAAGAACATGTAACATTGACAGTATCTCTCTAGCTGTAACATTGACCGTATCTCGCTAGTTGTAACATTGACCGCATCTCTCTAGTTGTAACATTGACCGCATCTACCTAGTTGTAACATTGACCGTATCTCCCTAGTTGTAACATTGAACGCATCTCCCTAGTTGTAACATTGACCGTATCTCCCTAGTTGTAACATTGACCGCATTCTCCCTAGTTGTAACATTGACCGCATCTCCATAGTTGTAACATTGACCACATCTCCCTAGTTGTAACATTGACCGCATTCTCCCTAGTTGTAACATTGACCACATCTCCCTAGTTGTAACATTGACCACATCTCCCTAGTTGTAACATTGACCGCATCTCCCTAGTTGTAACATTGACCACATCTCCCTAGTTGTAACATTGACCACATCTCCCTAGTTGTAACATTGACCACATCTCCCTAGTTGTAACATTGACCGCATTCTCCCTAGTTGTAACATTGACCACATCTCCATAGTTGTAACATTGACAGTATCTCCATAGTTGTAACATTGACCACATCTCCCTAGTTGTAACATTGACCACATCTCCCTAATTGTAACATTGACCACATCTCCCTAGTTGTAACATTGACCACATCTCCCTAGTTGTAACATTGACCGCATCTCCCTAGTTGTAACATTGACAGTATCTCCATAGTTGTAACATTGACCGTATCTCCCTAGTTGTAACATTGACCGTATCTCCATAGTTGTAACATTGACCACATCTTCCTAGTTGTAACATTGACCGTATCTCCCTAGGTGTAACATTGACCGTATCTCCATAGTTGTAACATTGACAGTATCTCCCTAGTTGTAACATTGACCGCATCTCCCTAGTTGTAACATTGACAGTACCTCCCTAGTTGTAACATTGACCGTATCTCCCTAGGTGTAACATTGACCACATCTTCCTAGTTGTAACATTGACCGCATCTCCCTAGTTGCAACATTGACCGTATCTCCCTAGTTGTAACATTGACAGTATCTCTCTAGCTGTAACATTGACCGTATCTCGCTAGTTGTAACATTGACCGCATCTCTCTAGTTGTAACATTGACCACATCTTCCTAGTTGTAACAGTGACCGTATCTCCCTAGTTGTAACATTGACCGCATCTCCCTAGTTGTAACATTGACCGCATCTCCATAGTTGTAACATTGACCGTATCTCCATAGTTGTAAAATTGACAGCATCTCCCTAGTTGTAACATTGACCGCACCTCCCTAGTTGCAACATTGGCCGTATCTCCCTAGTTGTAACATTGGCCGTATATCCCACGTTACACCCACCTTGGGTATTTATGATGCCCATGTTAAACATTGCCTCAACGAGTTATGTATTATTGATTATTTTTCATGCGTTTTAATGTTATTGTTCTTTTGTTGTTAAAGAATTGCTTCATAAGAGATGTTGAATGAAAGAATGTATGAGAGGAAATAGAAAAGAAGGGCAGAATGTCAGACGGGTCTGCGTGCCCAATTCTTAACCCTTTGAAAATAAAGATTTTCGTTAGTTCGTTCGTTTGTTCGTTCGTTCAGTTCCCTTCGTTGTTTGGTTAATTCTAACGTGTCTGATGTAATCCATGGCTTATGTTGCTTAGTCCTGGTCAGAATTAAATCTCTGGCTGCTGTTATCAAGATATCTCTAGCGTGTACTGCCAGTTCATCGGGTGTCATTTCTTCTTGTATAGACAGCAGGACCCCAAAACGATTCCTCACTTCTACGTTGTATGCATCCGGTATTTTTTAAGAGATCAAAACGAAGTGGTCTTGGTCCTCGGGTAAGCTTTTTGAGTTTTAATTTCAGATCTGCTTCAAATAACTGATGATCTGTATCACAGTCTGCACTTCGTAGGGTTTTTGCAGATGTTATGCTTGATCTCCATCTTCTTTATATTAAATTATAATCTATCTGATTTTTGGTAATACTATGCGGTGACTTCCATGTAAAGTGTCTTCTTGAGTGTTGTTTAAAAAGTGTGTTGGATATCGTTAACTCATTTTCTGTGCAAAATTCAATTAATTTGTCACCTGCATCATTTATATTTACCAATCCAAATTTTCCAAAAACGAGTCTCTCATTTTCAGCTCTTCCTGTACCTACTTTAGTATTAAAATCTCCCATTATTATTGTTATATCATTATGACAAATCTTATTGAATATGTCTTGCAGTGTGCTGTAAAAATCTTAAATTTTGTCCTCTTTTGCTGTTGAAGTAGGTGCATATATCTGTATGAGAGTTGTGTGTGTGTGTGTGTGTGTGTGTGTGTGTGTGTGTGTGTGTGTGTGTGTGTGTGTGTGTGTTTTACGGCCTTTAATTCTGACAGTGAAGATTTTATCACTAACTGGGTTATATCCGCTTAAAGCTTTTGCAGTTGTTTTATCTCAACAAAATGCCACTCCGCTCTGGCCTCCGACGTCTCTACCAGAATATATGAACAGACTTAAATTTTCATTTGTAAAATGTCCCTTGCCTCTCCAGCGATGTTCACTAATTCCTAAAATTTGAATATTTAACCTCTCAATTTCATCACATACTAATTTAAGCTTCCTCTCATACTGACTTCTCACATTCCACATTCCTATTCTCACTCTTTTTCTTATTCCGACACAGGGGATTTCCTTGGTAACACAGTCGGGATTAACTCCGTCATCACGATTACTAGTACTGGCCCCCGTGTCACACTCTTCCCCAGTGTTATCTAATCTGCCTGGCCTGGGGGTCTGGCCACCAGATCTCTTTCTTATTATGTTTTCTTTCATGGTTGTTATGGTTTCTTGTCAAGTTTTGCATAAGGTAGTTTGCCAGTGCTTTCCTTCTGGGCAGTGACTATACTAGTCGGTGGCCATAGACATTGTCTCTACTGATGAGATCATCTGCCTATCGCCACAGAGTGCATGCCCATAACCAACACAATCTGTCGGCTGCTCTCACACGCCATCCACTACCTGCTTACATGGCTTCACGTATCCCTGATCCGCTAACCAATGTACATGTGTAGTATGTTTATATTTCACCGAAATATACATGTCAATATTATCTGTTAGTATGGCTATATACGACCCGAAATATACATGTCAATATTATATGCATAAATGTATATTTCGCCTGAAACATAATTGTAGATATAACAAGTGTAGTATGTTTATATATCACATGAAACATAAATGCAGATATTACATGTGTAGTATGTTTATATATCACATGAAACATAAATGTAGATATTGACATGTGTAGTATTTGTATATATCACATGAAACATAAATGTATATATTACATGTGTAGTATGTTTATATTTCACCTGAAACATAAGTGTCGATAGTACATGTGTAGTATGTTTATATATCACATGAAACATAAGTGTAGATAGTACATGCGTAGTATGTTTATATATCACATGAACCTTAATTGTAGATATTACATGTGTAATATGTTTATATTTCACCGAAATATACATGTCAATAGTATCTGTTAGTATGGATATATATGACCCGAAATATACATTTAAATCTTATATGCGTAGTTAATTTATATTTCACCTGAAACATAATTGTAGATATTACATGAGTAGTATGTTCATATTTCACCTGAAACATAAATGTAGGTATTACATTAGTAGTGTGTTTATATTTCACCTGAAACATAAATGTAAATATTACATGTGAAGTATGTTTATACTTCACATGAAACATACGTGTAGATATTACATGTGTAGTATGTTTATATATGACATGAAACATAAGTGTAGATAGTACATGAGTAGTATGTTTATATATCACATGAAACATAAGTGTAGATAGTACATGAGTAGTATGTTTATATATCACATGAAACATAAATGTAGGTATTACATTAGTATTGTATTTATATTTCACCTGAAACTTAAATGTAGATATTAAATGTTTAATATGTGCATACTTCACATGAAACATGAGTGTAGATAGTACATGTGTGGTATGTTTATATTTCACATGAAATATAAATGTAAAAATTACATTTGTAGTATGTTTATACTTCACCAGAAATATGAATGTAAACATTGTATGTGTAGTATATGTTATTTCACCTGGAATATAAATATAGATATTATTGCCCAGTGTATTTTCTTGCATGCCTCCTGGAATATGCATGGAGATAGTCTTAAATAAACCTCGTTGTGGACTAATTATTAACAATATAATTAACATGTAATAATAATAACAATGTAAACTTTAGAAAAATCTAAACATAAAACGTCAATCTTGAAAGAACTATAAAGACATCTTACATTTACTAGAGTCCTGCAGTCTAACTGTTACAACGAGTTTTCAAAAACCGAGACAAATCAAACAATGGCATACAGGTTTGACATGTGAACTCAACGGCCTCACGGGGTGACTGGTACCTGTAAGATACAACATAACTAACAAACAAACAATAGGGCATGACGTGTAATGTAGAACTGGACTGTTGCATTTCGGTCACAACAGTCAGGGAAATATCGCAGATAAAACAAAATAACAGAAATATGTATTTACTCTAGAGTCTAGATTCTAAACAATCGAACAGCTGCAAACAGACAAGAGTTCACTGACACTGTTCCTTGTTTATTGTAGTGTTACGTTTCAACTAGCTATCTTTTTTATGTGTTAACTTGCTTTAACATTTTCTTGCTATATAGTTATTTTCTGCAAATATAAATTTTTTACATTTACATTTTGCATGCTTGTTTTCTTCAAGATTACTCCTTGAGCAGAACTTGACCTGATCTAAGTAATTCACCCACTCCTAAATCAAGACAAAAACAGAGACCTGGTATCTGGCATTGATTATTTTAATGTTTAGTTTAGTTTAGTCGACGGATCAACATCACGGTACACGGGTGTAACCCATAAGTGCTCCGTTCTACTCCTAACGCAAGCCTGAGTCAGGAGAATAGCATCTCAGTGCACGAACTCTGTAGCAACGGCGAGGATCCTGAAATACTTTCAGTAGATTGTTAACTCGAAATTTTGCCCGGGCAGCGCCGTTAGGCTACTCTTTTTCGATTTCCAACTGCCAAGGTATATTTTACGTGCGCAACAATACACACGGGCGTCCGATCTCACTACCCAGAGACCAAGGGAAATTGTGTTAGTAGAAGTCCACGTGAAAAAATCCTGGTCCTCACCGGGGCGTGAACCCGGGACCTCAAGCACTCATACACTATACCTCGAGACTACTCAGGCCCCTCCCCCCCCCCCCCCCCCAGATTGTTTTAGTGTCAGTAGCTGCGTGTGATGACATCGTTTCCTACCAATAGACATTGCTCGCTATTTGGTGCAAGTCTTTTGATGTTTGTTGACGGGGAATCAATCGTCTGTGGAAGACATCACTTGAAACCTAAACATGAGCAGGGCCGAGTGGATAACCCATGGTTGCTCTTGTCTCCCAACTCCGATTGTTGTTCCTTGTTGTCATCTAACATCTCCACGGCTCAAGCGCTGGCCCTTTGATCGGCTGCCGAATTCAAGTTCACTTTTCTCTGGCAATGTTGGAACAAATATTTTAAGATAATTTCTAGAAGGATTACACATATTAAGTTTCCACTTTTCTTCAAGATACCATTATGTCATTATTCATAATGAAGTGAATACCGCAAAATGTCTTGAATTCTAAAGATGTCCTTCACTGATGCTGCTC
Organism: Cepaea nemoralis; assembly: GCA_014155875.1. Lineage (NCBI taxonomy): Eukaryota > Metazoa > Mollusca > Gastropoda > Stylommatophora > Helicidae > Cepaea > Cepaea nemoralis. Next base: position 129,691 of record JACEFZ010027682.1, read on the forward strand.
CTGTCCGTTGTAACTAGGGACATAGCAATTGTTAGTAAGACAATTACGCTTTAGATTCATTCACCTGAAAGTCTAAGTTAGAAGCATCGTTCCTTCACAAGTGCTTCAACATCTTCTGTGAAACTGCACAACAATTGATTTTACGGTCAAGAATAGCACTCAACAAAACGAGAAGAGAAAACAAGATATGAAAAGTTACTATACTTAACTTCATTTCATTATCTATTATTTTACAATACTTGAACTTTTCAGTGATAAACTATTCCAATGTATTTCTGTTAAAAAGGTAATTCAAAAGTGCGTCGCCTATTTCAGTGTTCTCAACGACACTTATCATATTCATGGCTAACAATCTACTTTCATCTTGTTCATTCTTGTATACTATTGTTGCAATTCCTACTATAAGGCCGATATAATTTACTTTGTTTTCGCATATTGCGATTATTCTTCACAGACTTTCAACATTAGATATAGACACACCCAGTCAACCTAAAACCCAGTCCCTCAGCTGTGGTTCGTTGCCATAGCGATAGAACTGGCAACACCGAGTGAAGGTAAACCGGCGAGACTTTCACGGACCAGGGAGTCGCCCGTAGCGCTGTGACTAGTCCGCTGGCCTGGCGGTCAGGTGTTCGAATCTTCGTGGAAGCTATTCTGTTTATGTTTTAAATATATACCTGGGCTCCAATGTCGAGCCAGTGGATTCCCATGTTACACCCCTTGAAGCGTAATGGGCATATCGCACTTGTCCCATAATTTTTAAAGCCCAGTCAGCACTCCAGGTGTGATCAATACCATGCTGGCCGCCTTTACTCTCCAAGACATCTTCGGGTACCCATGTTAAAAGCGTGGAAGATCTGGAATTTTACAAAATCTTCCTCCATGTGAATTCGAACCAATGACTACATTGCCGGCAGCGAAAGAGACTAGCCACGCCAGTTGTAGTATGTGATGTCACAACTAATTACAACTAATTATATTTTCTGGATTGACCTCTATGGATTGACCCGAATCCATCTCGGTCTCCCAGTCGGGGTGGGGTGGGGGGTGGGGGGGGGGGAGCGGACGGGTAACGGGCGATAATTAAGTCATATATAAGTTAGATAATTCTAAGAAAAGAATACTCTTATGTTTCTAAGGGTAGATGAATATTGAGTGGGTGTATAACATTTTAACTAATTGTAAATATAAAATAAGAATAAGAAATGCACACACACAAAAATGAAATAAAATAAAAAAAAGACAACCAGGGGCGTGAGAGGCTTGGGCCTAAAAGTGGGCGCAGTCGGTCGGTCGTCATATTTTGTTACAGCTCTTCAAATTAAAACCCTTAAATCCGGGAAGGTTAACCCGGTCAACAAATGCCCGCAGAAGTCGGATGTGTCGGCCTAACGGCGCAAGAACGCAGCTCTGCTGTAAACAGGCACAACGCAATCACATCCGAAAAAAAACTCCGGATGAACGAAGAAGAAGAAGAAACCCTTAAATAGGTAAAGATTGCCGACTTTTTTAGTTGTAGTGGTTATGACTTAATGTTATTCGTTGTTAAGGGATGACTGAGTGGAGAAGTAGATAGATAAGTACTTCCGAACACTTTATTCATACGTGTTACATCTCTTCAAATAAAAACCTTAAAAAAGTAAAGATGACCAGGTGTTACTGAATGTATTGGGTATGGCTTAGCGTCATTCGTAGTTAAGAAGTGGCGAGTGGAGCCGTAGCTAGATAAGTGCTTCCGAACACTATCCTCATACTGGTTGCAGATCTTCAAGTGAACATCTTAAGAAAGTAAATATGGCCGGTATTAATGGTTGTGGTGGGTATGTTTTAGTGAAATTTGTTGGCAAGGGGTGGGTGAGTGGGGGTGAGGTTAGATAAGTGTTTCCAAATACTCTCATTATACGGTTTCAGCTCGTTAAATGAAAACCATAAAAAAGTAAAGATTGTCAGTATTATTGGTTGTAGTGGATAAAACATTAAAAATAGTAGAAACACGTGACTGTCAGTCTGATTCTATCATTCTGTCTATCTATCTGGCTAACTGTCTAGGTATCTTTCTATATATCTGTGTATTTATATGTCCGGCTGTATGGGTGTATGTGTATATCTGTATATATGAATGGTCGTCTTTCTCTGTCTTCGCCCGCGGGTGACAGTGATGTGATGTCAGTATGTAGCCGCCTAATGACCGTGTGTGTCTATAAGTATCGAAGAATAACTACATGTCCTGGTGGCAGTTAATTAGCTGGAGGGGAAAGGCGGGTGTCGCAGTAAGTAGTATGGCCTATATATAAGACTTTCTTAGATGCGTTTATGTGTCGTCACAACAAGCCTTTAGGAGATGCATTTTCAAATTTCACGTGCTTGGATACATATAGTATGTCCAAAAATGAATGCCGTCATTCACGATCAATTATTTTGAAAACTGTCTGTTGCATCGTTATGAAATATTTCCTGCCGTCTTATATTTACCCCAACCCAAGTAATATGTCTTTGATAGGTCCAACAGCAACTTAAATCATCGAAAGCGGCGACATTTCTTTAATGTTTTGGGGAAAATGTAGTGAATTCGCGCTAACAAACTAGTCTTACAGTAAACCACGTTATTTCTGGTAAGGACACAAGCACAAGGCGTAGCCAGATTTGTATGGGAGTGGTTGCAATAAAAAAAGTAGCTTAAAAGTCGACATGGTTGACTGCATTGCACCGGGTTTTTATCCCATATGGCTCAGTCTCTTTCCGCAGGGCGGAAAGCGTCACACAAAGCATGAACTCCGTAGCTCCAGGACGACCCTCGGAAGTCTCCGAAAAAATGCACTCGTGAAATGAAGGAATCGAACATACAACCTTCGGAGCTCGAGTCAGACGGCTTGACCACTTCACCACGGAGACTCCCGAGAGGGGTGCAATGTGAAATATTAGTAAAGACAGAGAATGTACAGAGGCATGGGTTAAATAATTTGTAAATTGACAGGAAAGTATAAGGAATATATTTCTTACCTTATTTTTCATTTCCTTCTTGTTTTTTCAGCTGCTGGTTAATAATGTGTACACAATTCATGTTAGCTTTTTATATTGAGTTAGTGAAAGCTTCCAAATAGCTGTGCGTTAATGTGCGTATGGAGTGACCAGAAATGATACCGCAATTTAGTCATCATGTGTCCATTTTTAAGGATCTGTTCAGCTGTCTGTGTAGTTAGTTCACACGTACACATGGGTGACAGACCCGCTTTGAGTCTTCGTGAAAGATTGTCTGCTCTCTGTTTACTGTTCAGAGACGGAACATGATTACCTGTTTTGCAATATGAAAATAGTTGTCAGTGTCTCTGTAGTGGGCTTTCTTCTTAACGACCAAGATGTTGGTCCTCTTTTCATTGTAGTTTATAGATTGATTCTTATACACGTGTGTTGTCCCCTAGTTTGACAACGTGTTTGCTCTCAAATTTCTTGGAATGCCACAATATGTCAGTTTCCACCGCAATATTACACTTCTGTTGGTATCCAATGCGCTTAGTGTTTTGTTTTTTCCAGTACCAGTTGTTTGTCACCGCTGAGGGCTTGCAAAATTGAAAATCACTGTGGAATACAAACTGTTGCCATTGCCATTGTGCTGATGCTGTAATGTTTAGGGCCTGCAATTCGTCTGAATGGTTGGAGCAAAATATCCCAGTAAGCGTGCACGCGGATTAAGGTTTGCGATCTGCTCAGACCTTAATCTGTGTCGGACGATTCCAGCAGGTTGATGACTGTTCTCGGTTGCATAAAATTTAATCCATCCATTCTCCAATAGTCCTCTTCCTCTTTCAACACATGGTCCTCACATTTTCCCAGTAACTTTTATCAATATTTAATAGCGCGGACTGGATTATTATCTTGACGTCAGACAATTTGAATATAGTATTGTCAGCTGCCACCTGTCCTTTAGTTTTAGCCCACACAAGTTCTATAGGGTTAAAATTAGAATGGTACGGCGGAAGTCTCAAGCAACCATGACGATGCTCTTCTATCAACTTGTCGATTTGATATTTCTTGCTTTTTTGGCGTCTGTTTTACAAAGGACAACAATTCTAGCTAGAAATACCTTTCTGGAAATGGTATATTTCCCATTCGGAGCCATATCTTTATTGCTCCCTTTGTGCTCGATGCTGTAGGTATTTTGTCTTCTTGGGCAACAACATTGATATCATGCATTGTCCATAATTGGACACGACGGTCTATCTAGGGATGGAAGCACAGTATTCTCGAGCCAATCTCTAAATACATTACCATTCATCTTATTATGATAATCCCTATTATGTGTATGCTTTGATACGAACACGAGCCCAGCATTCTGTTGTAAGCCATTATGCGTATTACCAGCATGGGCCATGACCAAAAGCTGTCCTATACTAATGGGCACATATCGCTGTATCTGTCCATCCATTGATTGCCATTCCTTATCACTTGTGTGGTGCGCATTGATCCACATTTTATCCAAATACACTATCTAATTGTCTTTGCGCATTTCCTTTATTTCACATAGGTATCTGCTTCTCATGGCTCTTAATGCGGTTGCTCGCAAAGAATATTTCTATCTCCCTTGTTTTCTAAAAGTGAACATAATGTCCTTATAATTTGCCACATTTGCCACAAAGTTGTTTTGGATAGCTCTATGTTATTGTTCTTTACTCCACCAAACCCTAAGTTTTCTTACAGTCACTGTTTCTTTGGCATCCAGCATTTTTATAATGCTGGATAATCCTGGATATAAAATCCTAAATTTTTATAATTTTAGGATTCTCCATGGCGAAGTTGTCAAGCCTTTTGACTCGGGCTCCAAAGGTTGTGGATTCGATTCCGGGCCGCATTCCTCGGTTCACGAGGTACATTTTTCGGAGACTTCTGTGGGTCGTCGCTAGAGCTACGGAGTTCGTGCTTTGTGCGACGCTTTCCGCGCTGCGGAAAGAGACATAGCCATATGGGATTGAACCCGGTGCAATGAAGTCGTCCCTGACGACTTTTAAGCGACTTTTAAAACCTTTTTTATAATAGCTCGCCTTATGACATCTTTGTTAAAGCTGTCTACAATAACCTTTCTACCTACTGTTTGGTTATTGCGTGGTGGTTTAATTCCAGATTCTTGCACCCATTGACTAAATGACCGATTACTCAAACCCAATGCATGCATTGTTCTTTTTCGGAATTTATAATAGTATAATACAGTTTCCTGCGATCAGCTTCTATACAAAAAACATGTGTACAACTTCATAGCGATGATTTGAAGTGTATACACAATTTCGCATTCAATCCCATTGAAAAATATTCACACATTTCAATGTTAGCGATAAGTGGTAAGATAAAATAATAATAATAATAATAATAATAATAATAATAATAATAATAATAATAATAATAATAATAATAATAATAATCAGGTTTCATGAAATAACCCACAATTTGACGTCACCTCTGAACAGTCCCAGCTTAAACTACGCGTGGTTCTTGGCATAAGGCGAAACCCGTGAAAAACATAAAATATTCAACATTGAACGCTGATTGTCTGTCTACGCTAAAATACATTTAATATTATGAATTCCATCTCTGACCCGTAAATTATATACCTCATATAAACAACTGTGCAATCTGCAGTAAAATCTCCAGAACAAAAATTGTTTTGTTGGGTGGACACAATGATAAGGTTATGTGCTAAATCTCATAATTTTCCTTCAATTGGTTACTGAGATATGGAATTTTATATTGGGGCGGACAACAATAAACACACTATAATATATGTATATTTAAAAAGCTAATCTTCAAATACTAAAAGTAATAGTAAATAGTAGTTAATATTAAAAATAGTATATTTGATGTGTAACGTGAAAAGTAAAGATGGCGGCAAGGTCTACCATCAATAAATTCGATGCATAGTTACGAATCAGATCGTCAGGATCCCTTGGTGTTTTTTCGATAGATGTCTAATGAAAAATGACTAACTGTATATTATAATGTCGGTCAGTACTGTCTGTAGTGGACTGGTCGTAAACATTATCATCATATCAATTGCGTTGTGTTAGGGGTACAATACCCTTCATCGGGCTGTGTGATGGTGTACAGTCGGTCACATGGTCACATTTATAAGGGATACATCCAAGACACATGACTATTGACTACAACCGAACCACGTGGGGTGCTACATACAACCGGTCACATGCATAAGGATACATCCAGGACACATGAGCAATGGTTACAGCCAGTCAAATACTGCGTTGGTTCTGGTCACATGCTTAAGGATACATCTGGGACATGGGTTTAATGGCTACAACCGGACCACATGGGGACATCACATACAGCCAACCATTGGTTACTTCCGCTAACAGTTTTCCTACTTATTATAAGTTTGGTCGATATATTTATGATTTTGGCCATTATTTTTATCAGTTTGGCTAGTATTTTTCCTACTTTTCTTTATACTTGAGATTGAGATATTTCTTATTTTGGCCAACATTTGATTAGTTTAGCTAACATTTTCCCCCTACTTTGGTCGTTATGTTTAAAAGTTTGATTAAGATATTTCCTACTTTGGCCAGTATTTATAAATAGTTTGGCTTACATTTTTTTCCTACTTGGTGGATGTATTTATAAGTTTGGTCGACCGATTTATATATTAGGAAAACCTTTTTATTAGTCTGGCTTACAATTGTTTTCCTACTTGGTCGATATATTTATAAATTTGGTTAAGATATCTCCTATTTTGGTCATCATTTTTATTAATTTGGCTACCATTTTTCTGAATTTGTATAAGTTTGACTGAGATATTTCTTGTTTTGGCCAACAGTTTCATTAGTTTGGCTTTCAATTTTCTATATTGTATAAGTTTGTTCGAGACATTTCCTATGTCGGTCAATATTTTTGATTAGTTTGGCTACCATGTTTCCCATGTTTCATAAATTTGGGCGATATATATTTTTTTATTCTGGCTAACATTTTTATTAGTTTGGCTAGCATATTTTCTTATTTGGTTGATATATTTATAAGGTTGGTTGACATTCATTCCTACTTGATCGATATATTTATACGTTTGGTTGAGATATTTCCTATTTTGGACAACGTTTTTATTATGTTGGCTACCATTTTTCTTATTGTTTATTATATTGGTTGAAACATTTATTAATTTGGCCAAGAGTTTTATTAATTTAGCTAAAAAATATTCCTATGTATTATATGTTTGGTTGAGATATTTCTGTATTTGGCCAACATATTTAATGATTTGGCTAACATAATTTCTTACTTGAATGTTGAAGTGTTACATGAAATCTGTAGTTTTGTCTGGTGTGAAACGCAGCAATGAGCAGACAAGCTGAGGAAAAAACAAACATATATTGGTATTGGAAATAGGTTTCTGGGGAAAGTTGTAAAGAACCCTATGGAGAGACACAGAAGTAATGAAAGTGTAAATGCCTGATTTGAGACTTGATGTTTTCTCCGGTCAGGAGATTGCGAACGTGCCATGTCATGTTACACGAGACTCCTAAGGTTGAGGTGCGTCAGCTTGTATTCGTATGTAATATAATACAACTGATAAGCTGCGCTAAACACTCGTCGTTGTATGACCCGCTAGTTGTTAAGTGAAGCCATTCCTCCCCCGACTAGCGTCGGTGATCACCATTATCCTCTCCGACTACGAGAGCGGCTTTTTCGGGTTCTGTGATAAATCTGTTATACCCGCGTATGCTGCTTTTCGAGACCGCGTTATGTTGTATTGATGCTGTGACAGTAGCGTCACGTTCTATGGTGTTATTCGGTGACTCTAGTACTACATGGACATAGAAAAGAGAGCGAAGGAGACAATCTCTTTAAGAGGTAGCGGAATCACTCCCATACATGATTATCATCACGAGTTAGGTCCCCTGGTTCAACAACCGAAGGACAACTTTTATCTGTAGTACCCCTCTTAACCACGTGTCTCAGTTGTACCCGTACACATGTGATCGGATGCAATACCACGTTTGACTGTATGTATCCTTATGCATGCACCCGGCTGTATGTAATGTCCCCATGTGGTCCGGTTTTAGTCATTAACCCCGTGTCCCAGATGTATCCTTAAGCATGTGACCGGAATCAACGACCCTTTGTCTGGCTGTAACCATCACCCACGTGTCCTGGATGTATCCTTATGCATGTGACCAGTTGTATGTAGTTTACCCACGTGGATCGCTTGTAACCATTAGCAACGTGTCTTGGGTGTATCCCTTATAAATGTGACCATATGTCCGGCTGTATACTATCACACAGTCCGATGAAGAGTCTTGTTTCCCTAATACATCGCCGTTGATATGATGATAGTGTTTACGACCCATCCAATACAGACAGTACTAACCGCCATTAGAATATACAGTTGGTTACGTATAATTAGAAATATATCGGAAAAACCCAAGGCCTTCTGACGATTGGATTCGTAAATATGCATCTAATTTATTGATTGTAGACCTCCTAGCCCGTGCCGCCATCTTTAATTTTCACTTTACACATCAAATATACTATGTTTTTTTAAAATAAGAACTCGTATATACTATCACTCTTAGATCTTAAAGTTTAGTTTTTAAATATACAAACCTGGAAGCAATTAAGTATCTTACCACGAGAGATTTGAAAATTAATCTCCTTAAGGCTTGTTGTGTCGACACATTAACGCATCTAAGAAAGTCTTTGAAGCTCATGGGCTATTCCGATCATCTACACCATATACAAGGGGCTTCTCATAAGTCTTTAGCCTGACCATGAAAGAGTAGGCGGAGAAAATTGAAATTTGGCACAGTGCTTATTCCTTCTCAATGTAGCTACCATCTGAATGTATGCACTTCTGCCATCTCTGCGTGACCTTGAAATGACCTTCAGAATAAAACAACCTATTTCTCGAACTAAACCAGTTATCACAAGCCAGTATGACATCTTCGTCACCGTCAAGACGATTTCCTTTCAGCTGTTTTTTACGATTTGGTGAATCCAGGTCTCATCTACCGTCCCCATGGTCTCTTACATGTTTTTAGACCGCCACATGTTGAGCAACTGGCAACTGCAATCAACCCGTGTTTGTTTCTGTTCACATGTCAGCAGGCGCGGGGCACACACTTTTCTCATGTTCAGTCTGTTGTGTAAAATTCTAAAAACTGTACTCTTACTCAGTTTTTCTGATGCGGATATCTCTGCAATTGTCATTTTCCTATCCTGGTCTATGAATTTCTTCACTTTTGTAGCATTTGCATCATTGCACTGTGAGTACGGTCGTCCTGGTATTGGAAGATCTGCAACTTGGGAACGGCCACACTTAAACTGCAAACACCAATTTTTTTACAGAAGCATAGGAAGGAGAGTCTTCCTCAAACACTGGACCTTATCTCCTTGTGTATTTCTGTAGGTGTTTACCCTGTAAAATCAAGAATTTTATCACAGTCCTGGCGTCTGATTTCGCCATTGTTCTGACAAACCGTTGGATGTGCAGATCTAGTCAATAGGGTGCGTTGTGCCATGCACCATATCGGGAAAACCAGTTGAGTTAGGACATTCATAATTCATATATCCAGTAAAAATTGAATGCGCTATACATGTGCCAAATTTAAATTTTCTTCGCCTAATCCTTCATGGTCAGGCTAAAGACTTATGAGAAGTCCCTTGTATACAGGCCATACTACTTACTATGACATCCGCATTTTCCTTCCAGATAATTAACTGCGACGAGGCTATGTAGTTATTCTTCGCTACTTATAGACACACACAGTGATTAGGCGGCTACATACTGACATCACATCACTGTCTCCCACGGACGAATAGAGAGGAAGACGACCATTCATAAATACAGATACACACAGACACCCATACAGCCGGACATAGAGATACACAGATATATAGAACGATGGCTACATAGTTAGCCAGATAGACAAATGGATAGAATCAGGCCTACAGTCACGTGTTTCTATTATGTTTAAGGTTTTCATTTAACGAGCTGAAACCGTATGATGATAGTGTTCGGAAGCACGTATGTAGCTACTAGTCCACTCACCCACCCTTTACCAACGAATTTCACTAATCCATACACACTAAAACCAGTAATACCGGCCATCTTTTCCTTTTTAAGGTTGTCATGTGAAGAGCTGTAACCCATATGACGACCGACCGACCGACCGATTTCCCCCACTTGCTGACCCCATCCCCTCGCGCTCCAATTGCCTTGGCAATAATTAACAATAGCTTTCACGTTAAAAAAAATAGGCAATGTGTTGCCATGGCAGACATAGGACGTTGAGATGTGAAGGTCCATGGTATTATGAAAAGGGAGCTGCAGTTGCATCGTAGGCTAGACACTGGCAAGTGCAGTCGCCGAAAACAGTGCAGGTTAGGGTTTCCGATTTTCCCGGACATAAAAAAAGCTGTCAGCTTAGTTAACTAATGTAAAGTAAAGTAAAGTAATCTAATTCCACGCTTTGAAGAATATACGTATAAGTCACCAGTCCCGTAAGGTACACCCATATGAGTAACATGAATAATGGGGAGTTGGAGGAGATGGCTCTTTGTTTCAACCTAAGCATGAATACGGCGGAAATACCTCAGGATTGGCTGCACAGCTACTTGGTTCCACTCCAGACTTAATGGATACCGAATCATAACCCTGCATAACATCTTTGGCAAACTCCTCAAAAAAATAGTAGCCCGCAGGCTCCAGTGACATTTGGAAAGTCGTAATATGCTTCCCGAAGGGCTCGGTAGTTACCGGCCGGGGAAGGACACGTGGGCCAATGTGGCTACATTTGTGTTTGGTGTCTATGAGGGCTTCCAGGATAAACAAGAGACAGTGGTGATAGCTCTTGGCCTGGAGGATGCGTATAACAGGGTTATTTATGATTGGCTGATATACACCCTGTTGGACATGGACGTCGCCCTTGCCTTTTCAGATGGGTTGCGGCAGTTCTTTATGAGCGTAAGGTTGCACTGGGTATGGGTTCCTGGTGTTCTGATCCATGTACGATTACACCTGGTTTGCCACAGGGATATGCCATGTCCTCGGTGCTTTTTTATGTCTACACCAGAAAAGTCGCAGCTATTGAGACACCAGGTGTTGGTAGAATCTTGACATTTGCAGATGATGTGCTGCTGTACAGACATGGAAAAGATAGGGAACGTTTGGCTGCAGATTTACAGGTGGCAGTAAACAGGGTGACAGAGTGGTGCAGAGACGCAGGGCCGTTAAAAACCCAGGCAAGGCATCGGTTGCATGGTACTCCCTGGATAATAGGATTGTGAAGGCAGATGTCCCATGTAATATATTGAATGGATGTCCTCTTAGTAGAGAGAGTAAATTGAAGTACTTGGGTATCACCTTCTTTTAAAGATCATATGGAGGCATTGGTGGTGAAAGCTGGTAGGGGACTTAATGCTTTGAGGGCGATGGCAGCAACCGGGTAGAGCACAGGATGCCTTATAGGCTCTTTCAGCAGTTAATAATTTATGTCATTACGTATGGTTTGAGGCTGCTGACAGTATCAAAGAGCCAGCTTTAAAGGTGGGAACCCATACAAAATGCGGCCATGCGGGTGATTCTGCGGTGCACACGGGGCACACCAATTATATGCATGAGGCATATCCTGGCGCTACCAACAATGGCGGATAAGCATAGGGTCGTTTCAGGCCAGATGGTACCTGAGAGTTGATACAAATAGGGATCACCCCCAGCGTGAAGCCATAGATATGGTCAAAGGTCTGGCACAGGCAGAAATATCTATGCGTCAGATGTGTGATCTATAGACCATCAATCGTGAAAAATGAGTTGGTTGAAGTACCGGCATACAGGACAGACTAGCCCTATACTTTTACATTGAACATGTACAGTTCAAGAGCATTAGCAGTTTTGCCTTTGTGATCCTATGAACAAACATTCGGTAACACACACACACACACACACGCGCGCGCGCGCGCACACGCACACGCACACACGCGTGGGTTAACAAAGTCTTCAGTTAGTTTAGTTTAGTTTAGTCGTTGGATCAACATCACGGCACACGGTTTAACCCATAAGTGCTCCGTTTTCCTCCTAACTCAAACCTGAGTCTGGAGAAACTCAGCTCAGTGCACGAACTCCGTTGCGTCGGCGAGGATCCTGAAATACTTTGGATATATTTTTAACTTGAAATTATGGTCTGGGCAGCGCCGTTAGACTACTCTTTTTCGATTTCCAACTGCCAAGGGATGTTTTACAGTGCGCAACAATACACACGGGCGTTCGATCTCACTACCCAGATACCAGGGGAAATTTTATTACTGGAAGTCCAGGTGGATTCTTTTAAATAAATCCCGGTCCTCACCGGGGCCTGAACCCGAGACCTCCAGCACTCGAGGCGGACACCATACCTCGAGACCACTCATCCCCCTACCAAAGTCTTCCAGGGGATCAACCACCCATAGACAACCAAACAATTACCCATCAACCAACCAGTTACCCAGCCAACCAAGGAGTAATATAAACTGGATAGCGGAGCAAGTACGATGGCAGCGTATCTGGATGTCAGAAAAGTCCCCTTTCTGCTATGTTTATTGCCCCTGACCACCTTGACACTCCAGACGGTGAGTCCACCCAGGTCATGACTCCCAGATGTATTTTTCCTGTCGTGCGCTCGCACATCCAGTTTCGAGACGTTCAACTATATTTGACACAAATACACCGCTATGTCCGCCTGCTCACAAGTCATCCCACCCTCGGGAAGGCTAATATTGTACAGCCGGTGTGTCATAGCTTGCCTAAATTATCTCGGTACCTTTCATTCGACCGCTAAACATGCAGTTCATGTAATCGGCCATCTGCCTCTGTCGCCGTCTCCACATCCGTGTTTCGCTATAGTCCCAGTAGATTATATTGCCGCCGACTGCCTTCGTCGTACCCCACACACAGCTGAAGGTGCCGCTCTCCTGTACGCACACAGAGGCAGTCAGCTGTGTCTCTGGGCTAATGTTAGTGCAGGCTTGGTCTCCTTTCCCCTCACTTTGTCTATTGTGAGGAGCGCGGTCCTGGCCTGGACGTTTGAGCATCACCACTAGCGATGGTTGCTATTGTTGGCTGCAGAGATTGAACTTCGGACATGTTTAGATCCTGGTGACATCTACATTGCCGTGACCTCCCCCCCCCCTCTCTAACATCTCCGACGTTGGTGCACTAGAATTACTTTGTACAGAAGCTACCAGGTTGGCACGAGGCGGCAAAGGTTATTTCAATCTTGGTTGAGAGATTAGTTTGCTTCAGGTTGAGTTAGAGACTCCCATAACTATGATGTTGTCCTGCTTCTCTATTTTATTTAGCACGTTATGGTGGTCTGCGTAGAATTTCTCGCATTCTTGCTCATATTTATTGGTAATGTTTAATGTTACATATCCCTTACATGACGTTGCAGTCAACACCAGCATTTTTCAGCTACTGTTGATGTACTAGGCAAGATTCCGCTCAGTAGTGTGCCATTGCTTTCTGAGCGACCGGCTCACAATCCCTTAAATTACCAGAGCGGCGCGAACTACTGCCGATTCTCGCGCAGCTGCGTTACTCACGAGAATATACGGAATTACGGAGAAAGACGAAAACACCTACGTCAGGGAGTTCGGTTTGTTTGTATTACATGGTGCGTATATTCGTACATATGTTGTAATTGTTTGTTCTTTTATTCTCACTGTTATGAATCTTGTTGATATATATATATATATTATTTCGAGTATACCATTGCTAGCCGTGGTTCAATGACTATTCCCACACCGTGTCTTGCCCTTTCTTGTTGTTCCACTCTAGAGTAGACAAACGTGTAACTGTGGTGGATCTCCTTGCATCCTTCTTCCTCTATTCTGGTGTCGGCTATTCCCATCAGTCCAACATTCCTCTCTTCTGTTTTTTATATTACTTCTTCTTCTTTACTATTAAAACCGAGGACATTCATTGTATCTATTTTTTTTTTTTGAATCGCTGATCTATCTCGTAGTCCATTAACATTGCCGGGTCTATATCCATTTGGGTCAGTCCATTTATATTTCTTAGATTTTCTACTAGCAGAGTGAAGATCCCCTGCTGGCTTTCTAGACCAGTCGCAAGTTTAGGACAAAATGTGAACATAGGGAGTCCGTCCTCTATGGCGAGCCAAAGCCTCCGTTAGCCTATGACCTCGCGGTCATGGTTTCCCAGTCTACACCACGTGGAGGTGAGGGTTGACTTGTGTAGTTGCGGGTCATCGGCAGGCAATTTTCACTTGTCACCCCTCCTGGGAGAGGCTAGCCTATCTTAACCCGTCACCCCTCCTGGGAGAGGCTAGCCTATTTTAACCCGTCACCCCTCCTGGGAGAGGCTAGCCTATCTTAACGCTGCTGGCTTCAGGGCCAGGCGCAGTTCACACCTTGTAGACCCTCGTTGACCTTGTAGATTTCAGCATATCATTAGGTAAATATCCACTGCTGTAAATATCATTCAACATTTTTTTAATACTTCTACTCCAAATTCTCCCAGTACTTCTAATTCTTCTATTGTGATTCCATCTGTCCTGGCTGTTTTCCATTTCTTTATAAGTTTGACAGCATCTTCATTTAGAATCGGAAGACCTTCTTAGTTACTTTCTTCTGGTAATTCTTCCCTTTCTTCATCATATAATTCTCTTATATAATCATTCCAACTCTTCATTATACCTTCCTCCAATAATATAATTTCCTGTTTGTTTTTGTTTTTGTGTTTGTGTTTGTTTTATTTCAAACACCATGTGTTCAATCTAAGTTTTCTTCCCGTGAGCTATATGATTTCTCCGTGCATATTTTTTGTTTCTTTAATATAATTTAATTTAAGTTTCTTGCGCTGCTCGTTTAACCAACTTTATTTTGCCTTCACACACTCCTATTATACATTTATTTATCTTATCATACTCTTGTTTCCCCTCTGACGTGTCTCCACCTTGTCGTGATAGAGGGGTTTGCGTATTCCAATGACCCCAAGAGCTATGCCGACGGTAGCACAGCTTCTGGTAGGGTCTCCCATGTCGGACAGGTCAAGGGATAGGAACCAGACCAAGAGAGACACACACCTGCTGCCTTGCAGGTAGACTAGGGACAGTCAAAGGCCAGGGATAAGCAAATCCATTGCACTTAAAGTTCTAATCATGCACACGATGCCAATACATTCTTGGTCCAGATACTTGTCCTACAGCCCTCAGCTGCGGGATTTTGCTGAGCGCTTTTAAGCTTTTAAGTCAATATCCCCCGGATGAGAGGGCCTGGCCGTACTCGCTCTCTGCTGCATGGAGGTAAGATGCTGAGCCAGCAGCACATGTAGCCTACCTCGCGAACGTTACTAAAGGTTAAAAAGCGTCCTATTCGCACGCAACGATTGCGATGTAAGTCTGTCTCGAAAAACTTCATTGAGTGAGCGTAATCGAAGGTCGAAAAACGTCTCATTAACACGAATTTGAACGATTGGCAAGCGAATCCATTACGTGGAAGTCCGAAGCGAAAGCTAGCTGAGTGGATGTCGTCTGCAGACTGACCGTTCTTGTTTTGTGCGCCGAGCGGCCTGCGGCGAACCAGATGCCCAATACATGGAAATGAGGAATTAAAGCAACCTTGTGCAATACGTGACGATTCCTTAGGTGAGCCCAGTACTAGAGCGCTATGTGTCGGCTCTGCAATTAAAGAAGCCTCCCTGGATGGCGGATAATGCCCATGGACCGTCGCTGCCTTCCCTTGAGAGCTGACCGTGAAGTCTAAGACCGTTCTAACTTGGACAGCACCACAACAGTGAGAGACCCAAGTGAAGGCTAACCCAATAAAAAATTCAATTACGTCTGGATAAAAAATAACAACACTCCGGATGAACGTAGAAGAAGAAGAAGATACTCATGTGTGTCATCTTTAATGTGTTTCCCATTGTCCATCAACTTTGAGATTTCCTAAGTCTTCCATAAACTTCTAGTGCCTTCAGAGAAGCCTTTCAGGACTAGGAAGTATACATGTTGTACTATTGTTGGTGTATATAAATAGGTGTTTATTGGCTAAAGTGGTATAAAGAGTGTGTGGTTGTTGGTGTATGTAAAGAGGTGTATCATGGTTAAGTGGTATAAAGAGTGTGTCATTGCTGGTGTATATAAAGAGGTGTATGCTGGTGTATATAAAGAGGTGTATCATGATTAAGTGGTATAAAGAGTGTGTCATTGCTGGTGTATGTAAAGAGGTGTTTCATGGCTTCATTGGTATAAATAGTGTGTGGTTATTGGTGTATGTAAAGAGGTGTTTCATGGCTTCAGTGGTATAAAGAGGTGTATGCTGGTGTATGTAAAGAGGTGTATCATGGTTAAGTGGTATAAACAGTGTGTCATTGCTGGTGTATGTAAAGAGGTGTTTCTTGGCTTCATTGGTATAAATAGTGTGTGGTTATTGGTGTATGTAAAGAGCTGTTTCATGGCTAAAGTGGTATACATAGTGTGTGGTTATTGGTGTATGTAAAAAGGTGTATCATAGTTAAGTGGTATACCGAGAGTGTTATTGCTGGTGTATGTAAAGAGGTGTTGCATGGCTAAAGTGGTATAATTAGTGTGTGGTTGTTGGTGTATGTAAAGAGGTGTATCATGGTTAAGTGGTATAAAGAGTGTGTCATTGCTGGTGTATGTAAAGAGGTGTTTCATGGCTTCAGTGGTATAAAGAGTGTGTCATTGCTGGTGTATGTAAAGAGGTGTATCATGGTTAAGTGGTATAAAGAGTGTGTCATTGCTGGTGTATGTAAAGAGGTGTTTCATGGCTTCAGTGGTATAAATAGTGTGTGGTTATTGGTGTATGTAAAGAGGTGTATCATGGTTAAGTGGTATAAAGAGTGTGTCATTGCTGGTGTATGTAAAGAGGTGTTTCATGGCTTCAGTGGTATAAAGAGTGTGTCATTGCTGGTGTATGTAAAGAGGTGTATCATGGTTAAGTGGTATAAAGAGTGTGTCATTGCTGGTGTATGTAAAGAGGTGTTTCATGGCTTCAGTGGTATAAAGAGTGTGTCATTGCTGGTGTATGTAAAGAGGTGTTTCATGGCTTCAGTGGTATAAAGAGTGTGTCATTGCTGGTGTATGTAAAGAGGTGTATCATGGTTAAGTGGTATAAAGAGTGTGTCATTGCTGGTGTATGTAAAGAGGTGTTTCATGGCTTCAGTGGTATAAATAGTGTGTGGTTATTGGTGTATGTAAAGAGGTGTATCATGGTTAAGTGGTATAAAGAGAGTGTTATTGCTGGTGTATGTAAAGAGGTGTTTCATGGCTTCAGTGGTATAAAGAGTGTGTCATTGCTGGTGTATGTAAAGAGGTGTATCATGGTTAAGTGGTATAAAGAGTGTGTCATTGCTGGTGTATGTAAAGAGGTGTTTCATGGCTTCAGTGGTATAAAGAGTGTGTCATTGCTGGGTGTATGTAAAGAGGTGTATCATGGTTAAGTGGTATAAAGAGAGTGTTTATTGCTGGTGTATGTAAAGAGGTGTTTCATGGCTTCAGTGGTATAAAGAGTGTGTCATTGCTGGTGTATGTAAAGAGGTGTATCATGGTTAAGTGGTATAAAGAGTGTGTCATTGCTGGTGTATGTAAAGAGGGTTTCATGGCTTCAGTGGTATAAATAGTGTGTGGTTATTGGTGTATGTAAAGAGGTGTATCATGGTTAAGTGGTATAAAGAGTGTGTCATTGCTTGGTGTATGTAAAGAGGTGTTTCATGGCTTCAGTGGTATAAAGAGTGTGTGTCATTGCTGGTGTATGTAAAGAGGTGTATCATGGTTAAGTGGTATAAAGAGTGTGTCATTGTGGTGTCTGTTCAGTGGTTTCATGGTAGTGGTATGAGTGTGTCATTGCTGGTGTATGAAGAGGTGTTATATGGCTTAAGTGGTTAATAGTGTGTGTTTGGTGTATGTAAAAGTGTATCATGGTTAAGTGGTATCCGAGAGTGTTCATTGCTGGTGTATGTAAAGAGGTGTTTCATGCGCTAAAGTGGTATAATTAGTGTGTGGTTGTTGGTGTATGTAAAGAGGTGTATCATGGTTAAGTGGTATAAAGAGTGTGTCATTGCTGGTGTATGTAAGGAGGTGTTTCATGGCTTCAGTGGTATAAATAGTGTGTGGTTATTGGTGTATGTAAAGAGGTGTATCATGGTTAAGTGGTATAAAGAGAGTGTTATTGCTGGTGTATGTAAAGAGGTGTATCATGGTTAAGTGGTATAAACAGTGTGTCATTGCTGGTGTCTGCCGAGAGGTGTTTCATGGCTAAAGTGGTATAGTGTGTCATTGCTGGTGTCTGCCGAGAGGTGTTTCATGGCTAAAGTGGTATAAATAGTGTGTGGTTGTTGGTGTTTGTAAAGAGGTTTATCATGGTTAAGTGGTATAAAGAGTGTGTCATTGCCGGTGTCTGCCGAGTGGTGTTTCATGGCTAAAGTGGTATAGTGTGTCATTGCTGGTGTCTGCCGAGAGGTGTTTCATTGCTAAAGTGGTATATAGATTGTGTCGTAGCTGGTGTATGTAAAGAGGTGTTTCATGGCTAAAGTGTTATAAATAGTGTGTCATTGCTGGTGTATATAAAGAAGTGCTTCATGGCTTCAGTGCTGGTGTCTGCCGAGAGGTGTTTCATAGCTAAATTGGTATAAAGAGTATGTCACTGCTTTTGCCTTCCGTGAGACGTTACTCGGCTCTGGAGATATAAAGAGTGTGTCATTGCTGATGTCTGCCGAGAGGTGTGTCTGGGCAATGGGGTTTAAAGAGTGTATCATTGCTGGCACAAGGTCGCTTGATCAAGCAGTCGCGTGTAGGCAACACAATTTATTTCAACTAAGATGTATGAAAACCTCGAACCGCACCTAGAAATGATCAATTTGTCCACTGACTTGCGCTACAAGTTCCTGTTAGAACACATCACTTTCTATGTCACTAGAACATCCACGGCTCTTCTATTGATGTTCAACTCTATATTTCTTCTGTCTATACTTTGAAACGGTCTGATGATAACAAACTCCTGCATCATTCCGACTGTTATCTCTTTTTGTGTGAACAGTCATTTTATGTTTACTTTAGTCGACGGATTAACATCAAAGCAAACGGGAGTAACCCATAAGTGTTCTGTTCTACTCATAACTCAAGCCGGAGTCCGGAGAAACTCAGTTCACTGCACGAACTCCGTATCAGCGGCGAGGATCCTGAAAATACTTTGGGTAGATATTTAACTCGAAATTTTGCCTGGACAGCACCCATTAGGGATACACAAAGTGGAGAGTGGAAAAGAAGAAGTAACAAAGACATTTATGATTTGTTTAAGTCCCCGCTAATCACTGGTATCATGAAGGCTAATAGACTACAATGGCTGGGGCATATAGAAAGAATGGAAGATAATAGGGAAACAAAACTCGCTTACACTCAGGAAATAAATGACCGTAGACCCCGAGGTAGACCAAGAAGGCGGTGGAGAGATAATATACATACAGACCTACAAGCACTTGGAATCAACGACTGGCAAGAGAAGGTCCACCAGAGAGACGAATGGAGACAGATTGTATTTGCAGCAAAGAACCTCAATGGCTCGGAATGCTGAAGAAGAAGAAGAAGCACCGTTGTGCTATTCTTTTTCGATTTCCAACTGCCAAGGGATGTTTTACTTGCGTAACAATACACACGGGCGTCCAATCTCATTACCCAGAGACCAGGGGACATATTATTACTAGAACTGCACGTTAAAAACAGTCCGGTCCTCACCGGACCTCCAGCACTCGAGGCGGACACCTTACTCTGAGACCACTCAGCCCCCCCCCCCTCCCACGTGTCATTTTATCTCTTGTCTCAACGTTTTTGAATGTATATCTTGAAAACTACATTGTGAACAACGTACGGAATTATGAACAGATAATGCACAATAATGCCCCAGTATATCACTGAATCAAAATAACAGTTAGAGAGATGTTACATGGGCCTGGAATACGCGTTGTTAGTTAAAATATAAACAATTTACGCGAAGCAGATGGCATACAATCGACAGATAAAAGTAAAACAGATCTACAAAAACTGTTCGGCATTTGAATAGCAGAGATCGATACAATAAAAACAAAGACTTTGACTGAATATAAAGAAATGAGAAACACTGGTTTTAACAAAGAAATAATTAACACTAACATAATATATTACTTTAGAAGGGCAAATGCTTAACCAAGTCAAAGACTTTGACATACAGGGACAAATATAACACCACATGAACCATGCATAACAGAGGTGTTATGAACAGAGCAGGCCAAGCGAAAATCTAGAAGAAGAGAAACACCGGATTTATTACCTTAAAAACATTACAAGCATTTATGACAAGCAGCTAACATGACCATTTGAATATAGTAAACCATTTGAAGACAAACAGCTGATATTTCCAACTGAAGACGATAAACAATTAAAGACAGACAGTGAATATTCCAATATAAAATGCAAACAATTAGGTATATTTAGCTCCTGCGAAAAAAAGAGATACTAAACTAATATTCCAGTTGAAGACAATAAAACAGTTGAAGACAAACAGCAGGTTTATTCAGCCGAAGACAATTAAAGGCCATTGACTATATTATTATGTTTCCTTACATATGGTGTTGTGAAAAGAAGGATACTTCATTCGGATGGAGGATTACGGAGTCAAGTGCCGATGAATGAAAGTTGATAGCGCGGTCGTCTATCCATGAAATGGAATAGAACAGAACGGTCTGCAGACAATGACAGTCAGAATATTCATCAGAATACCAGAGGCCATGTCAATCTTTCCCACTATAAGTTTCTTACCTTCACAATTGAGGAACACTTCTTTCGTTTGTCCCTATTGTTCATTGTACAATCGTTGTATTTATTTTTCTGTGTTTCTCTTTTTACACGCTTAATTGTATTCCCTCACATCTAATTTTACTTCTAATAATTGTGGTTTGTTTTTATAATCTCTACTCTGTTGTTAAATCTTTACATGTTACGACTATTTAGAGACAAACATCTTATAAGCCCAGTTGGAGACAGCCCAACAACTGAAGAGAAATCTTTACATGTTACGACTATTTAGAGACAAACATCTTATAAGCCCAGTTGGAGACAGCCCAACAACTGAAGAGAAATCTTTACATGTTACGACTATTTAGAGACAAACATCTTATAAGCCCAGTTGGAGACAGCCCAACAACTGAAGAGAAATCTTTACATGTTACGACTATTTAGAGACAAACATCTTATAAGCCCAGTTGGAGACAGCCCAACAACTGAAGAGAAATCTTTACATGTTACGACTATTTAGAGACAAACATCTTATAAGCCCAGTTGGAGACAGCCCAACAACTGAAGAGAAATCTTTACATGTTACGACTATTTAGAGACAAACATCTTATAAGCCCAGTTGGAGACAGCCCAACAACCTGAAGAGAAAATCTTTTACATGTTACGACTATTTAGAGACAAACATCTTATAAGCCCAGTTGGAGACAGCCCAACAACTGAAGAGAAATCTTTACATGTTACGACTATTTAGAGACAAACATCTTATAAGCCCAGTTGGAGACAGCCCAACAACTGAAGAGAAATCTTTACATGTTACGACTATTTAGAGACAAACTCTTATAAGCCCAGGTTGGAGACAGCCCAACAACTGAAGATAAATCTTTACATGTTACGACTATTTAGAGACAAACATCTTATAAGCCCAGTTGGAGACAGCCCAACAACTGAAGAGAAATCTTTACATGTTACGACTATTTAGAGACAAACATCTTATAAGCCCAGTTGGAGACAGCCCAACAACTGAAGAGAAATCTTTACATGTTACGACTATTTAGAGACAAACATCTTATAAGCCCAGTTGGAGACAGCCCAACAACTGAAGAGAAATCTTTACATGTTACGACTATTTAGAGACAAACATCTTATAAGCCCAGTTGGAGACAGCCCAACAACTGAAGATAAATCTTTACATGTTACGACTATTTAGAGACAAACATCTTATATAAGCCCAGTTGGAGACAGCCCAACAACTGAAGAGAAATCTTTACATGTTACGACTATTTAGAGACAAACATCTTATAAGCCCAGTTGGAGACAGCCCAACAACTGAGAGAAATCTTTACATGTTACGACTATTTAGAGACAAACATCTATATAAGCCCAGTTGGAGACAGCCCAACAACTGAAGAGAAATCTTTACATGTTACGACTATTTAGAGACAAACATCTTATAAGCCCAGTTGGAGACAGCCCAACAACTGAAGAGAAATCTTTACATGTTACGACTATTTAGAGACAAACATCTTATATAAGCCCAGTTGGAGACAGCCCAACAACTGAAGAGAAATCTTTACATGTTACGACTATTTAGAGACAAACAGCTTATAAGCCCAGTTGGAGACAGCCCAACAACTGAAGATAAATCTTTACATGTTACGACTATTTAGAGACAAACATCTTATAAGCCCAGTTGGAGACAGCCCAACAACTGAAGAGAAATCTTTACATGTTACGACTATTTAGAGACAAACATCTTATAAGCCCAGTTGGAGACAGCCCAACAACTGAAGAGAAATCTTTACATGTTACGACTATTTAGAGACAAACATCTTATAAGCCCAGTTGGAGACAGCCCAACAACTGAAGAGAAATCTTTACATGTTACGACTATTTAGAGACAAACATCTTATATAAGCCCAGTTGGAGACAGCCCAACAACTGAAGAGAAATCTTTACATGTTACGACTATTTAGAGACAAACATCTTATAAGCCCAGTTGGAGACAGCCCAACAACTGAAGAGAAATCTTTACATGTTACGACTATTTAGAGACAAACATCTTATATAAGCCCAGTTGGAGACAGCCCAACAACTGAAGAGAAATCTTTACATGTTACGACTATTTAGAGACAAACAGCTTATAAGCCCAGTTGGAGACAGCCCAACAACTGAAGATAAATCTTTACATGTTACGACTATTTAGAGACAAACATCTTATAAGCCCAGTTGGAGACAGCCCAACAACTGAAGAGAAATCTTTACATGTTACGACTATTTAGAGACAAACATCTTATAAGCCCAGTTGGAGACAGCCCAACAACTGAAGAGAAATCTTTACATGTTACGACTATTTAGAGACAAACATCTTATAAGCCCAGTTGGAGACAGCCCAACAACTGAAGAGAAATCTTTACATGTTACGACTATTTAGAGACAAACATCTTATATAAGCCCAGTTGGAGACAGCCCAACAACTGAAGAGAAATCTTTACATGTTACGACTATTTAGAGACAAACATCTTATAAGCCCAGTTGGAGACAGCCCAACAACTGAAGAGAAATCTTTACATGTTACGACTATTTAGAGACAAACATCTTATATAAGCCCAGTTGGAGACAGCCCAACAACTGAAGAGAAATCTTTACATGTTACGACTATTTAGAGACAAACATCTTATAAGCCCAGTTGGAGACAGCCCAACAACTGAAGAGAAATCTTTACATGTTACGACTATTTAGAGACAAACATCTTATATAAGCCCAGTTGGAGACAGCCCAACAACTGAAGAGAAATCTTTACATGTTACGACTATTTAGAGACAAACATCTTATAAGCCCAGTTGGAGACAGCCCAACAACTGAAGAGAAATCTTTACATGTTACGACTATTTAGAGACAAACATCTTATAAGCCCAGTTGGAGACAGCCCAACAACTGAAGAGAAATCTTTACATGTTACGACTATTTAGAGACAAACATCTTATAAGCCCAGTTGGAGACAGCCCAACAACTGAAGAGAAATCTTTACATGTTACGACTATTTAGAGACAAACATCTTATATAAGCCCAGTTGGAGACAGCCCAACAACTGAAGAGAAATCTTTACATGTTACGACTATTTAGAGACAAACATCTTATAAGCCCAGTTGGAGACAGCCCAACAACTGAAGAGAAATCTTTACATGTTACGACTATTTAGAGACAAACAGCTTATAAGCCCAGTTGGAGACAGCACACCAACTGAAGATAAATCTTTACATGTTACGACTATTTAGAGACAAACAGCTTATATAAGCCCAGTTGGAGACAGCCCAACAACTGAAGAGAAATCTTTACATGTTACGACTATTTAGAGACAAACATCTTATAAGCCCAGTTGGAGACAGCCCAACAACTGAAGATAAATCTTTACATGTTACGACTATTTAGAGACAAACAGCTTATAAGCCCAGTTGGAGACAGCACAACAACTGAACATAAATCATCATATCATCGTTTTGGTGACTGTACTTGTTTATCTCCGGTATAATTAAACCTACGAATGATATAATCTTATATTTTCGCTACGTTTCAAAATGGGATTTAATCGCAACATGTCCAGGCTTTCATCCATGTGTCTGGGGCTACCACTAGACAAAAATTGTCAGAATGTATAAAGAGACAGCAATGACACTCCATCATCAACATCAGAAATGTTACGTATGAAGTTCGCCAACAATATCAGAAACAGAACCCATAAGACGGAACTTAAACTTTTGATTCTTCAACTCACTCGGATGGTTCACTCGGACATGATATATCAACGTTGTGAACTGTGATATTTCACTGGACATGATATATCAACGGTGAACTGTGAGATGCAACGGGTGTTGTGTGAGACTAACACTGACATCATGATAATTACAAACTTGTGAGTTTACCAGCTGATGTGCATGATATATGAACGGTGTGAGTTTAACAGCAAATGTGCATGATATATGAAGATTGTGAGACATAAATATTGTTTATTGCGCTTGCAGTCTGTGGACTAACAATGGATGCAATTCTTCTTGCTGTGAGAAACAATGTGACGGCCTTTACAGCAAGTGGAGATAACTCTCATAAAATGTGTCTTGGCTTTCCAGAAATAGATCTGGATTATTACCCTTTGAATGATACTTGTATAATTGAATATCTCCGCCGCTATGCAGACATGCTTACATACTTATTCTCTGTAACTGTGTTGATAATCTACCCAATCATTGCTATTATTGGACTTCTTTTAAACACATTCAGTTTTTTCATCCTCAGAATACTTTCTGTAAAACACCACTCGTATATTCTTTTGCTGTATTTAAGTGTCACCAACAATATTTCTTTAGCTAGGCCGTTTATTGGCCTTGTTTCTCTTTGGCAAAAATGGAACACAACCTGTAATAAGTATCATAGCAGATGTATTATGTTCATCTGGCAACTTGTGACGTCATCGTATATAGTGGTGTACATATCAGTAGAGAGGCTGGTGGCTGTGTGTTTCCCGCTACATCTCAGTAAGCTTATTACACCGGGCAGGGTCAAGGGTGGCGTGTTCTTTCACATACTGTTGTCGTTGTTCTCGGGATATGCGATCCACTCTACTACCATGATCAGCATATCAAACTGAATATCTTGTAGGACGACATTTTGTCCACACCATTCCTGTAGCCATTGTAATCTTCAACTCTACTATGATAATCATCAAACTGTCAGTGTTGCACGTAAAACGTGGGGAAATGACGTCTCACACAAAGACCAGTAGACCCTCAATGCGTACAACCAAACTTCTATTGCTGGTCTGCTTTGTATTTTCTCTGGACGAACTTGCGTATGTCGCTGAAAATATTAGTACGTTTAACTTTAAAGTATATAATATGTCTAATATTATTACACTCTGGTGTATTGTAACTTTAACGAATATGTATTATCTTAATGCTTCATTACATTTTATCGTTTATATTGCTTTTAATAACAGGTTTAGAATGATTTCCAAGGATTTATTGCATGTCAAAGATTTTTCGCTCAACAGACAAGTCACAAAATTATTATATTAAAATTATCATGGACAAAAATATTTAAGATACTTGTCATGTTGTCTGTCATGTTGTCTGTCATATTATCTGTCATGTTGTCTGTCATGTTGTCTGTCATGTTGTCTGCCATGTTGTCTGTCATGTTGTCTGTCATATTGTATGTCATATTGTCTGCCATGTTGTCTGTCATGTTGTCTGTCATGTTGTCTGTCATGTTGTCTGCCATGTTGTCTGTCATGTTGTCTGTCATGTTGTCTGTCATGTTGTCTGTCATGTTGTCTGTCATGTTGTCTGTCATGTTGTCTGTCATGTTGTCTGTCATGTACGATTTATAGAAACTGTTGGAATTATGGTGATGCTCTTTACTGTGTTACTAATGTCATATACATGTCCTAGGAAGTAAAGTCTTGACATTTATGACATTACCCATTGACTACCGATGGTTCTAACAATATATGGCCAGCACATATACACAAATATGCTTCATTGCTTGGAATGTTGCCATTTACTT
The DNA here is from genome assembly GCA_014155875.1 of Cepaea nemoralis. Lineage (NCBI taxonomy): Eukaryota > Metazoa > Mollusca > Gastropoda > Stylommatophora > Helicidae > Cepaea > Cepaea nemoralis. Next base: position 156,021 of record JACEFZ010027682.1, read on the forward strand.
CCATTTTAGCCTTTTAATGTTCGTCTTTTCAAGCAGTTGTGCAATACTATGTTTTCTCCGGGGCTTACCGGTTTGCTGGGGGAATGAACAGGCGGACAGACTGGCTGGCTCTGTAAAACATGCTGGAGTATTGATGCATGACAAGGCGGACGTGGTTGCAGCCTTGTGGGAGCACGTGTACACCTCGGAGGAGCAAATAAATTATCATGGTCTGGCAAGAATGAGGCAGCGAGGAGTGACGATGGGATCTGGCCGACGTTCGACGCTCAGAGGAATGGCGAGACGGTCATATAATCAGAATGCTACTGGTACTGTTGTTGTTGGAAGTCTTCGCTGGCTGCTGAGGATGGGGACGGAGCGCCGATGGGAATGCCCCGAATGCTGTGATGTCGGTTCCTAGATCAATCAATCAATCAATCAATCAATCAATCATTCAATCAAACAATCAATCAATCACTACGTTTTCTTCACTATCGTTCTGTTTGCCCTTGTTATATCCATGTGACGAGGCAGACGTGAGTAAACACTTGCTATGCTTCACCCTTCACATGCAGTGTACGTAGCGTAAAGATTAGCCCAGACTGTTTGGCAGAATATTGTAGAAACACCACTAGCCGAGAATTATTACAATTGTTTTCACCACCATGTCTTCACCGCCTCCTGAAAGACTCTTTAGGCGGAGTTAAAGGTGTTTACATTTCTGTAATTTTGTGAACCACAATGAGTTAAATCTCTAAATCATAAATATAGCAGAGATTATGTAACAAACCAGAATTTATATTTTCCCTAGCATATTCAATCAATCAATCATGTGCCATGCCGGAAAGCGTGGGCGGTCATGATTCGCCATTTCACTCGATCACCAGAGTCGTGGATCAGCTCAGTGTTCCTGTCTCGTCCATGCCATGTGGCCAAGCCATCCAGGTATTTTCCTCTCGGTCTTCCTCTTGGTCTGTTCCCTTCGATCTTGCCAGTTGTCATTAAGTTCTCCAGTCCATTTCTTCTCATAACATGTCCAAAAAATTTTGACTGTCTACGTCTAATTTCTCTAATCAATCTACGATTTTCATTTGTCTCTTGTAGTACTTGGTCATTGGTTTTTCTATCTGTCCATGGTATTCTTTGCATTTTAGCCATATTAAATTAGAGTAGTAGGATAATTTTGTTATGCTGAGCAGCAAAGGCAATAGCCAATCAAATTACGTGACGTAGTCATAGTGACAAAGGATGTGGAAAATGGAGAAAAAGTGTCGATGTGCTTGTCAACTGATCCAGTAGCTTGTGTTCGTCGACCAGCCTGAGTGCTGTTATCAATTGTCTAGTTTACCTGTGTATAGTTTTATTACACATAATTATATTGTGTAGTTGCAGTTGTTCATACTGTTAAAGTTAAGAGACCTAAGTATTATACTTGTTGCCATATAGATTCTTCCCCATATGCACAATTAGATGATAGAAATATCTACAATTACATGGATACGTACAGTACACTGTATCATTTTGATATCGCGTGGAATCGTCACGTGTGGTACCGGATTCATGTTGTCCGTCGTCACCATAAGATTTTTCCCCCCCCCCCCCCGCATATCCTTTACAGGACATCGCTGTCAACATCATCATCTTTCAACTGATTGTTGATTTCTTGGCAAGATTACGCTCAGTAGTTTGCCATTGCTTTCTGAGCGACCGGCTCAATACCCCGTAAGTTACCGACGCGGAGAGAACCGCTACCAATTCTCGCGCAACGTCACGTTACTTACCAGAGTAGATTACGGAAAAAGTCGTATAACCTCTAGATCAGAGAGACCGGCCATCGTAAGATAGGATTCGTTAGTTAGCCCATTCTGTCTTACACTTTCCTGTTTACCTTGCTTCTCAAAAATACAGAGACACAATGGCTCTTCTACCACCGACCTCCTGAATTCATCACAACGACACGGTTTACTGCTCTACTGCGTCTGTGTTTAACTAACTTGTCCTTTATTTGGCCAATGTGGACAAGATGTTTCCATACGACTATTGACCGCACAGGAACCGAGCTCTGACAATCTATATCTATAAAAGGCGATGTGTGTCCGTCCGTCCGTTCTTTATGCGTTCGCGAACGGTCCATCCGATTGAGATGAAATTTTCTACACGTCTTCTTTTCATTCCTGTGCAAAATCGGCTACTTACTTACTAAAATTTATTATTTCATTTTTCATTATAATTTCTATATAGCAAGGGGACTTAACTCTAGAAAAATTATTTCAAGGGGCATAACTTTTAATAACATTTCTATATACTTTATAGTCATATTGTTGCATCGATTTCAAAGATTTATAAACTCTTTGTCTATAGTTATTTACAGGCTTATGAGTTATAATAAATAATGATATAATCTTTAAGACATTTTCAAAGTTTTCATAAAAATAATGCATAATGCATAACATTGTAACTCATCTTTTTATGCTTAAAGAAGTTATCTACAGTCATGTAGGTGATTAAAAACAGTTTTCATTAAAAATAATGGATGGTGTGTGGAAGGACATTCTTTTAAGTTACTGTGCGCCATGAGCTGGGCGAAGCCACGCCGGGTCAGATAGATAAACAGACAGACAGACAGACAGACAGATAGTCGGGAACGGGAGCTTATATGACTACTTATATGAATTAAATGAGATGCTCCCCACCAGGGACTGGGTGAAGCCGGGCCGGGTCAGCCAGACAGACAGACAGACAGATTGATAGATAGATAGATCCCCACCAGGGACTGGGCGAAGCCGGGCCGGGTCAGCCAGTACACTATAAACATGAAGCAAACAACCGGCATGACACGGGAGACAAGACTGTGACATCGTGACACGGGCGACATGACTGTGACATCATGACACGGGAGACAAGACTGTGACATCATGACACGGGAGACAAGACTGTGACATCGTGACACGGGCGACATGACTGTGACATCATGACACGGGAGACATGTCTGCGACATCATGACATGGGCGAATGACTGTTACATCATGACACGGGAGACATGACTGTTACATCATGACACGGGAGACATGACTGTGACATCATGACATGGGACACATGACTGTGACATCGTGACACGGGCGACATGACTGTGACATCGTGACACGGGAGACATGACTGTGACATCATGACACGGGAGACATGACTGTGACATCATGACACGGGAGACATGACTGTGATATCATGACACAGGAGACATGACTGTGACATCGTGACACGGGCGACATGACTGTGACATCGTGACACGGGAGACATGACTGTGACATCATGACACGGGAGACAAGACTGTGACATCGTGACACGGGCGACATGACTGTGACATCATGACATGGGAGACATGACTGTGACATCATGACACGGGAGACATGACTGTGACATCATGACACGGGAGACAAGACTGCGACATCATGACACGGGCGACATGACTGTGACATCGTGACACGGGCGACATGACTGTGACATAGTGACACGGGAGACATGACTGTGATATCATGACACGGGAGACAAGACTGTGACATCATGACACGGGAGACATGACTGTGACATCATGACACGGGAGACAAGACTGTGACATCATGACACGGGAGACATGACTGTGACATCATGACACGGGAGACATGACTGTGACATCATGACACGGGCGACATGACTGTGACATCATGACACGGGAGACATGACTGTGACATCATGACACGGGCGACATGACTGTGACATATTGAGACGGGAGACATGACTGTGACATCATGACACGGGAGACATGACTGTGACATCGTGAAACGGGAGACATGACTGTGACATCATGACACGGGAGACATGACTGTGACATCGTGACACGGGCGACATGACTGTGACATCATGACACGGGCGACATGACTGTGACATCATGACGCGGGCGACATGACTGTGCCATCATGACACGGGAGACATGACTGTGACATCGTGACACGGGAGACATAACTGTGACATCATGACACGGGAGACATGACTGTGACATTGTGACACGGGAGACATGACTGTGACATCGTGACACGGGAGACAAGACTGTGACATCGTGACACGAGCGACATGACTGTGACATCGTGGCACGGGCGACATGACTGTGACATCGTGACACGGGAGACATGACTGTGACATCGTGACACGGGCGACATGACTGTGACATCATGACACGGGCGACATGACTGTGACATCGTGACACGGGAGACATGACTGTGACATCATGACACGGGCGACATGACTGTGACATCATGACACGAGAGACATGACTGTGACATCATGACACGGGAGACATGACTGTGACATCATGACACGGGAGACATGACTGTTACATCATGACACGGGCGACATGACTGTGACATCGTGACACGGGCGACATGACTGTGACATCGTGACACGGGAGACATGACTGTGACATCGTGACACGGGCGACATGACTGTGACATCATGGTTTTAACGTGTTGCTTTTCCTCCTTGTGTTTGGTTGTCCACTTGTGATATGTCCCTTTAAATCTAAATACAAAATAAGAATATGAGTATGGATGGCAGCACAATAGGATTATTTCTTCTTTCAATAAAATCTAATATAGACAATTATTGTTTGGATTTCTTATCTGGTATCGGAAAAGAATTTGTAAATTGAACACGTAAACAAGATGCCATAGACCAGTGGTTATCAACCTTTTTTGGCCCATTTACCCCTTCACCATATATTCAGTATGTCATTATTTCTCCCTATAAATTTCCCCCGTCCCTACCAGTTTACGTAGAAATGGAATCTAAATTTAATAACACAAACTAGACCAAGTCTAGACGTCTATATAAAACATGATTTGCGGGTCTACTTATGTTATAACACGAATTTCAGAAGGGCGAGAAGTACAGAATCTTACAGTATGAACGAAAAAACAATATCAAGTATTCGATTCTTGTATTAATGCGATCATGAAATAATCTTGATTCTCCCCCCCCCCCCCCCCTGGAAACCCTAAAATTCCACCCTGCGGGAGGTGGGGGGGGGGGAGGGGAATCCCCACCGGTTGAGATCCACTGCCCTAGACAATAGGTGCTCACATGCCAAGTGCTGATTTATTTCTCTCTCGTTAGTCCTCGTCCACAGTCCAGGCCTCTTTGAGAGTTAAGAGTTACAAATCCAGAATTGGGGAACATTCAACAACTCAGTTATTAAATATCCTGGACTGAAGAATCTAGGTTCACTTAAACACCCTGTAATTAACATCCAAGTCTGGGGAGGAAGTGCATTTAAACTCAGTTATTAAATATCCTGGACTGAAGAAGCTAGGTTACTTAAACACCCTGTAATTAACATCCAAGTCTGGGGAGGAAGTGCATTTAAACTCAGTTATTAAATATCCTGGACTGAAGAAGCTAGGTACTTAAACACCCTGTAATTAACATCCAAGTCTGGGGAGGAAGTGCATTTAAACTCAGTTATTAAATATCCTGGACTGAAGAAGCTAGGTTACTTAAAAACCCTGTAATTAACATCCAAGTCTGGGGAGGAAGTGCATTTAAACTCAGTTATTAATATCCTGGACTGAAGAAGCTAGGGTTTCTTAAACACCCGTAATTAACATCCAAGTCTGGGGAGGAAGTGCATTTAAACTATTATTAAATATCCTGGACTGAAGAAATAGGTTATTAAAAACCCGTAATTAACATCCAAGTCTGGGGGGGAAATGCATTTTTTAAACTCAGTTATTAAATATCCTGGACTGAAGAAGCTAGGTTACTTAAACACCCTGTAATTAACATCCAAATCTGGGGGGAAGTGCATTTAAACTCAGTTATTAAATATCCTGCGAAGAAGCTAGGGTTTCTTAAAACCCTGTTTAACACCAAATCTGGGGAGGAAGTGCTTTTAAAATCAGTTATTAAATATCCTGGGCTGAAGAAGCTAGGTTCTTAAACACCCTGTAATTAAAATCCAAGTCTGGGAGAAGTGCATTTAAACTCAGTTATTAAATATCCTGGAAACTGAAGAAGCTAGGTTACTTAAAACACCCTGTATTAACATCAAGTCTGGGGAGGAAGTGCATTTAACTCAGTTATTAAATATCCTGGACTGAAGAAGCTAGGTTACTTAAACACCCTGTAATTAACATCCAAGTCTGGGGAGGAAGTGCATTTTACAACTCAGTATTAAATATCCTGGACTGAAGAAGCTAGGTTACTTAAACACCCTGTAATTAGCATCCAAGTCTGGGAGGAAGTGCATTTAAACTCAGTTATTAAATATCCTGGACTGAAGAAGCTAGGTTACTTAAACACCCTGTAATTAACATCCAAGTCTGGGGAGGAAGTGCATTAAACTCAGTTATTAAATATCCTGGACTGAAGAAGCTAGGTTACTTAAACACCCTGTAATTAACATCCAAGTCTGGGGAGGAAGTGCATTTAAACTCAGTTATTAAATATCCTGGACTGAAGAAGCTAGGTTACTTAAACACCCTGTAATTAACATCCAGTCTGGGGAGGAAGTGCATTTAAACTCAGTTATTAAATATCCTGGACATGAAGAAGCTAGGTTACTTAAACACCCTGTAATTAACATCCAAGTCTGGGGAGGAAGTGCATTTAAACTCAGTTATTAAATATCCTGGACTGAAGAAGCTAGGTTTACTTAAACACCCTGTAATTAACATCCAAGTCTGGGGAGGAAGTGCATTTAAACTCAGTTATTAAATATCCTGGACTGAAGAGCTAGGTTACTTAAAAACCCTGTAATTAACATCCAAGTCTGGGGAGGAAGTGCATTTAAACTCAGTTATTAAATATCCTGGACTGAAGAAGCTAGGTTACTTAAACACCCTGTAATTAACATCCAAGTCTGGGGAGGAAGTGCATTTAAACTCAGTTATTAAATATCCTGGACTGAAGAAGCTAGGTTACTTAAACACCCTGTAATTAACATCCAAGTCTGGGGAGGAAGTGCATTTAAACTCAGTTATTAAATATCCTGGACTGAAGAAGCTAGGTTACTTAAAAACCCTGTAATTAACATCCAAGTCTGGGGAGGAAGTGCATTTAAACTCAGTTATTAAATATCCTGGACTGAAGAAGCTAGGTTACTTAAAAACCCTGTAATTAACATCCAAGTCTGGGGAGGAAGTGCATTTAAACTCAGTTATTAAATATCCTGGACTGAAGAAGCTAGGTTACTTAAACACCCTGTAATTAACATCCAAGTCTGGGGAGGAAGTGCATTTAAACTCAGTTATAATATCCTGGACTGAAGAAATCTAGGTTACTTAAACCCTGTATTAACAAATTTTGGAATCCCCTGGACTTGAAGAAGCTAGGTTACTTAAACACCCTGTAATTAACATCCAAGTCTGGGAGGAAGTGCATTTAAACTCAGTTTATTAAATATCCTGGACTGAAGAATCTAGGTTACTTAAACACCCTGTAATTAACATCCAAGTACTGGGGAGGAAGTGCATTTAAACTCAGTTATTAAATATCCTGGACTGAAGAAACTAGGTTACTTAAACACCCTGTAATTACAATCCAAGTCTGGGGAGGAAGTGCATTTAAACTCAGTTATTAAATATCCTGGACTGAAGAATCTAGGTTACTTAAACACCCTGTAATTAACATCCAAGTCTGGGGAGGAAGTGCATTTAAACTCAGTTATTAAATATCCTGGACTGAAGAAACTAGGTTACTTAAACACCCTGTAATTAACATCCAAGTCTGGGGAGGAAGTGCATTTAAACTCAGTTATTAAATATCCTGGACTGAAGAATCTAGGTTACTTAAACACCCTGTAATTAACATCCAAGTCCTGGGGAGGAAGTGCATTTAAACTCAGTTATTAAATATCCTGGGACTGAAGAAACTAGGTTACTTAAACACCCTGTAATTAACATCCAAGTCTGGGGAGGAAGTGCATTTAAACTCAGTTATTAAATATCCTGGACTGAAGAAGCTAGGTTACTTAAAGACCCCTGTAATTAACATCCAAGTCTGGGAGGAAGTGCATTTAAACCTCAGTTATTAAATATCCTGGACTGAAGAAAGCTAGGTTACTTAAACACCCTGTAATTAACATCCAAGTCTGGGGAGGAAGTGCATTTAAACTCAGTTATTAAATATCCTGGACTGAAGAAGCTAGGTTACTTAACACCCTGTAATTAACATCCAAGTCTGGGGAGGAAGTGCATTTAAACTCAGTTATTAATATCCTGGACTGAAGAAAGCTAGGTTACTTAAAACACCCTGTAATTAACATCCAAGTCTGGGGAGGAAGTGCATTTAAACTCAGTTATTAAATATCCTGGACTGAAGAAGCTAGGTTACTTAAAGACCCTGTAATTAACATCCAAGTCTGGGGAGGGAAGTGCATTTAAACCTCAGTTATTAAATATCCTGGACTGAAGAAGCTAGGTTACTTAAACACCCTGTAATTAACATCCAAGTCTGGGGAGGAAGTGCATTTAAACTCAGTTATTAAATATCCTGGACTGAAGAAGCTAGGTTACTTAAACACCCTGTAATTAACATCCAAGTCTGGGGAGGAAGTGCATTTAAACTCAGTTATTAAATATCCTGGACTGAAGAAGCTAGGTTACTTAAACACCCTGTAATTAACATCCAAGTCTGGGGAGGAAGTGCATTTAAACTCAGTTATTAAATATCCGGGACTGAAGAAGCTAGGTTACTTAAACACCCTGTAATTAACATCCAAGTCTGGGGAGGAAGTGCATTTAAACTCAGTTATTAAATATCCTGGACTGAAGAAACTAGGTCACTTAAACACCCTGTAATTAACATCCAAGTCTGGGGAGGAAGTGCATTTAAACTCAGTTATTACACTTTCAGGACTGAGGAGGCTACTTTACTCAGTAACTCTGACATCATCGCTCCAGAACTAACAAAATATCTCACTGTACCACGTTTACAGTAACCACTGAACAATTGATTTATCTTATACAATTATAAACATTATACTCTAGACCCCGAGGTAGACCAAGAAGACGGTGGGGAGATAATACATATACAGACCTACAAGCACTTGGAATCAACAATTGGCAAGAGAAGGTCAACCAGAGAGACGAATGGAGACGGATTGTATCTGCAGCAAAGAACCTCAATGGCTCGGAACGCTGAAGAAGAAGATACTCTTGATCCGAGAGAGAGAGAGAGAGAGAGAGAGAGAGAGAGAGAGAGAGAGAGAGAGAGAGAGAGAGAGAGAGAGAGAGAGAGAGAGAGAGAGAGAGAGAGAGAGAGAGAACACGAACGAACGGACTTTATTTTCAAAGGGTAAAAAATTGGGCACGCAGGCCCGTATTAAATTCGGCCCTCCCAATCATCTTTCGTTCATCAATAATGCATAATACATTCACATAGGAAAAAAAGACATTGTCAAATGAATGTTGTAAACATAAGCAGTGCATATTACCACGTTATGAGACACATACCCCAAACATCCACGCATCCCCATCCACCCACGCATCCCCCACACAACCACACACACACCCCCAGGCACACATACATACCCCCACACATCCACCCATGCCCGAATCACACATCCCACATCCACACACATCCCCCAACTACACACATCTCCCCAAACACACACACATCTCCCACCCATCACACATCCCCCACCCAACTACACACACACTCAAAGGAACACATACATGCACCCGCCCACCCATCATCCACCCACACAAAACCTCTCCACACATACACCCCCCCCCCCCCCCACACACACATCCCCCATACACACATGCCTCATACACAACAACACTCCCTCGAATACACTGCATGCATGTATACATACACACACATACATATACACATACATACATGAACATACACACACATACACACGCACGTACACACATATACACACGCACATGCATATAAACACACATATACGCACACATAAACACACGTACATCCACATATATAAACACACACACATAGACACACATAGACACACACATCCATCCACACACATACACGCTGCCTCACATAATCACTAAAACTAATATGAATAAACTCCCACACTTTTCACACGTACACACTGTCGACTATCGTGATCATCCTCACAAGGAAATTCAAAATTGGGATACAATGTTGACAGCGGTGTCCTGTAAAGAATATGCAAATAAACATTGTATTAGAATATGTATGACATATGGAGCAAAGACTGAGTTGTTACAACATATCTAGAGATGTCATATCCACATACACAAACATGAGAAATAGGAAAGTAACGTGGAAATACAACATTCACATACACAAACATGAGATATAGGAAAGTAAGTGGAAATACAACACGCACATTCCTGCATACATATAACCCGAGGTGCTGGCGTTTTGATGACACCTGATGATAGTTGGCGATGAGATCCGAACATACACGTGACTGACACAGTGTCGACATCAGCGACAACAACGAATGTCAACACGCCGTTCGTCAAATGTACATCCAGTCTTATGAATCAACAATTTGTGTACGTCTGATAAGTGTCATGTGTACATCCAGTTTCATGAACCGACAAGAGACAACATTGCAGTTATAAACATATTTCAGGCGAACGAAAGAAGAAGAAGATGAACCGACAATGGTTAAACAGCACACAACGGTGTGTAAAGCAGTCGCTTTCTTTATTTGTTACGAATCTGTTGTTTGGCCTACCTGCATATTATCTGCCAAAAGGGTTACGGACGCAGTTCGTAATCCCGCATACCCGCGTTCGAAACACAGCTCTGTTAGTTTTTTTTTAATGAAATGGTATGGGTACCGGTCGTTTAGAAAGCAATGGCAAACTACTGAACGTAAACTTGCCCAGAAATCACGAACAGCCAAAAAGTTCTGGGGTTGACTGCTCCGTCATGTAAAGGACATGCTGCTAACTAACTAACATTTACCTGTATTCGACTGAAGTTTCTCTGGACAATCTACTGATAAATACTTCCAAGTGAAAATGAATTTTAAACCTGTGCAAGGTGCACACGGAACATCCTGTCTGCTTACAATTCTCTGGAAACACAAGGATTGGATCTAGACTTCATTGATACAGAGCAAAGTATCGCTTCCTTGAGCTTCTCACCTTGTAAAGAAGCCCAACCTCTCACCCCCACACCATTTGATCGAATGGCCAATGATAGTGAGGAAACTATAGATCCTAGAGTTTCTTCTTGTTTCATGGAAGATCGTGGATCCACTAGCACAGTGGTTCTCAACCGGTGGGGAATTCCCCCCCCCCCGCCCCCAGGGAGGAATTTTAGGGTTTCCAGGGGGGGGGGGGGGGGGGAAGACCATTTCAAGTTCGCGTTAATACAGGAACCGATTACTTGATATTGTTTTCCCCTTCATACTTTACAGTTATGTACGTCTCATACTTCTAAAATTCATGTTATAAAGTAAGTAGACCCACAAATCATGTTTTATGTGGATGTCTAGACTTGTTTTAGTATATGCTATTAAATTTACCTTCCAATTGTACGTATTCTGTATAGGGGTGGGGAGAATTTTTAGATTGGAAATATGAAAAGGAGGGAGGGGGAATGACGTTCTGAAAATGTGGTGAAGGGGGGCAAGGGCCAAAAAAGGTTGAGAACCACTGCACTAGCAAATGAAACATGGGCAAAGTGTAATCGGCAAAAGTTTCTCTCGTTTTCCCAAAACGAGCAGTGGATCCACGTTGAGACGTTGATATGGAGAAACAAACACTGATGTTTCTTATCTTCTAGAGGCATTGGTCTCAAGGACATTACCACAACAAAGAGTTTCTTATCTTCTACAGGTCATTGATCTCAAGGACACTACCATAACAAAGGGTTTCTTATCTTCCACAAGTCATTGATAACAAGGAAAGTACCGCAACACAGAGTTTCTTATCTTCTACAAGTCATTGGTCTCAAGGACACTACCGTAACAAAGGGTTTCTTATCTTCCACAAGTCATTGATAACAAGCAAAGTACCGCAACAAAGAGTTTCTTATCTTCTCAAGGACAGTACAACAACCAGGAGTTACATATCGTCTACAAGTCATTGATCTCAAAGAAATCCCGATAAGCTCCTCTGGTAGTACTAGCTATTCGCAGTTTTCGCCTCAGAATCCACATCTCCGTTGCTTCCAAGGTCTTCCTATTTTGTCCATTCATGGTACGTGATTCACTGTCATACAGCATCACTTGTTCTTTATATCATTTCCGTACTATTTTTCTGACGTTCAATGGAATTGATTTATTGTATAAGATAATTTTCATGTTCTATAATGCAGATTTTTCTTTACAAACCTTGTTTTTACTCGCAGACACAAATCTTTCACGTGATTCTTTTTCACGTATCATGTTATGTATGTGAGTGTAACGTTATATGCTTGAGTATGTGAGTGCGACATCTCGTGTGTGTGTGTGTGTGTGTGTGTGTGTGTGTGTGTGTGTATGTGTGTGTGTGTATGTGAGTGTGACATCTCCATACTTTCTAACATCTCAGTCTGTACTTCAGGGACACCTCGCAGTTATTCTAATAAAGAAAGTTGGTCACCATAGAAAATTACGTTATTACAGTTTATATGACTACACAGACCAGTGACAAGGAATCAATATGTGTGTACGCTTTGTTATTTTGTTTTAATGTTGCAATTTAAGTTGGTTGTGTGTGTGTGTGTGTGTGTCTAGAGTCACGGTAGCGCATTGGTTATGTGTATGTCTACAGTCACGGTAGCGCACTGGTTATGTGTATGTCTACAGTCACGGTAGCGCATTGGTTATGTGTATGTCTACAGTCACGGTAGCGCACTGGTTATGTGTATGTCTAGAGTCACGGTAGCGCACTGGTTATGTGTATGTCTACAGTCACGGTAGCGCACTGGTTATGTGTATGTCTAGAGTCACGGTAGCGCAGTGGTTATGTGTATGTCTAGAGTCACGGTAGCGCACTGGTTATTTGTATGTCTAGAGTCACGGTAGCGCACTGGTTATGTGTATGTCTAGAGTCACGGTAGCGCACTGGTTATATGTATGTCTAGAGTCACGGTAGCGCAGTGGTTATGTGTATGTCTAGAGTCACGGTAGCGCAGTGGTTATGTGTATGTCTAGAGTCACGGTAGCGCAGTGGTTATGTCTATGTCTAGAGTCACGGTAGCGCATGTGGTTATTTGCAAGTCTAGAGTCACGGTAGCGCTGTGGTTATGTGCAGGTCTAGAGTCATGGTAGCGCAGTGGATATGTGTATGTCTAGAGTCACGGTAGCGCAGTGGTTATGTAGAATGTCTACAGTCACGGTAGCGCAGTGGTTATGTATATGTCTACAGTCACTGTAGGCGCAGTGGTTGTGTGTATGTGTAGAGTCACGGTAGCGCTGTGGTTATGTGCAAGTCTAGAGTCACGGTAGCGCAGTGGTTATGTATATGTCTAGAGTCACGGTGATGCAGTGGTTATGTGCAAGTCTAGAGTCACGGTAGCGCTGTGGTTATTTGCAAGTCTAGAGTCACGGTAGCGCATGTGGTTACGTGCAAGTCTAGAGTCACGGTAGCGCAGTGGTTATGTGTATGTCTAGAGTCACGGTAGCGCAGTGGTTATGTAATATGTCTACAGTCACGGTAGCGCAGTGGTTATGTGCAAGTCTAGAGTACACGGTAGCGCGGCGGTTATGTGTATGTCTACAGTCACGGTAGCGCGGCGGTTATGTGTATGATGTCCAGACATGATGTCTAGAGTCACGGTAGCGCAGTGGTTATGTGTATGTCTAGAGTCACGGTAGCGCAGTGGTTATGTGTATGTCTAGAGTCATGGTAGCGCAGTGGTTATGTGTATGTCTAGAGTCACGGTAGCGCAGTGGTTATGTGTATGTCTACAGTCACGGTAGCGCACTGGTTATGTGTATGTCTACAGTCACGGTAGCGCAGTGGTTATGTGTATGTCTACAGTCACGGTAGCGCAGTGGTTATGTGTATGTCTACAGTCACGGTAGCGCAGTGGTTATGTGTATGTCTAGAGTCACGGTAGCGCAGTGGTTATGTGTATGTCTAGAGTCACGGTAGCGCAGTGGTTATGTGTATGTCTACAGTCACGGTAGCGCGGCGGTTATGTGTATGATGTCCAGACATGATGTCTACAGTCACGGTAGCGCAGTGGTTATTGTATGTCTACAGTCACGGTAGCGCAGTGGTTATGTGTATGTCTAGAGTCACGGTAGCGCAGTGGTTATGTGTATGATGTCCAGACATGATGTCTAGAGTCACGGTAGCGCAGTGGTTATGTGTATGTCTACAGTCACGGTGACGCAGTGGTTAGTACGCTTGCCTGCTGGCCCGGTGGTCGTGTGTTCCATTGTCCACCGAGGCGAATAATTTATTCAATGGGAATCTCAACACACTCTATAACTGATGGAAGCTGTCCCTATAGGTTATACAAGGAGGTTCTCAACGCTGTGTGGGCATTCTCTGGCACGCTCGACATTACCGGAGCGTGTATATCAGATTCACATGGCATACACGGTGTGTGCGAAGAAACATATTTATGACATGCAATCTGTAATGAAATTGTCTGATTCAGTGATTTATTAGGACATGATATTGTTTGAGATGCCATCGTTGAAAGAAACCTCAACCGTCTAAATTGAAGATGTTGGCACAAGTGGCACGGGACTAAAGAGCGGATATCTACGTACTGCACTGGATGATATGACCCATCATGCACGGGATCCGTGCTGGAACAGACGTACAGCAACAATAATTCGCTGAAGAAGAAGTTTGAGAAGTTGATTTACATAATAATAATACTGTCTCCGTACTGAAGATGAGCCCAAAGCTGGTACAGGCTTGGGACAAGACTGGATATTGTGTTACATGTGTGTGTGTGTGTGTGTGTGTGTGTGTGTGTGTGTGTGTGTGTGCGTGTGTGTGTGAGTTGTAATGCAGTGCACAATAATCTGCGCACAGGAGATTCCGGGTTGTATTTTAGCGTTGTTGTAAGGTTCGGGATTTTAACGCTGACAAAGGCATCATTGATGTCGGAGGGTGGGAGGGGGGGGGGGGGAGAGTCGATGCCTGTACTCATCATTCGCTACGGGAGGGACAGATTGGCCATATATACATTAGTGCACTCAGACATTACAGGGTGATGGCCCTAGCACTTCACACACCCACAGTGACAACACCGAGCTGATCCTCGACTCTGGTGATCGTATGAGATGGTGAATAATAATCGATCACACTGATCAGCATGGCACATGATGATGATGATATACGCGTAATTTACATCTATTCCCGAGTAATCATTCCTAAAGGCATTGGTCAGCATGGCAGCGAACATCATAATGAATAGTGTCAGCATGAACACCCATCATTCTATAACTCCATTTGAGACAAGGAAGAAATTCGACCACATGTTGTTTCCCAGCTCCCTGGCTTGTTAGCGTTCAATATCCCAATAAACTTTCGAGGACAACCGAATTTCATTACACTCTTCCACAGTCCTCCCCATCTTTCATTTCCTTCACTAACTAACTAACTAACTAACTAACTAACTAACTAACCAACTAACATACTAACTAACTAACTAACCAACTAACATACTAACTAACTAACTAACTGACTAACCAACTAACATACTAACTAACTAACTAACTAACTAACTAACTAACTAACTAACTAACTAAGAGTGTGTTTGTAGGTGGGGGATGTTTGGGTGGGTGGGGAGATGTGTGTGTGGGGGTGAGGGATGTGTGGGTGGGGATTGTATGGGGGATGCGTGTGGGGGATGTGTCTGTGAGGGTGGGGTGTGTGTATATGGGTGGGGTGTTGTGTGGGAGGGGATATGTGTGTGGGTGATGGATGTGTGTGTGAGTAGGTAGGGTAGGTGTGCTTGAGTGTGGAATGTGCGGATGGGTAAAGGATGTATGTGAGGGTGGGGCATGTGTGTTTGGCTGGGTGGATGCGGTGTTTGAGTGTGGGTGGGTAGATTGGTGATGTATGTGTTGATGGGTGGGTGGGGGATGTGTGGGTGTGAGTGGTTGAGGGACGAGTACGAGAGTGGGTGGATATATGTGGGAGATGAGTGTATGGTGGTGGTGTGTGTAGGTGGGAAGATGTGTGTGGGTGGGGATGTGTGTGGGTGGAGGGCGTGTGTGTGGTTGAGAGGTGTGTGTTTGTGGATCGGGGATGTGTTGGTGGGTGGGGATGTGTGGGTGTGGCAGATGTGTTTATGGGTGCGGAGATGTGTGTCAGTGTATGGGTAGGGTGTGTGTGTGGGTGGGGGATCTGTGGTTAAGGGATGTGTGGTTAAGTGATGTGTGATCGGGGGAATGGTGATGTGGGGTAGGTGGAGGATGTGTGGGTGGGTGAGTGTGTGTAGGTTGGGGGGGGTGGGGATGTGTGTGTATGAGCGTGGAATGTGTGGGTGGGTGGGGGAACATTGTATGGATGGGGGTGTGTGAAAGTGGGGAATGTGTGGGTGGATGCTAGTTTTGTGTGTGTGTAGGTGAGTGATGTGTGGGTTGGCGGGGATATTGTGTGTAGGCGGGGATGTGTGGTTGGGTGATGTGTTTTTGACTGGGTGGTTGGGGGTCTGTGCGTGTGTGGTAGAGGATATGTAGGTGGGTGAGTGTTGATAGCTTATGGGATGAGTGGAGGATATGTGTGTGGGTGGGGAGATGTGTGTAGGTGGGGGATGTGTGTAGGTGGGGGATGTGTGTGTGGGTGTTTGGTGTGCGGATGCATGTTTATGTGCCTGGGTGTGTGTGGGGGATGTTTGTGTGGGGATGTGTGGTAGGTGGGAGATGTGTGTGTGTGGGTGGGGAGATGTGTGTACGTGGGGGATGTGTGTGTAGGTGATGGGTGTGCGGGTTCATGTTTTTGTGCCTGGGTGTGTGTGTGGGGGGATGGTGTGTGTGGGGATGTGTGGTGGGTGGGAGATGTGTGTGTGTTGGGGAGATGTGTGTAGGTGGGGTATATGTGTGGGTGTGGGATGTTGGGGTTGGGTGGATGGGTGGGGGCATGTATGTGTGCCTGGGGATGTGTGTGTGTGTGTGTGTGTGTGTGGTTGGGTGGGAATGTGTTGGCGGATGGGGGATGCGTGGATGGTTGGGTTATGTGTCTCATAACATTGTAATATGCATTGTTTAAGTTTACAACATTCATTTGACAATGTTGTTTTCCTATGTGAATGTATTATGCATTATTGATGAACGAAAGATGAGTGATTGGAAGGGCCGAATGTACGACGGGCCTGCGTGCCAAATTTGTTACCCTTTGAAAATAAAGTTCGTTCAGAACTAACTAACTAACTAATAACTAACTAACTAACTAACTAACTAACTAACTAACTAACTAACTAACTAACTAAGTAACTAACTAACTAACTAACTAGCTACTAACTAACTAACTACATAGATACATTGGCACCTTCCAGTCTTGACAGACGATATGGTGTGCTTCAAAGATTCATAACTACTACCCATGGCTGTAGTGCATGTGACTGATAAGGCCAATTCGCACTGTAAATGTTCGCTCTCAGTGGTTGCATGTGAACACATGGTCATTTCCACCATCATGCACCATTGTACGTCTCGCACGCTCGGTGTGTGACCTAACTTTCTCCTTTGTCTTTATTCCATTTCTGATATTTGCCCTCCATGCAACACGCTCAGCTGCGACTTGCTCCCAGTGTGCATTATCAATGCCTGTATCAATCATGTCCCGTTTCCACACATCTTTGTATCGTAGTAGAGGCCGACCCTGAGATCTCTTACCCGTCTGTAATCCACCAAAATAGATGTCCTTTGGTATTCTACCATCATCCATCCTCATAAGATGTCCTATCCATCTAAGTCTACGAAGACTGAGCATGGAATAAACTGTCACACAACCTGATCTTTCCAATACTTCAGTATTTGTGATTTTGTCTTGCCACTTAATACCAAGTATTCTTCGCAGACACCGCATATGAAAGCTGTTTAAACGTTTCTCTTGATGTGAGTAAGTTGTCCAGGTTTCACTGCCATAAAGAAGAGTACTAAGGACACAGGCTAGATAGACAAGGACTTTCGTTTGGGCAGTAAGCTTCCTGTTCTCCCAGACTCTTTTTCTTAACTTGTTCATTGTTGTTGCTGCCTTACCAATCCGGGTGTTCATTTCCTGATCTAGGGATAATTTGCTATTTACCACTGATCCTAGATATGTAAAATTGTCTACTATCTCTAGTTCGGCGTCGTCAATAAAGACTGATGGTACCCCATAACTAACTAACTAACTAACTAACTAACTAACTAACTAACTAACTAACTAATTAACTAATAACTAACTAACTAACTAACTAACTAACTAACTAACTAACTAACTAACTAACTAACTAACTAACTAACTAACTAACTAACTAACTAATTAACTAATAACTAACTAACTAACTAACTAACTAACTAACTAACTAACTAATTAACTAATAACTAACTAACTAACTAACTAACTAACTAACTAACTAACTAACTAACTAACTAACTAACTAACTAACTAACTAACTAATAACTAACTAACTAACTAACTAACTAACTAACTAACTAACTAACTAACTAACTAACTAATAACTAACTAACTAACTAACTAACTAACTAACTAACTAGCTAACTAACTAGCTAACTAACTAACTAACTAACTAACTAGCTAACTGACTGACTGACTGACTGACTGATTGACTGATTGTTTGACTGTCTGACTGACTGACTGAATGACTGACTTACTGACTGACTGACTGACTGACTGACTGACTGACTGAGATACTGACTGACTGACTGACTGACTGACTAACATATGAGTATCTGTGGTGTAGATGTAGTCTTGTCAATAGTTCCGTCGTATGTCTTTAAGATTTCTTTTGTCTGTTAACTGACTTCATTTGCTCATTTGATATAAATTGTTTGTCTCAGTGACTTCATTTTATAACTGATGCTTTGATCAAATGTTGAAACTAGTTTTGCAATGTGGTAATTTCTCTTGTTGATTGTGTTATCTCCCTGTGGTATGAAGCAGGAGACGAGTATTTTCAGTGTGTCGCATCCATACTTTCTTTCTTCAAGGGTAAGATGTTAAATGCTTGGTCCTCCCTTGCCACATTGCTCCCCATTTGAATATGTCATCTTATGGTTCATATCAAAGATGCTTTCAAGATATGGCCGAAAAGTATCAATGTTCACAAGTGTGAGGGAGTCACTGATCACGTGGGGCGTAGCGGTTCTTGCAAAATATCTCCTTGTTTCCTGGATTTGTTCAAGGGTTCTGGCAAATTTTCTTTTATCTGCATGAGATTCTGGTTTCTTAAATGCTATTGTTCGCCAGTCATGTAACTTCTTTCTAATTGGTGGTAAATGTTGTTGGCTGCTTCATATTGTGACCGCTGAAATGACACTACAAGAAGTAGCATTCATAATCTGATCTAAATCAATCCCAGCTTGCAATCAGCAACCCTGTCCAGGTGCTACCAACATGCAAACAAAGACGTGACGGAACAAAAGAAAGGGAGCAGGTCACCACAGCGTCTGAATCGTTCTACATCTTTAACGCCAACTTCAATCACGTTGTTTAGTGAACAAGCAGATACTGAACGCGAACTGGACATTTGAAACAATTCAATAGTCCAATCTGATCATTGTGAGATGCCATAGACCAAGGTTAGGTCATGGGCCACCCGGTGCAATCAGGCTACAGCTTCACGTGAAGATGTGAAGGTCAAGAATCTCGCCTTGCGTGAAAATTGCCAGGCGGGGCTGCGGAGGAGAGGACAGCGTATCCTGCGGGCAGTTAGTGGAGCTTGAACCACGGTCAGTGTCTGATCGAGGTCTGAGTATTGTAGAATGGCCACAAAATGAGCCCCTACTTTTATTCATGGATGTGTAGTTATTGTGTCGACTCTGAGCATGTAGTTGTGAAAACGTATATTGTAATTTGTTCAATGCTTGAAATGAATATAGAATGAAAAAGGAATTGTGAGTTTTTATTCCAGACATGTTGAGTTCATTCCAGTTTACGAGTTGATATGAATAGTCCTGTGCAAGAACCTAAACTTAACTTATGACAATGATTGAAAATGAGTCCAGCGAAAAGAACACAGAGTCGCTAAACAGAATGGTGCTGACCCAGTTACGTAACCACGGCCGCAACAAATGTCTAATTTGCTTGGCCGTGGAAAAGTCCAGTTATCGGTTCAAGTGCTGGGAAAAATATGTACAGCACCCGACATATAATCCAGTCTTGTGTAACTTCAATGAGTTTACAGCAGTGACCATTAAATCACGCACATTCAGCCATGGACGATAGTATTATTCTAATTCACCAACAACGAGCTACAACAAGCGTGCTAGGTGAAGAGCGTTAACCAGCAGATGCTCCCTACCAATGCAGACGCCTGTCGCTACTTAGCAGTAGCATTGTAAACTCCATGGCAGAAGCGGGATAAATTCTATGACAGGTGACTAGCAGACAACTTTCAAACACTACTTGTTCGGCTGAACCACACAGCTTGTCGTGAACTTATTCAGGCTTTGGAGAACAGGTTAAAAGACTTTACTGCCATCAGTATTAGTAGTAGGCCTCTTTCAGTCCTGAAGGACTATAGAGTTGTGCCGCTGGGGAGGTACCTGGCATCACCGCTGGTGACTGTATAGTCCAATGCGAGAGTGGCAATCTCTATCACAGTTTCCGCATCTGTAAAACGAGACAGGTCCCGCAGTAAGTGACTGCAGTTTATGCCTGTGCCTCCTATCCTTAGTTTGTTGGATCAGATTGCGCTCAAAGAGCATCTGTAGGTTTCGTACATCTCTTCTCCGGGAACATCTGTTTGTTGCAACTCTTTCCCATGTGTCTGGATCTATGCCAAAGGTTTTCATATCTTGTTTACACACATCCTTATATCGCATGTGAGGTCTTCCGGTTGGCCTCTTCCTTGTGGCTATTTCTTCGTATAGGAGATCTTTGGGAATACGTTCATCCTTCATTCGAGATACATGGCCCAGCCACCAGAGGCGTCTCTGCTTGAGTGGAAAGTGCACTGTGGTAATATCAGCTTTTTCAAGCACAAGTTTGTTTGTTATGTGGTCTTTCCACGATATGCCCAGTATACGTCTGAGACATCTCATGTGGAAAGAATTCGACTTTCTTTCCTGTCGTGAGTACAAGGTCCAGGATTTAGACCCATAGTGTAGTGTGCTAACAACACAAGCTTCATATGCTTGAACTTTTGTACGCCCTGTTAGTCTATTATTCTCCCAAACTTTTTTAGTTAGCCTAGAAAGTGTTGTGGCTGCCTTTCCAATGCGTCTGTTGATTTCTGTCTCTAAGGAAACCACTGCCATGGGTTGTAGTTATTATGCCTTTTTGAAGCATAATGTAACAAACTATAGTCTGTCAATATGAATTGCAAACAATTAGGTATATTTAGCTCCTGCGAAAAGAAGAGACATAATACACACAGACACAATGTACGTACCTTACAAAAAGACTCCATCTTAGGTAATACTTATCCAAAAAAAACATAAACAAAAACAATCAATAAATATATAATACTGAATTACTGAAGTATTAAAATAAAACAATAAGTATTACAGGACAACAAAGCACGGTCGACGTTTCGGTTATACAAACCTTTATCAAGGACAGGACAACACAAACATATAAAAAGCTAAATAAACCACAAAATAAAAATAAAAATAAAACACACCTTTAGTTGGCAGGAAAGAAACGAAAATGGTAGTTTGAACCGTTCAGAAAGGAGCTCTTGGGCTACAAAAGTTTGTGTTGCCAAATGGTGAGCAAACAGTCAGATATGAATAAAATACAGGGAAAATAGCAAAGTTATACCGTGGCATCAACAACCGTATTGATTCCTGCTGGGTGAATGCAACACAGAGAGTTTATTAATTGGCTTTCAATTTTAAGTCTAATGGAGTTGTCAGAGAAGCAAGGCTTCAATGCAGTGACCCATACATCATCGACTCCATTGTGGTTAGAAGAATTAAAGTGGTTAGGGGACAGGTTTGTCAGCTCCTTGATTAATATCTCTAAGGTGTTCCCTAAAGCGGTCGGCAAGGCGTCTGCCAATTCACCAATATATTTACATTCGACACTTCTAATCACGCATCATTCGTTCATCAATAGTGCATGATACATTCATATAGGGAAATAGTGCATGATACATTCAAATAGGGAAATAGTGCATGATACATTCACATAGGGAAATAGTGCATGATACATTCACATAGGGAAAAAAATACATTGTCAAATGAATGGTGTAAACATAAACTAAGCATATTACCATGAGACACACCCCGTACCCAGCACACATCCACCACACACACACACACACACACACATCCACCACACATCCACCACACACACACAAATCTCCACACCCCTACCCGACCACACATCCACCACACACACAAATCCCCCCATCCACCCATACACACCCCCCAACCACCCACACACACCCAGTCACACATCAATTTCCCCATCCACCCACTCACACCCCATCCATACGTTCCCCACCTTCACACATCTCCCCATCTACACACACAACCACGACCCATCCCCCAACCAACATCCACTCACTCACCAACACATTCTCCACCGACACCACATATTCCCCCACCGACACACACATCACCTGCCAACCCACACATCCTGCACTCACCCACACACATACCCACCCACACTTCCCCCACACACTCAATCTCCCACACCTACACACATCCAGTACCCACCCACAAAAACATCCTCCACCCACACACATCTCCCCTCCCACACACACATCACACACCATCCCCCATCCCACAGACATTCACCCACCCACACATCATCCATCATACACCATCCACATACCCACCCCCAATCACCCATCCCCCAACCACTCAACCCCCAACCACACATCCCCCACCTACACACATCCCCACAAACCCACACATTCCCCACCCATACACATTCCCCATCCACACACATCTCCCCTCCAACACACACATCCCGCACCCATACACAGATCCTCCACCCAAGTACTTATCTCTCAACCACTCACACTCACACATCCCCCACCCACCCATCAACACATGCATCCCCCATCTACCCACACACACACTCACACACCCCAACCACCCAGCCAAACACACATCCCCCACCCTCACATACATCCCTCACCCGCCCTCACAACCCACACCCAATCACATCCCCCCACCCACCCACATACACATCATTCACGTCGCAGTCAACACCAGGATTTTTTGTTAGCTGATTGTGATTTCTTGGCAAATTAATGTTTAGTAGTCTGTCATTAGCCTGTCTCTCTGACCGAAGGGTTACAATACTTTCTCCGTAATCCCGTTTATCCACGCAGGCTCTCGCAGCGCGCGAAAATTGGTTGCGGTTCTACCCGCGCTGGTGACTTGCGGGATAATGAGCCGGCCGCTCAGAAAGCAATGTCAAACTACCGAGCGTAATCTTGCCAAAGAGATCAACAATCAGCTGAAAGATGCTGATGTTGACAACGATTTCCTGTAAAGGATATGCAAACATTTTTTTTTTAAGTCTGTCATTGCTTTCTGAACGACCGGCACTCATACAATTTTTTTTGAAAAGTATCGTATGCAATAAGTCACTATCATTGAATGTAAGAAAGAGAGTGCTGAAATGCTATATAGAATCTGTTTTGCTGTATCTCCGTGAAACTTGGAGTGTAAATGAACAAATAAGGAAGAGTGGAAGCAACAGAGATGTGGTTCCTGAGATACATATTGCGAATTCCTTTTACTGCCAGAGTAGCTAACGGCGATTGCCTGAAAGAGGCTAATGAAACTAGAATATTATATACAACAATAAGACAGAGACAAACAGCTTTCTTTAGTCATGTGATGAGAAGAGAGGCATTGGAGAACATCGTGATAACTAGAAAGATCGAGGGGAAGAGAGGCAGAGGCAGATCAAGAGAAATGATGGATTGAGACGGTGGCACGGAGGAATATCATTAGCATAGATGATCCAGAACACCAAAGACCGGGATCTGTGGAGAGACATGAACGCTTACGCCAGCTGACAGGACACTTGATAATGATGAGTATGTTTTTATTTCCCCTGACACATAAATGTACATATTACATGTGTAGTATGTTTATATTTCACCTGAAATATAAATGTAAACAGTGTATGTGTAGTATTGGTATATTTCACCTGAAATATAAATGTGGATATTACATGTGTAGTATGTTTATATTTCACCTGAAATATAAATTTGGACATTGCATGTGTAGTATGATCTCCCTGGCTGAGAGGTTAGCAGCTTTCTCCGTAACCCCGAATACTCTCGTGGTTGACGTGAGCGCACGAGAATTTGAAGGGGTTCGAGTCGCGCCAGTGACTTACGAGAGTATGGAGCCGGTCGCTCAGAAAGTCGTGGCGTGCTGATGAGCGTAATGTAGCCTAGGAATCAAAATACAGCTGAAAGATGCTGGTGTTGACCGCAATATACTGAAACAGGATGGAAACGCGGGAAAAATAAAAATGAGCAGTATGGTTTTATTTCACCTGGAATATAAATGTAGATATTATATGTGTAGTTTTTGTGTTTATATTTCACATGAAGTATTAATCTAGATATCATATGTGTAGTATATATGCATTTATATCTTATGAAATATTAATGAAGATATTAGATGTGTAATATATGGGTTTGTATTTCACCTTAAATAAAAATGTAGATATTTTATGCGTAGTGTATTTATTTGCATTCCTACTGGAATATGAATTGAAATAGTCATAAATAAACAAACTTTTTGTGCGCAATTGTTAAAGCAATAATTAACATGTAAAACAATGTAAACTCTAAAAAGAAGTAAAATTATTGAAGGTCTCAATCAAACTGAAATGTCAATCTTGAAAGAAATGTATAGAAAATCCTCTATTTACTAACGTTCTGCAGTATAACTATTACAACGAGTTTTCAATAGCCGAGACAAATGAAACAACGGCATACAGGTTTGACGTATGAGATACTAAGATAACTGACAAACAATAGGTCATTAAGTGTAATGTAGGCCTGCACTGTAACCTTTTGTTCGCAAAGGTCTCAGAAATATCTGAGATAAAACAGAATTATACACACATGTGTTTAGTCTAGACAGAGCATCAGCTGCAAACAGAGAGTATTCTCTCACACTGTTTCTGGTTGCTTATTGTAGTGTTAAGTATTAACTATCTATATATGTTTACATGTGTTTACTTTCTTGTACATTTTCTTTCTATATAGTTATTTTCTAGAAATATACATTTTTTACATTTACAATTTGCGAGCTTATTTTCTTCAAGTTTACTCCTTGAGCAGATCTTGACCTGATGAAAGTAATCCCCGACTCTGTCAGCAACCGCTGTCACAGGCATTCTAGGATACTTCTCTCGCACCACACAAAAGACTTGCTAGTCGTACGAGAGGAATTGGTTACACATTTTATTGCCACTGGCTCTTTGCATCACATCAATGTACAACAAACAGTCGCTAACAAATCACACAAGAATAAACGCACAGAACTTCCTATCACTAGTCGTTTCCTAACCCTATCGCTAATCTATCTACTCGGCTAACGAAACAAGCATCGCTAAGCGATGTTATCCCTCTGAAGTCTGTGTCCCGTCTGATTCTACTCCGCGTGCTGTTTACACAGTACGCGGAAGGACTTGGGGCGCACTACGGCTTTTGCGTGCGGCCTCATTCAGCACGCTCGAGTAGTGGCCTTTCTTGAGTTACACTCTAGTTTCACGTTGCCGTGATCATGCCGTGACCAGAGTGCTAACTCTCTGGTTGACACCTCCGTGTCTCATGAGAGAACTAATTACTAGTTCCCCATCCTATCACCTACCCTGCCCTCGTGTAGGGGCACTGAGTTACCTCTAATCTACTTGAGGTAGACCACTCATTCAGGGTGGTCTTCCTCCTCTATCCTTGAGTCTTTGACACACACCCTCCCCTCCTGTGTTGCGTTACAAACTTTGACTCATGGTTGTGACGCAAGAGGTTTCTAAAAATTAGTGTATCTAATTGTTGTCAAAGACTCCTGATAACTAGGTTCTGGGTATCCCAATAGACCTCTACTGACTATTGTCACAGTGTAGTATCACTTTACTTGGCTACTGCTGATCGCTACAAACTTGTCAGGTTGGCGTGAGCCCTCTTCTCAATCGCAATATTATATAATTAGAGGTTTGTCTGAACCGGACCGTTGTCTTATAAACCTGCCCTCAAATAGTAAATTAACTCACTACCCTTACAAAGTTGACTTTCTTAGGGTCAACACATGAATTGCTTCATGTCCCCCATATAATATTAAACAACCCTAGCACAAGCTGTGTGCGACAGGTTTTACCTATCTCGCTTCCGCGTGTAAAGTTATCTTTCACTGTTAAGTTAGTGTTTCGTTGTCTATTGTGTCCCCTGACCCGAAGTTATATCCCTTTGTTCTAAAATGTATATGCTTTACATGTATGTTTTCCTGGTTGTTTGCGTGTTTGGATCTAACTAATCCTATAATTTAACTTCTAACATGTGTGTCTGTCTATAACTATGTATGTAAGTTAGTTTTCAAGTGCCATAATTCGGTTAAATGTGGCCACAAACAAGTGTATAACACTAATTCGTGACTACATTTCCGTCATATGAGACTTAAAATACTCTATCTAAGTTTTACTCTAAACTACACACAACACAAGAACAGAAGACAGAACATTACAACATTGAAAACAAACGCTTGACGCAGACAAATAATAAAAAGTCGCGCTGAGCGGCAGAAAAAATCCGCTGGCTGCCTTCACTCTCCATTGTATAGTTAACATTTTCTCTCACTTTCACACTTCTGTCACACATCTTTCATTCTCACAATTATTTAAAAACCTTGAAGTGACACTGTACAAGTTTAGCTCAGTTTGAAAGGAGTTGAGATTCATGACTGTGCTTAAGTTACTGCACGAGTCATGTATTTACAAAATATTTACATGGATGAAATAGGGTTGATAGTCTGTACCCTGATATTATTAAACACTATATTCTATTGAACTACTAATAATAATTCTCTAACTATCTATATTCATTTTGTTGTACAAAATTCATCTAATTTAAGGGAAGTAATCTAACTATCTAAAAAAAAAAAAAAAAAAAAAAATTGATGTGAGATGAGTTATGTATCTGTATGAAAAGGGTAATGTAAAATGTAACAAAAATTCTAAATAATGTTTTTAATGTTTAAATGAAAAAAACAATAATGGATATTTTTAACTACATGATCTAAATGATGTATGTTCATAAGTATAATCTTTTTATCCTATAAAATATAACCTAATTTTAGTTCTAAATGATGAAGTTATTAAAGTGTTCATAAAGATGGAATGAAATAAAAATGAAATTAAATGACTACATGGTGTTGTTCCTATCTAAGCTTCTTTATCCTAATCTTTAATTCGATGTTATTCAGTTTAAAGTACTCTCCTAATCTACTTTTATGCTAAGTAAGTGGGTAATTTAATGATTTATCTAACCTACAAAAACAAAATCTATTCTATTCGCTACATCTAATCTAACTCTATATTAAAGTAACTAATCTAACTATAATTTACCACTATATTAAAATCGTTATATTACATATCACAATAAGTATATATACATGGTGTCTATTTACCTCAGGTTAGTGGTTGCCATAACGTATAGAAATTGCTTTCGTTGGCATATTTTATATATACACACTTATCCTGGGTATGCTATCTACACTACACAGTCATACTTGTGTCCTATGGGTATTCTTACACTCGTTGAGTCCGCTGGTGTCGTAGAAGGTAGCCTTTTGGAAATATGAAAAGCATACTGACCAATAAAAAGATATCAATTGAAACGAGACAAAGAGTTAATTATTTGGTTGTTTCGGGATTTGAAATTTAAATATTGAGCACAACCCACTACTCTCAAGGCTGATCGTATTCTGGTTTGAACCTAAGGCCTATCCACGTCAATATGGAAGTAACGGGGATAGGCCTTAGAGACAAAGCGTGTTGAGATGCTACATAGAACCTGTACTTTTAATTGGATTTGAAGCGTGGACAATGAGCAGGCTAGCAGAAAAACATCTGAAGGCTGTGGAAATGTGGTTTCTGAGGAAAATACAAAGAATACCATGGACAGCCAGAAAAAAACCAATGAACAAGTCCTACAAAAAACAAATGAAGATCGTAAACTGATTTGAGACATTTGACGTAGACATTCAAACATTTAAACACACTTGGTGGTCGGAGTATCACACTTGGTGGTCGGAGTATCACACTTGGTGGTCGGAGTATCACACTTGGTGGTCGGAGTATCACACTTGGTGGTCGGAGTATCACACTTGGTGGTCGGAGTATCACACTTGGTGGTCGGAGTATCACACTTGGTGGTCGGAGTATCACACTTGGTGGTCGGAGTATCACACTTGGTGGTCGGAGTATCACACTTGGTGGTCGGAGTATCACACTTGGTGGTCGGAGTATCACACTTGGTGGTCGGAGTATCACACTTGGTGGTCGGAGTATCACACTTGGTGGTCGGAGTATCACACTTGGTGGTCGGAGTATCACACTTGGTGGTCGGAGTATCACACTTGGTGGTCGGAGTATCACACTTGGTGGTCGGAGTATCACACTTGGTGGTCGGAGTATCACACTTGGTTGGTAGGGAGAATCACACCTTGGTGGTCGGAGGTAGCACACTGGTGGTCGGGTAGTATCACTACTTGGTGGTCGGAGTAATCACACTTTGGTGGTCGAGGTAATCCACACTTGGTGGTCGGAGTATCACACTTTGGTGGTCGGAGTATCACACTTGGTGGTCGGGAGTATCACCTTGGTGGTCGGAGTATTCACACTTGGTGGTCGGAGTATCACGACTTGGTGGTCGGAGTATCACACTTGGTGTCGGAGTTATCACCACTGGTGGTCGGAGGTATCACACTTGGTGGTCGGAGTATCACACTTGGTGGTCGGATGTATCACAGCTTGTGGTCGGAGTATCTCACCTTTCCAGTATCACTCTGGTGGTCGGAGTATCACACTTGGTGGTCGGAGTATCACACTGGTGGTCGGAGTATCACACTTGGTGGTAGGGAGTACTCCAACTTGGTGGTCGGAGTATCACACTTGGTGGTCGGAGTATCACACTTGGTGGTCGGAGTATCACACTTGGTGGTCGGAGTATCACACTTGGTGGTCGGAGTATCACACTTGGTGGTCGGAGTATCACACTTGGTGGTCGGAGTATCACACTTGGTGGTCGGAGTATCACACTTGGTGGTCGGAGTATCACACTTGGTGGTCGGAGTATCACACTTGGTGGTCGGAGTATCACACTTGGTGGTCGGAGTATCACACTTGGTGGTCGGAGTATCACACTTGGTGGTCGGAGTATCACACTTGGTGGTCGGAGTATCACACTTGGTGGTCGGAGTATCACACTTGGTGGTCGGAGTATCACACTTGGTGGTCGGAGGTATCACACTTGGTGGTCGGAGTATCACACTTGGTGGTCGGAGGTATCACACTTGGTGGTCGGAGTATCACACTTGGTGGTCGGGGTATCACACTTGGTGGTCGGAGTATCACACTTGGTGGTCGGAGTATCACACTTGGTGGTCGGAGTATCACACTTGGTGGTCGGGAGTATCACACTTGGTGGTCGGAGTATCACACTTGGTGGTCGGAGTATCACACTTGGTGGTCGGAGTATCACACTTGGTGGTCGGAGTATCACACTTGGTGGTCGGAGTATCACACTTGGTGGTCGGAGTATCACACTTGGTGGTCGGAGTATCACACTTGGTGGTCGGAGTATCACACTTGGTGGTCGGAGTATCACACTTGGTGGTCGGAGTATCACACTTGGTGGTCGGAGTATCACACTTGGTGGTCGGAGTATCACACTTGGTGGTCGGAGTATCACACTTGGTGGTCGGAGTATCACACTTGGTGGTCGGAGTATCACACTTGGTGGTCGGAGTATCACACTTGGTGGTCGGAGTATCACACTTGGTGGTCGGAGTATCACACTTGGTGGTCGGAGTATCACACTTGGTGGTCGGAGTATCACACTTGGTGGTCGGAGTATCACACTTGGTGGTCGGAGTATCACACTTGGTGGTCGGAGTATCACACTTGGTGGTCGGAGTATCACACTTGGTGGTCGGAGTATCACACTTGGTGGTCGGAGTATCACACTTGGTGGTCGGAGTATCACACTTGGTGGTCGGAGTATCACACTTGGTGGTCGGAGTATCACACTTGGTGGTCGGAGTATCACACTTGGTGGTCGGAGTATCACACTTGGTGGTCGGAGTATCACACTTGGTGGTCGGAGTATCACACTTGGTGGTCGGAGTATCACACTTGGTGGTCGGAGTATCACACTTGGTGGTCGGAGTATCACACTTGGTGGTCGGAGTATCACACTTGGTGGTCGGAGTATCACACTTGGTGGTCGGAGTATCACACTTGGTGGTCGGAGTATCACACTTGGTGGTCGGAGTATCACACTTGGTGGTCGGAGTATCACACTTGGTGGTCGGAGTATCACACTTGGTGGTCGGAGTATCACACTTGGTGGTCGGAGTATCACACTTGGTGGTCGGAGTATCACACTTGGTGGTCGGAGTATCACACTTGGTGGTCGGAGTATCACACTTGGTGGTCGGAGTATCACACTTGGTGGTCGGAGTATCACACTTGGTGGTCGGAGTATCACACTTGGTGGTCGGAGTATCACACTTGGTGGTCGGAGTATCACACTTGGTGGTCGGAGTATCACACTTGGTGGTCGGAGTATCACACTTGGTGGTCGGAGTATCACACTTGGTGGTCGAGTATCACACTTGGTGGTCGGAGTATCACACTTGGTGGTCGGAGTATCACACTTGGTGGTCGGAGTATCACACTTGGTGGTCGGAGTATCACACTTGGTGGTCGGAGTATCACACTTGGTGGTCGGAGTATCACACTTGGTGGTCGGAGTATCACACTTGGTGGTCGGAGTATCACACTTGGTGGTCGGAGTATCACACTTGGTGGTCGGAGTATCACACTTGGTGGTCGGAGTATCACACTTGGTGGTCGGAGTATCACACTTGGTGGTCGGAGTATCACACTTGGTGGTCGGAGTATCACACTTGGTGGTCGGAGTATCACACTTGGTGGTCGGAGTATCACACTTGGTGGTCGAGTATCACACTTGGTGGTCGGAGTATCACACTTGGTGGTCGGAGTATCACACTTGGTGGTCGGAGTATCACACTTGGTGGTCGAGTATCACACTTGGTGGTCGGAGTATCACACTTGGTGGTCGGAGTATCACACTTGGTGGTCGGAGTATCACACTGTGGTCGGAGTATCACACTTGGTGGTCGGAGTATCACACTTGGTGGTCGGAGTATCACACTTGGTGGTCGGAGTATCACACTTGGTGGTCGGAGTATCACACTTGGTGTTCGGAGTATCACACTTGTGGTCGGAGTATCACACTTGGTGGTCGGGTACACACTTGGTGGTCGGAGTATCACACTTGGTGGTCGGAGTATCACACTTGGTGGTCGGAGTATCACACTTGGTGGTCGGAGTATCACACTTGGTGGTCAGTATCACACTTGGTGGTCGGGTATCACACTTGGTGGTCGGAGTATCACACTTGGTGGTCGGAGTATCACACTTGGTGGTCGGAGTATCACACTTGGTGGTCGGAGTATCACACTTGGTGGTCGGAGTATCACACTGGTGGTCGGAGTATCACACTTGGTGGTCGGAGTATCACACTTGTGGTCGGAGTATCACACTGGTGGTCGGAGATCACACTTGGTGGTCGGAGTATCACACTTGGTGGTCGGAGTATCACACTTGGTGGTCGGAGATCACACTTGGTGGTCGGAGTATCACACTTGGTGGTCGGAGTATCACACTTGGTGGTCGGAGTATCACACTTGGTGGTCGGAGTATCACACTTGGTGGTCGGAGTATCACACTTGGTGGTCGGAGTATCACACTTGGTGGTCGGAGTATCACACTTGGTGTCGGAGTATCACACTTGTGTCGGAGTATCACATTGGTGGTCGGAGTATCACACTTGGTGGTCGGAGTATCACACTTGGTGGTGGAGTATAACTTGGTGTCGGAGTATACCTGGGTCGGAATAATTGGTGGTCGGAGTATACACTTGGTGGTCGGATTCCATTGGTGGTGGGTAACACTTGTGGCGGAGTATAACTTGGTTCGGAGTACACACTTGTGTGGATATCACATTGTGTCGATATACACTTGTGTCGGATATCACACTTGGTGGTCGGAGTATCACCTTGGTTCGGAGTACACACTTGGTGTCGGGACACACTTGGTGGTCGAGTTCACACTTGGTCGAGTATCACACTGGTGGTCGGAGTCACCTTGTGGTCGGGTATCCACTGGTGTCGGGTATCACATTGTGGCGGGACAATTGGTGGCGGAGTATCACATTGGTGTCGGAGTATCACATTGGTGCGGAGTATCAACTTGGTTCGTATACTGGGTGTAATTTGGGTATTGTTAAACATGGGGGAGACATACCTTGTGGCGGGATCAACTTGTGGTCGGAGTATCACATTGTGCGGGCACCTGTGGGAGATCCACTTTGTCGGAGTACAACTGGGGTAGTTAATTGTGTCGGAGACACTTGTGTCGAGTTCCATGGGTGAATACATATAAGGCAGTAAATATATAATTCGAAAAAAAAACGTTAGTAAGTTGGCATTTTGGGAAATTTGAACCAAATGGAAGTATTTTAACTTTGCTATACAACCGTACCAAAAAATTCAGTTTCATCCCCCTGTATGCTTGTATTCATACAGTACAACTTAATCGGCATAGTTAACCTTTATATTGGGGGGATAATAACCCCAGTAATCACACCAGCCTTTTTAGCATATCAATTGAAACGAGACAAAGAGTTAATTATTTGGTTGTTTCGGGATTTGAAATTTAAATATTGAGCACAACCCACTACTGGCAAGGCTGATCGTATTCTGGTTTGAACCTAAGGCCTATCCACGTCAATATGGAAGTAACGGGGATAGGCCTTAGAGACAAAGCGTGTTGAGATGCTACATAGAACCTGTACTTTTAATTGGATTTGAAGCGTGGACAATGAGCAGGCTAGCAGAAAAACATCTGATGGCTGTGGAAATGTGGTTTCTGAGGAAAATACAAAGAATACCATGGACAGCCAGAAAAAACCAATGAACAAGTCCTACAAAAAACAAATGAAGATCGTAAACTGATTTGAGACATTTGACGTAGACATTCAAAATTTTTTGGGCATGTTATGAGAAGAAATGAATTGGAGAAAATGGTGACAACTGGCAAGATCGAAAGGAGGAGACCAATGGGAAGACCGAGAAGTAAATACCTGAATGGCTTGGCCACGTGGCATGGTCGAGACAGAAACACGGAGCTGATCCACAACTCTGGTGATCATGTGAGATGGCAAAACATGATCGCCCACGCTTATCGGCATGGCACATGATGTTAGTTAGTTAGTCGAGGTTCCAACTTCACGGCTACGGGTCGTCCCCATTATGCTCCATTCCTGTGCTAGTGAATATCACACAAAATGCTCCCCACTGTCCAATGTGAAAAGTGGAATAGGCAGGAGTCTCGGCAATCCAACAGCCCGCACAGGTACACTGTGCATAATGCCGCTGCCAGAATGCCAACAAAAAAATAAAAATTAATCCACGGAAACCACAGTTCATTGTCGATGGACTCGGCAGTCACCAGAAAGACCTCATTGACCCGGGTTTTCTCACATGGCTCGGTCTTTTACCGTAGGGCGACCCGCAGAAAGTGTCGCATAAAGCACGAACTCCGCAGCTTCAGCGCCGACTCCCGGGAGTCTCCTGAAAAAATGCACTCGTGAACCGAAAAGGCAAGTCAATCAAATTCAGCAACAGCCGGTAGCCATTAATCCCAACATGCAGGTCACTGTACAGGACAGATGTAAAAGCATTCCACGCGAAATTTACAGCTCACAGTGTCGCGGATTCAAACCCATGACTACATTGCCGGCAGCCGAGCGGGCTAGCCACTCCCACTGAGCTACAGCGGCTCGCCCATATCTCTGTGTTACACTTGGTGGTCGGAGTATCACACTTGGTGGTCGGAGTATCACACTTGGTGGTCGGAGTATCACACTTGGTGGTCGGAGTATCACACTTGGTGGTCGGAGTATCACACTTGGTGGTCGGAGTATCACACTTGGTGGTCGGAGTATCACACTTGGTGGTCGGAGTATCACACTTGGTGGTCGGAGTATCACACTTGGTGGTCGGAGTATCACACTTGGTGGTCGGAGTATCACACTTGGTGGTCGGAGTATCACACTTGGTGGTCGGAGTATCACACTTGGTGGTCGGAGTATCACACTTGGTGGTCGGAGTATCACACTTGGTGGTCGGAGTATCACACTTGGTGGTCGGAGTATCACACTTGGTGGTCGGAGTATCACACTTGGTGGTCGGAGTATCACACTTGGTGGTCGGAGTATCACACTTGGTGGTCGGAGTATCACACTTGGTGGTCGGAGTATCACACTTGGTGGTCGGAGTATCACACTTGGTGGTCGGAGTATCACACTTGGTGGTCGGAGTATCACACTTGGTGGTCGGAGTATCACACTTGGTGGTCGGAGTATCACACTTGGTGGTCGGAGTATCACACTTGGTGGTCGGAGTATCACACTTGGTGGTCGGAGTATC
The DNA here is from genome assembly GCA_014155875.1 of Cepaea nemoralis. Taxonomy (NCBI): domain Eukaryota; kingdom Metazoa; phylum Mollusca; class Gastropoda; order Stylommatophora; family Helicidae; genus Cepaea; species Cepaea nemoralis. Next base: position 190,828 of record JACEFZ010027682.1, read on the forward strand.
ACACTTGGTGGTCGGAGTATCACACTTGGTGGTCGGAGTATCACACTTGGTGGTCGGAGTATCACACTTGGTGGTCGGAGTATCACACTTGGTGGTCGGAGTATCACACTTGGTGGTCGGAGTATCACACTTGGTGGTCGGAGTATCACACTTGGTGGTCGGAGTATCACACTTGGTGGTCGGAGTATCACACTTGGTGGTCGGAGTATCACACTTGGTGGTCGGAGTATCACACTTGGTGGTCGGAGTATCACACTTGGTGGTCGGAGTATCACACTTGGTGGTCGGAGTATCACACTTGGTGGTCGGAGTATCACACTTGGTGGTCGGAGTATCACACTTGGTGGTCGGAGTATCACACTTGGTGGTCGGAGTATCACACTTGGTGGTCGGAGTATCACACTTGGTGGTCGGAGTATCACACTTGGTTGTCGGGAGTATCACACTTGGTGGGGGGAGTATCACACTTTGGTGGGCGGGTTCACACTTGTGGTCGGAGTATCACACTGTGGTCGGAGTCCCTTGGTGGTCGGAGTATCACACTTGGTGGTCGGAGTATCACACTTGGTGGTCGGAGTATCACACTTGGTGGTCGGAGTATCAATTGGTGGTCGGAGTACATCACACTGGGGTCGGAGATCAATTGGTGTCGGAGTATACTTGTGGTCGGGTACACACTGGTGGTCGGAGTATCACACTTGGTGGTCGCGAGTTATCACACTTGGTGGTCGGAGTATCACACTTGGTGGTCGGAGTATCACACTTGGTGTCGGAGTATCACATTGTGGTCGGAGTTACTTGGTGGTCGGGTCACACTTGGTGGTCGAGTAGACACTTGGGGTCGTATCACACTTGGTGGTCGGAGTATCACACTTGGTGGTCGGAGTATCACACTTGGTGGTCGGAGTATCACACTTGGTGGTCGGAGTATCACACTTGGTGGTCGGAGTATCACACTGGTGGTCGGAGTATCACACTTGGTGGTCGGAGTATCACACTTGGTGGTCGGAGTACACACTTGGTGGTCGGAGTATCACACTTGGTGGTCGGAGTATCACACTTGGTGGTCGGGAGTATCACACTTGGTGGTCGGAGTATCACACTTGGTGGTCGGAGTATCACACTTGGTGGTCGGAGTATCACACTTGGTGGTCGGAGTATCACACTTGGTGTCGGAGTATCACACTTGGTGGTCGGAGTATCACACTTGGTGGTCGGAGTATCACACTTGGTGGTCGGAGTATCACACTTGGTGGTCGGAGTATCACACTTGGTGGTCGGAGTATCACACTTGGTGGTCGGAGTATCACACTTGGTGGTCGGAGTATCACACTTGGTGGTCGGAGTATCACACTTGGTGGTCGGAGTATCACACTTGGTGGTCGGAGTATCACACTTGGTGGTCGGAGTAATCACACTTGGTGGCGGAGTATCACACTTGGTGGTCGGAGTATCACACTTGGTGGTTCGGAGTATCACACTTGGTGTCGGAGTATCAAATTGGTGGTCCGGGTAGTATCACACTTGGTGGTCGGAGTATCACACTTGGTGGTCGGAGTAGCACCTTGGTGGTCGGAGTATCACACTTGGTGGTCGGAGTATCACACTTGGTGGTCGGAGTATCACACTTGGTGGTCGGAGTATCACACTTGGTGGTCGGGAGTATCACCTTGGTGGTCGGAGTATCAACACTTGGTGGTCGGAGTATCACACTTGGTGGTCGGAGTAATCACACTTGGTGGTCGGAGTATCACCACTTGGTGGTCGGAGTATCACAACTTGGTGGATCGAGTATCACACTTGGTGGTCGAGTATCACACTTGGTGGTCGGAGTATCACACTGGTGGTCGGAGTATCACACTTGGTGGTCGAGTATCACACTTGGTGGTCGGAGTATCCACTTGGTGGTCGGAGTATCACACTTGGTGGTCGGAGTATCACACTTGGTGGTCGGAGTATCACACTTGGTGGTCGGAGTATCACACTTGGTGGTCGGAGTATCACACTTGGTGGTCGGAGTATCACACTTGGTGGTCGGAGTATCACACTTGGTGGTCGGAGTATCACACTTGGTGGTCGGAGTATCACACTTGGTGGTCGGAGTATCACACTTGGTGGTCGGAGTATCACACTTGGTGGTCGAGTATCACACTTGTGGTCGGAGTATCACACTTGGTGGTCGGAGTATCACACTTGGTGTCGGAGTATCACACTTGTGGTCGAGTATCACACTTGGTGGTCGAGTATCACACTTGGTGGTCGGAGTATCACACTTGGGTGGTCGGAGTAATCACACTTGGTGGTCGGAGTATCACACTTGGTGGTCGGAGTATCACACTTGGTGGTCGGAGTATCACACTTGGTGGTCGGAGTATCACACTTGGTGGTCGAGTATCACACTTGGTGGTCGGAGTATCACACTTGGTGGTCGGAGTATCACACTTGGTGGTCGGAGTATCACACTTGGTGGTCGGAGTATCACACTGGTGGTCGGAGTATCACACTGGTGGTCGGAGTATCACACATTGGCTGGTCGGAGTATCACACTTGGTGTTCGGAGAGTATCACACTTGGTGGCGGAGTATCACACTTGGTGGTCGGAGTATCACACTTGGTGTGTCGGAGTATCACACTTGGTGGTCGGAGTACACACTTGGTGTCGAGTATCACACTTGGTGGTCGGAGTATCACACTTGGTGGTTCGGAGTATCACACTTGGTGGTCGGAGTATCACACTTGGTGGTCGGAGTATCACACTTGGTGGTCGGAGAGTATCACACTTGGTGGTCGGAGTATCACACTTGGTGGTCGGAGTATCACACTTGGTGGTCGGAGTATCACACTTGGTCGGTCGGAGTATCACACTTGGTGGTCGGAGTATCACACTGGTGGTCGGAGTAATCACACTTGGTGGTCGGAGTATCACACTTGGTGGTCGGAGTATCACACTTGGTGGTCGGAGTATCACACTTGGTGGTCGGAGTATCACACTTGGTGGTCGGAGTATCACACTTGGTGGTCGGAGTATCACACTTGGTGGTCGGAGTATCACACTTGGTGGTCGGAGTATCACACTTGGTGGTCGGAGTATCACACTTGGTGGTCGGAGTATCACACTTGGTGGTCGGAGTATCACACTTGGTGGTCGGAGAGTATCACACTTGGTGGTCGGAGTATCACACTTGGTGGTCGGAGTATCACACTTGGTGGTCGGAGTATCACACTTGGTGGTCGGAGTATCACACTTGGTGGTCGGAGTATCACACTTGGTGGTCGGAGTATCACACTTGGTGGTCGGAGTATCACACTTGGTGGTCGGAGTATCACACTTGGTGGTCGGAGTATCACACTTGGTGGTCGGAGTATCACACTTGGTGGTCGGAGTATCACACTTGGTGGTCGGAGTATCACACTTGGTGGTCGGAGTATCACACTTGGTGGTCGGAGTATCACACTTGGTGGTCGGAGTATCACACTTGGTGGTCGGAGTATCACACTTGGTGGTCGGAGTATCACACTTGGTGGTCGGAGTATCACACTTGGTGGTCGGAGTATCACACTTGGTGGTCGGAGTATCACACTTGGTGGTCGGAGTATCACACTTGGTGGTCGGAGTATCACACTTGGTGGTCGGAGTATCACACTTGGTGGTCGGAGTATCACACTTGGTGGTCGGAGTATCACACTTGGTGGTCGGAGTATCACACTGGTGGTCGGAGTATCACACTTGGTGGTCGGAGTATCACACTTGGTGGTCGGAGTATCACACTTGGTGGTCGGAGAATCACACTTGGTGGTCGGAGTATCACACTTGGTGGTCGGAGTATCACACTTGGTGGTCGGAGTATCACACTTGGTGGTCGGAGTATCACACTTGGTGGTCGGAGTATCACACTTGGTGGTCGGAGTATCACACTTGGTGGTCGGAGTATCACACTTGGTGGTCGGAGTATCACACTTGGTGGTCGGAGTATCACACTTGGTGGTCGGAGTATCACACTTGGTGGTCGGAGTATCACACTTGGTGGTCGGAGTATCACACTTGGTGGTCGGAGTATCACACTTGGTGGTCGGAGTATCACACTTGGTGGTCGGAGTATCACACTTGGTGGTCGGAGTATCACACTTGGTGGTCGGAGTATCACACTTGGTGGTCGGAGTATCACACTTGGTGGTCGGAGTATCACACTTGGTGGTCGGAGTATCACTTGGTGGTCGGAGTATCACACTTGGTGGTCGGAGTATCACACTTGGTGGTCGGAGTATCACTCTTGGTGGTCGGAGTATCACACTTGGTGGTCGGAGTATCACACTTGGTGGTCGGAGTATCACACTTGGTGGTCGGAGTATCACACTTGGTGGTCGGAGTATCACACTTGGTGGTCGGAGTATCACACTTGGTAGTCGGAGTATCACACTTGGTGGTCGGAGTATCACATTTGGTGGTCGGAGTATCACACTTGGTTGTCGGAGTATCACACTTGGTGGTGGGAGTATTGAGTGAACGTTGACCGTTTCTTCTCTAAGGATGTCATAACCCGTTGGCGGTATACTGAATGAATATTGATGGTTGCACCTCTAAGCATGTCATAACACGTTGGAGGTGTGTCAGGATCTTCTATTAGGCTCGTTGGCTAACACATGTGAGACAGTACAGTATAACGTGATTCGACGTAAGACACAGCAACACAAGTTCTATGGATTTATTGCCACATTAAATACATAACGATAATTACAGCAATGTACAACATATAACTCACAACCACATTACAGCTCATAGGTCTGGCGCTCAAGATATCAGTCGTTCAGCTTACAACCACGGAGATTCACACAAACGCCTTGCTCTCGTCACACACGTCCGTTCAGAGTCCTGTCCCAGCTTGGTCTAAGCTATCACGCACACGGCCCACTGCCTCTGGTGGGGTCACGTGGCTTTGCGTGCGTCTGTCGTCAGCCTGACCGCTAGTCGCGTGTCAGGTACCAATCTCGCCAGCCGACAACTCTTGTCCGCCGGGTGTCGTAACGATGTCGCTGCGTAGCTAGGCTCTGACATTCTCCCCGGGCACCTCAATGAAAGATGCCATCTTTCATTCATGATGTATGTACATACTGGGGTAGTGTTAATTTCATGTCAGAGACTACTTTTTCCCAGTGTTATGCATGAAAATACATATAAGGCATAGAAATATATACAAAAAAAATGTAAGTTGCATTGAAATGACAAATGAAGTACAACTTTTAACACAATTCAGGTTTCATCCCCCTGATGCCTGGTTACCTTCATTGCAATAATACCCAGTCAGATCAGTAGCACCAGCTTCACGCATCTACCTCGCAGCTATTTGAAAAAAAAACGTAATAATATGATTGTTTTGCAACAACCATCTAGCCAGACTGAAATACGGCTTTGTATTCGTCGTATTAAACACTTAAACTCTGCCCTCATTTGGTCAGGAGTTCTTATGTTGGTTTGCAATGTTGGCAGCTCTATGACATGCTTGGTGGACGCCTACCTGCTGTGCCAACTATTTGAGCAACAAAATGTCTATCTATACAATATACATTAATGAATATGTTTCAAATTATGGCCCTTGATGTAATTCACAAATGCAAGGGAAGTAATTTTGACATTCAAGAAATTCCATACATTATAATAATTATTTAATTTCTTAGCGTCATTGCTTGACGTTTCTTCATATTAACGAGAAAAAGTCGGTAATATGAATACATTACTCAAGGTATGATTCTAAGATTACACTAATCAAAATAAATAAGTACCCAATTGGTATATTATATTTTATAGATTCAAAAGGATTTTACAAGTGTCATAAATTTTTAAAATTTTGTATGTCGTCTGCTAATTTTGCTAGACTTTTTAAATTACACCGGAAATATACACGAAACGCAAAATTTGGTTGATGTTACACTGTCTGAACACAAATGATCCGGTTTTATTTCGGAACGGATAGTAAAATGTTCTCACAGTTCGGGTCTGATGTTATAGTATCACAACGGATTATGATGGAATGTTCTTATTTCCGATGTGTTCACAACTTCTGGATAAAGATCGACTGTTCTTATTTCTGATGTTCAAACGTCGAACAATTTGGATTAACTTCGCTGCAGAGGTGGTTTAGGAGTCAATGTTCGGTCCACATTTGCACATGTTAAAATATCACGGTGAAGAAAATCACTCACAAATGTCACAATGGTAAAGTTCGCTTCTGGTAAGTGGTTAAGCGTCTGTGACATTGTTGTTGGTGTATATATACAATTAATATTGTTCTCATTCTAACACACACTACACAATTATACTACACTCATTACATGACTTGATTAAAATAAGTATATTATACATGTCGGTTTCTAAACCGTATCACAATTTTACTTCTAGACCTTACACAGTAGGTGAATGGAAAAAACTTCACTCATTGGTGGCTGTGTTGGGCTGAGTGTAATATTACACAGTGCACTCAGACATTGCTTACTGGGTCTGTCGGACAACGGGACAAAAGGTCGGCGATTGTATTCATTCTGCCGGGAATATGGCGAACTTCAAAACTGAAATTCTGAAGCTTCAAGGACCAGCGAGCAATCATATTATTTGATGGTACTGCGGAATTTATATACCTTAATGGACTGTTGTCAGTTTCGATGATAAAGTGACGTCCTAGAAGATATCTGGACAGCTTCGTCACACTTTCTACTAAGGCCAATGCTTCTAATTGCGGAATGGACCATGCCCGCTCTCGGGGCCTTAGTTTTCTTGATAGAAAACAAACGGGATGCAGGATGTCGTTGTATTCCTGCAATAGGACTGCACCGATCGCAATGGAGCTAGCATCTGTTCTCAATCTGAAAGGTAAACGAATGTTGGGCAATTTAAGGATGAGATTAGGTGAATTCTTATCAGAAAAGTGTGCCAAAACTTTATCAAATGCATTTCGTAGGCATTCATCGTTTACAACTTTTTCGGGTTTATTCTTGGTTAGTAAGTTAGAAAAAACCTCAGTTAGCTCTGAAAAATCAGGAATAAAGTTTCTGTAATAATTGATAAGTCCCAACAAACTGCGGACTTGTTTCTTATTTGTTGGAAGTGATAGTTTTAGAATTTTGGAGACAATTTTGTTGTCTGTCATGACAAAGCCATTGGCTATTCTGTACCCCAAAAATGATATCTCTTGGTAAGCCATGCTCACCTTTGAAGGCTTCACTGTCAGTCCGTGCTGTCTGATACTAGGTAGTAGTAGTAGAACGTCCTGTCCAGGTGTCAATGTTATAGTTTCGTCGTTGTCTGTGTATGGACACAGATGTCGTCAGTATAGTGAATGATATTAGGAATGTCAGATAGGAGGAGTCGTATAGCAGACAAGGCCTGTCTGGAGTTACTGGATCTAAGGATATAAAGTGGGTTACGGTTAAAATCTTCCAAAAGGATTTTCAAATTTTATGTTGAGATCATTTTGAGTGCTATCTCCAAACCTGCACTCGTACATGTGTGTATACATTCAATAGTTCAAACAATAATAATACACCATGTATCGTTGTGAAATGTAATCGTGCATGTTTGTATGATCTTTTGCAATTTGTGTATATTCTCCACAATATGTAGGGTAATTTGTTGCTGATTTTTGTCAGTAATTCCACCGACTGATGTTTTACATTGTTCAGCATAGGTATTCGTATGAGTTGATTTAACATAGAGATTATGAGTGGCAGTAACAAAATTTGGTTCAACAGTAATGACATAAGTAACACAGTCTGCTGGTTTGTCATGAGTAATATCATCTGTGTTGTGTCATGATGATGTGGAAATATAACTGTTTGTGAAGACATTTGTTTTGTATTTACAATCAGTAGTGCACGTATAACTATCCACTGTGTGCACTTGGTTATGTGTGTAGTTAACAGAGAGTATAGGAGGTATAGTATATACCATGATGATTTGTGATTTTTCCTCGCTGTTGTGAACTGTTTGTTTTCTGCACCTTTTTCTTTGTGCGGATACACACCAGTTTCTGTTTCTTCTTGTTCTGAGATGGTAATCACGTTGGTATGGTGTGGTATCTTGGTCTGTTCATCATGTTGTTGTATGATGAGTGGGGTATTTAAGGCAGTATTTGTTGTGGTGTTAACTTTTTGCCTTGTGTGAGGTTTGGACTCTATGTAATCTGTCACATTTAATACATTTCCAATTAATAAATCACAACATGGATTGTCTAATAAAGCACAAGTTACTCTGCCTGATAGGAACGGTGATTTTATATTGGCCCATGCCATGGGATATTTCTCTACTGTCCCTGAAACAGTTTTGCAATAGATGTACTCATCTAGGTAGTCTTTCGGATCAGCTAAGGTCTTTCGAAGACCGATAAGACAGGACCCTGTGTCGCGTACACATGTGCATACTGTGTCATTGATGTAACCTTTATGGAATGTTAATTTTCCTAACGACAGTTTTGAGGTTTTGTTCATTTCCTCACTTTCTTGTTGAGCATTGACCTCTTTATATAAAGAATGAGGTTGAGTGATGTTAACAACATTATTACAATATGGTACAAAGTCTGGTGTTGTCTTCATGTCTGTGATGTTCACTTTTCTTACATTCTTTGCTGAACTGCATTTTGAGTCTATTGCCAAGTTAGCTTCCTCATTGGCAATAGGGACGGCGTGCCCGCATGTTAAGGTACCATTTTCATTGAAGGTATTACAGACAGTACATTTGTTAGCACTAAATACATCACAAGCCTGTGCTGCATGTACAGGATGTTTTTCTGGATTTTCGTCTTCTGACGTTGAGCTATCGAACAAGGCGGCATTGGCTTTGTTGGTCATATGCCTGCCTCTACAATCCATACGATAGTGACCGTAAGCCTTGCAGAGAAAACATTTACGTGCACTTTTGAACGATCTACGTTCTACGTCTTGTCTGTTTACCATATTTTGCAAGTATGTTAGGTACCCTGGGTTTTTATCGCACATCTCGTTCAAATGGTGAGACAATTTACAGTGAGTGCATTGTCTAACTCTATCAGAGGTAGGCCTGTGTGGTTTTTGCCTACTATAGTTGTTCTCATAGTTGGCTGCTGCTACCCAGTTACTGTCAGTAGCTTCAGTGGCAAAACACTGTTTATTTGCCGTATAATAGGCCGACCCACGTTTTTCCATTTCTTCCACACTTGTGCATTCATTCTCTTGCAAGAACTTAGAAAAAGATGGTGGGATAGAAGAAATAACTTTATCTCGAATAATGAGATCTTCTAATTTATCATAATTTTTGTTAATTTTGGCTGATGACGTCCATTTGCTGAAAATGTCTCGGACTAAACAGAGGTAGTCAGAGAACGTTTGAGTTGATTTTGGACTCAGTTTACTGAATTGTTCTCTGTACCCTGCTTCATCTAACATGAAATGTGCCATTATTTTAGATTTAATGTAATGGTACTCTTTTCTGAGGTCTTTGGGGATGGTTTCAATGACTTTCAGAGGTTCCCCAGATAGACTCCTCATATATAAAATATTCCATTCCGAAAGTGGAACTTGGTAATGTTCCATTAAAGTCTCAAAATTTTGGGTAAAGGCTGCTATGCAGTCACCCGAGGTATAGTTACGAACGATACCTTGGTACTTTTTATACTGGTTTTCTTTTTCCAGTCTTCAGATTTCTTTGACTCTTTATTCATTGCAGTCTCAGTGTCGAGTTGTTTCATTTTCAACTGTAATTCAAGTTCTTCTCTCTTACTCTGAGCTGCTATTTCTGCCTTTTTCAGCTCTGTTTCATTCTCAATCTCGGCCCTTTTCACTGCACTATCTATCTCGGCTTGCTTTGTCTTTGCAGCCATTTCTACTTCGGCTTGCTTTAATGCTGTTTCAGCCTCTATTTGCTTGGCAGCTTTTTCAATCTCTGCCTGTTTCAAGGCTGTTTCTGCCTCAGCTTGTTTTGCAGCCATTTCTGCTTGTTTTAGAGCTCAACGTGATTCGACGTAAGACACAGCAACACAAGTTCTATGGATTTATTGCCACATTAAATACATAACGATAATTACAGCAATGTACAACATATAACTCACAACCACATTACAGCTCATAGGTCTGGCGCTCAAGATATCAGTCGTTCAGCTTACAACCACGGAGATTCACACAAACGCCTTGCTCTCGTCACACACGTCCGTTCAGAGTCCTGTCCCAGCTTGGTCTAAGCTATCACGCACACGGCCCACTGCCTCTGGTGGGGTCACGTGGCTTTGCGTGCGTCTGTCGTCAGCCTGACCGCTAGTCGCGTGTCAGGTACCAATCTCGCCAGCCGACAACTCTTGTCCGCCGGGTGTCGTAACGATGTCGCTGCGTAGCTAGGCTCTGACAGGTATATTGATTGAACATTGATGGTTGCACCTCTAAATACATCATAAAACGTTGGCGGTAATTGAATGAACATTGATGTGTCAGCGTCTCACTTAGTCAAGAGCTCGTTACATTAGACATGCAACATGTCATGATTCGGGTCATATGTATCGTTATTTATTTACAAGCAAGCATGTAACATGACTATAATCACACTCTAGCATCTCTGGTGAAATCATACAAACATTATAGCGCCAAGCACTCATGCGTTCTCGCATCATAATCCCTGGCATACATATCAGCGCACAGGCTATCTGCTATCAGCACTCTCACAAACAATAGTAACTCTTATATGAGGCACTCATCACACGCTGTCTCAGTTAACCAAAACACTCCTCTCTCAGCCACCATTGGGTCCAGTCTGCTCTTCCTTGCCGTGGTCTGTGGTCACGTGGCGTTTTGGCCTACCGTGTCGTCGGTGCTAAGTCGAGTGTCTCGGTATTATGATGTCGTCCTGCACTTTAACCGTCTATTGATAGCTGATGTCTCAGGTCGTCTAGTCCAAGGTTGGACTGTCATTCAAGGACATGTCCAGTCTCTAACCCTAGGTCCTGTCTCCCCCTGGGTAAACAGTCCTGTCCTACTCTAGTCATGCTCTACCTATGTCCTGTCCTTGTCCTGTAACCTCTCTCACACTTCATAGGACGCTGACAGATGGTTGCACCTCTAAGTATGTATTAACCCGTTGGCGGTATATTAAGTGAACATTGATAGTGCCACCTATAATAATATCATAACCCGTTAGCGGTATATTGAGTGAACATTGATAGTGCCACTTATAATAATATCATAACCCATTAGCGGTATATTGAGTGAACATTGATAGTGCCACCTATAATAATATCATAAACCGATAGCGGTATAATGAGTGAACGTTGATAGTGCCACCTATAATAATATCATAAACCGTTAGCGGTATATTCAGTGAACATTGATAGTGCCACCTATAATAATATCATAACTCGTGGGCGGTATATTGAGTGAACATTGATAGTGACACCTATAATAATATCATAAACCGTTAGCGGTATATTGAGTGAACGTTGATGGTTGCATCTCTAAGAATGCCATAAAGTTAGCGGTATATTGAGTGAACGTTGATGGTTGCATCTCTAAGAATGCCATAAAGTTAGCGGTATATTGAGTGAACATTGATGGTTGCACCTCTAAAAATGTCATAACCCGTTGGCGGTATATTGAGTGAACGTTGATGGTTGCATCTCTAAGAATGCCATAAAGATAGCGGTATATTGAGTGAACAGTGATGGTCACACCTCTAAGAATGTCATAAAGTTAGCGGTATATTGAGTGAACGGTGATGGTTGCATCTCTAAGAATGCCATAAAGTTAGCGGTATATTGAGTGAACATTGATGGTCGCACCTCTAAGAGTGCCATACAGTTAGCGGTATATTGAGTGAACGTTGATGGTTGCATCTCTAATAATGCCATAAAGTTAGCGGTATATTGAGTGAACATTGATGGTCGCACCTCTAAGAGTGCCATAAAGTTAGCGGTATATTGAGTGAACGTTGATGGTTGCATCTCTAAGAATGTCATAAAGTTAGCGGTATATTGAGTGAACATTGATGGTCGCACCTCTAAGAGTGCCATAAAGTTAGCGGTATATTGAGTGAACGTTGATGGTTGCATCTCTAATAATATCATAAACCGTTAGCGGTATATTGAGTGAACATTGATGGTCGCACCTCTAAGAATGTCATAAAGTTAGCGGTATATTGAGTGAACGTTGAGGGTTGCATCTCTAAGAATGCCATAAAGTTAGCGGTATATTGAGTGAACATTGATGGTTGCACCTCTAAGAATGTCATAACCCGTTGGCGGTATATTGAGTGAACGTTGATGTTTGCATCTCTAAGAATGCCATAAAGTTAGCGGTATATTGAGTGAACATTGATGGTTGCACCTCTAAGAATGTCATAACCCGTTGGCGGTATATTGAGTGAACGTTGATGGTTGAATCTCTAAGAATGTCATAAAGTTAGCGGTATATTGAGTGAACAGTGATGGTCGCACCTCTAAGAATGTCATAAAGTTAGCGGTATATTGAGTGAACGTTGATGGTTGCATCTCTAAGAATGCCATAAAGTTAGCGGTATATTGAGTGAACATTGATGGTCGCACCTCTAAGAGTGCCATAAAGTTAGCGGTATATTGAGTGAACGTTGATGGTTGCATCTCTAAGAATGCCATAAAGTTAGCGGTATATTGAGTGAACATTGATGCTTGCACCTCTAAGAATGTCATAACCCGTTGGCGGTATATTGAGTGAACGTTGATGGTTGCATCTCTAAGAATGCCATAAAGTTAGCGGTATATTGAGTGAACAGTGATGGTCGCACCTCTAAGAATGTCATAAAGTTAGTGGTATATTGAGTGAACGTTGATGGTTGCATCTCTAAGAATGCCATAAAGTTAGCGGTATATTGAGTGAACATTGATGGTCACATCTCTAAGAGTGGCATAAAGTTAGCGGTATATTGAGTGAAAATTGATGGTCGCACCTCTAAGAGTGCCATAAATTTAGCGGTATATTGAGTAAACATTGATGGTCGCACCTCTAAGAGTGCCATAAAGTTAGCGGTATATTGAGTGAACGTTGATGGTTGCATCTCTAAAAGTGCCATAAAGTTAGCGGTATATTGAGTGAACATTGAGTCGCACCTCTATGAATGCCATAAAGTTAGCGGTATATTTAATGAACATTGAGTCGCACCTCTAAGAGTGCCATACAGTTAGCGGTATATTGAGTGAACATTGATGGTCGCACCTCTAAGATTGCCATAAAGTTAGCGGTATATTGAGTGAACGTTGATGGTTGCATCTCTAAGAATGCCATAAAGTTAGCGTGTATATTGAGTGAACATTGAGTCGCACCTCTAAGAGTGCCATAAAGTTAGCGGTATATTGAAATGAGAACTGAATACCTTACTCCAAGAAACTCCGTGATGTGAATGATGGTGAATAGCGCACCTCTAAGTGACGCTGTACGTCGTGCGTGCTCAACTTGAGCGAGACTTGAGAGCGCGACTCTAAGCAATTCTGTGAATCAAACCCTGTTTGCTGGAATGACTGGTGACAGCAGTATCTCTGAGCCACTTGATATTTCATACATTGTCTACCCATGTTACCAATGTCACTCTATAATATATCACCTCGTGATTTAACAGTCAGACATGGCGCCTCTAAGTGACATTATACTTCGCACAAAGCCTTGTTGTGTAATCTACTGCGCCATGAATGCAATAAGAAAGTGATTCAATGCCCCCTCCTGAATAGTGATTAGGGAGCAGTGTTGTTATCCCAGTACTGTAGAGTTGTCTACTCTTGACAACTCAACTGCAGTCTTAGACCGGTTATGCGAACTTAGCACCTTTAAGCAAAACTGCTACATACGGAGACATGCGAACTTGACACCTCTAAACCAAACTGCTACATACAGAGTCATGCGAACGTGGCACCTCTAAACCAAACTGCTACATACAGAGACATGCGTACTTGGCACCTCTAAACCAAACTGCTACATACGGAGACATGCGAACTTGCTACCTCTAAGTCACATTGTAATACCCACAGACCTCATGATTTGACAGGCGGAAGTGGCATTCCTAAATCACACTATAATACCCACACATATAGTATCTTGTAACAGAGGGTGAAGTCTCAGGAATTAAAACCGTCTGGCAAGTGCAGTCGCCGCAAACAGTGCAGGTTAGTGTTCCGATTTTCCCTCACAGAAAAAACTGTTATTATCTTAGTTTACTAATGGAAAGCAAAGTAAAGTAATCCTTTTCCACGCTCTGAAGAATATTACTTATTTGTCTCTAGCCTCATATTTTTACATTGAACATGTACAGTTCAAGAGCATTAGCAGTTTTTCCTTTCTGAACCTAGGAACAAACATTCGGTAATGAAATTAAAAAAAAAAAAAAAAAACCACACACACACACACACACATGCATACACGTGAGTTAAAGAAGTATTCTAGTGGATCAACCACCCAAAGACAACCAACCAATTACCCAACCAACCAGAGAGTGATATAAACTGGATCGCGGAACAAGTACGACGGGGAACTTCTGGATGTCAGAAAAGTAGCCCTTCTTCTATTTTTATCGCAACTTGACACTCTCAGGCGGTGGGCCCATCCGGGTAATGACTCCCATATGTAAGTTTCCTGTCGTACACTCGCACATCCAGTTTCAACTATATTTGACACAAATACACCGCTATGTCCGCCTGGTCACAAGTCATCCCACCCTCGGGAAGGCTAACATTGTACAGCCGGTGTGTCATATCCTGCCTAAATTATCTCTGTACCTTTCATTCGACCGCTAAACATGCAGTTCCTTTCCCCGACCGTCTGCCTGTGTCGTGGCCTCCACATCAGTGTTTCGCTATAGCCAAATAGACAATATTGCCGCCGTATTGTCTTCTTTGTACCCCACACACAGCTGAAGGAGCTGGGCTAATGTTAGTGCAGGCATGGATTCCTCGTCCCTCACTTGGTCTATTCTGAGGAGAGCGGTCCTCGCTGGATGTTGGACATCACCACTAGCGACTGTTGCTATTGCTTGGCTGCAGAGATTGAACTTCGGACATGTTTCGATCCTGGTGAATTCTATGTTGTGGTGTTTCAACCCCTCGCCTCCGACATTGGTGCACTAGAATTCCTGTGTACAGTGGCTATCAGGTTGGCACGAGACGGCAAAGGTTGTTTCAATCTTGGTTAAGAGATTGGTTTGCGCCGCTTGAGTTAGAGACATGGTGGACCTTTGGTGGACCTTGCATGACGGGCAGCGATCTGAACTATGTTACTGCATTTACTTATCCCCACTCATTGTTTCGATTGTTCCATAACCAGAATTAATTCTTTTCATCGGCCTCGCCAGGTCGATTAAGTTATTGAACTCTTGAATGTATCGAAGG
Organism: Cepaea nemoralis; assembly: GCA_014155875.1. Taxonomy (NCBI): domain Eukaryota; kingdom Metazoa; phylum Mollusca; class Gastropoda; order Stylommatophora; family Helicidae; genus Cepaea; species Cepaea nemoralis. The sequence continues at coordinate 206,178 of JACEFZ010027682.1, forward strand.
TGCAACGAAGCGTAATTAATTAGTTAGTCGAGGTTCCAACTTCACGGCAGCGGGTCGTCCCCATTATGCTCCATTCCCGTGCCAGCGAATATCACACAAAATGCTCCCCACTGTCCAATGTGAAAATAGACGGGAGTCTCGGCAATCCAACAAGCCCGCACAGGTACACTGTGCATAATGCCCCCGTCACAATGTCAACACAAAATTCATCCACGAATACCACAGCTCATCGTCGATGGACTCGGCAGTCACCAGACAGACCTCATTGACGAAGCGTAATAATGATGATGATGATGATGATGATGAGATGATGATGATGATGATGATGATGATGATGATGATGATGATAGTAAACTAATCTACCAACTAATCGATTGAGACAGCCTTGGCATGTTTAAAACAACTCCTACCACGCAACATAACATGCACCCTACTAGATTAAAGTAGCTGCCATGTATTCAGTCTACAGTACAAACATCGCTAGAGTCTCTCAACACCAGATGGATGTAAACAGCTGGCATTTAGTGTTGAACGTGTCGGCCACACTCCAAGATTGCACCACCAATAAAAAACATGCTATTGTGACGTCATTTTGAGAATAGCATTTCCTGTGCAGAAGGATATTTATAAGAACATTGTCGCTGTCTGAAGCGACAAGTGTCTCTTTGGTCTGCTAAAACCCTCCTTGGCAGCAAACGATTTTGCGGTGAAAAGGAAACTGAACGAGAGGTGCGAAGGTGGGTAAGGCAACAGCACAAGGTCTTCTATAATACTTGTGTTGTGGGACTGAGAAAACGCTGGGATAAATGCATCAATGTTCGCATATATCATGATGAGAAATAAGGACAAACGCATTTGTATTATTTTTTAATTGATGTGAATTCTGAGGTGACCCGGGGTAAAACACGTATCAGGAAATTAATTGGGAACCAAAGCGACCAGCTTGGTATGAACCACATCAATTACTGAATGTCGATTAGTCTCTTGATATATAAACCTAACACCATATACCCAAATACTCGTGTAAAGCGATATTTACCGTGTTGTTTTCATTATAGTAGCCGGAGTTACACGTCAGCAAATACAATGTCCTTAGCGAGAGGGCGAATGCATACATGGAACCGTCGCGCGACTGTGACTGTGTCATGAACAGCGCAGCTCCCTATCAACTGTACTAAGTCATACGCTTCTTAATACATGTATACTCGCCGTACATATTTGCTGAGATCACGTGATAACATTAATTTATATTCCGTTGCAATTAGTATGTGATCAAATAATATCACGCCATCAATACATATCAGTTGCTGTCCAGGCTTTCATTCATGTGTCTGGAACTATCACCTACACAAAAGTGGTCATAATTTATAAAGAGACAGCACTGACACGCCATCATCAACATCAGAAACGTTACATCTGAAGTTCACCAACATCAGAAACAGAAACCATAAGACGGAACCTAAACGTTTGATTCTTCAACTCACCCTGGACTTGATATAGCAACGTTGTGAGTTGTGACATGCAACGGGGCATTGTGTGAGACGTCATGTCTCAACATTTTACACTAACACTGACATCATGATAATTACAAAGTTGTGAGTTGTGACAGCTAATGTGTATGATATGTGAACATTGTGAGACATATATATATATATATATATATATATATATATATATATATATATATATATATATATATATATATATATATATATATATATATATATATATATATATTGTTAGTTGCGTTTGCAGTCTGTAGATTAAAAATGGATACAATTCTCTTTGCTGTGAGAAACAATGTGACGGCTCTTACAGAAAGTGGAGATAACTCTCATACAATGTGCCTTGGCTTTCCAGAAATAGATATAGATAGCATTAACTCGTTGAACGATACTTGTGTAATTGAATATCTCATTCGCTATGGAAATATGCTTACATACATAATGTCAATGCATGTGGTTATAATCTACCCAGTCATTGCTACCATTGGACTTCTATTAAACACATTCAGTTGTTTCATCCTCAGAATACTTTCTGTAAAACACCACTCGTATATTCTTTTGCTGTATTTAAGTGTCACCAACAATATTTCTTTAGTTTTGCCGTTAATTAACCTTGTTTCTCTTTCGCCTCAATGGAACAGAAGTGTAATAATTTCCATCGTAGATGTGTTATGTTTCTCGGGAACTGTGACGTCACCGTATATAGTGGTGTACATATCAGTAGAGAGGCTGGTGGCCGTGTGTTTCCCGCTACATCTCAGTAAACTTATAACACCGAGCAGGGTCAGGGTCGCGTGTTTTTTCACCTACTTTGTCGTTGTTCTCGGACATGCCATCAACTCTATTACCATGATCACATATCAAACTGAATATCTTGTAGGACGCCATTTTGTCCACACCGTTCCTGTAGCCATTGTAATCTTGAACTCTACTATGATAATCATCAAGCTGTCAGTGCTGCGTGTAAAACGTGGGGAAATGACATCTCACACAAAGACCAGTAAACCCTCAATGCGTACAACCAAACTTCTATTGCTGGTCTGCTTTGTATTTTCTCTGGACGAACTTGCGTATGTCGCTGACAATATGAGTCGGCTAACATATAAAGTAGTGAATATGCCTAATATTATGATACTTTGGTATCAATTAACTTTAATGAGTATGTATTATCTTAATGCTTCATTACATTTTATCGTTTATATTGCCTTTAATAACAGGTTTAGAATTCTTTTCAAGGATTTATTGCATGTCAAGGATTTTCCGATCAACAGACAGGTCACAAAATTATTATATTAAAATGATCATGGAAAGAAATGTTGACGACACTTGTCCTGTTGTCTGTCATGTTGTCTGTCATGTAGGATTTATAGAAACTGTTAGAATGATGGTGATGATCTTTACTGTGTTACTGATGTCATATACATTTCCTAGGAAGTAAAGTCTTGATTTGTATTACATTACTCATTGATTACCGATGGTTCTAACAATATACGGCCAGCACATATACCAAATATGCTTCATCATCATCATCATCATCTTCCACTTCTGCCGTCAAGCGTCGTGGGGAGGAATAATTTGCGTTCCAGCGCCCGGTGGACGGCACTGGATAGTGTCATTCCGTGTGGTTGTACAATGTCTCTGATGTCGCCAATCCATTTTCTTCTTGGACGTCCTCGTGGTCTCGTCGCAGATGATCTTTGATGTAAGGCCAGTGATGGTAGTTGCTGATGTTGCATTCTAACAACATGGCCAAACCACTTGATCTTCTGCATGAATATGCTTCATAACTTCAATTTTTGTCACTTACTAATATTTTAGCCTTTTAATGTTCGTCGTTACAAGCAGTAATGCATGATACCACAATGTTTCCTTCACTATTGTTATGTTTGTCCTTGTTATATCCATGTGACGAGGCAGACGTGAGTAAACACTTGCTATGTTTCACCCTTGACGTGCAGTGTCCATAGCGTAAAGATTAGCCCAGACTGTTTGGCAGTTTATTGTAGAAACACCACTAGCTGAGAATTAATAAAATTATTTTCACCACCCTGAGTTCGCTGCCTCCTGAAAGACTCTTCAGTTGGAGTTAAAGGTGTTTAAATTTCTGTAATTTTTTGTTAACCACACTGAATTAAAATATAATTTATAAATAAAGCAGATATTGTGCAACAAATCATAATTAATTTTTTTTAAACCACTCGCATATTAGTCTCATTACATTAGAGTAAGTAGAATAATTTTATTAAACTGAACAGTCACGTCAATCAAATCATGCGGCAAAGTAATATTGACAAGGTATGTGGAAAATGGAAAACGTGTCGACTGATCCAGTAGCTTGTGTTCGCCGACCAGCCTGCCTGCCGTCATCAATGTCTTGTTTACTGTATCGCTGCAAGACGAGCTACTGCGAAAGCATTTGTCAAGAAAGTTTTCCTTAACCATGAACGAAAGTCAGAGGCGTGAAGACGATCAGACACCGTCGTAGTTCTGACCATAAACGATGCCGACTAGCCATCCGCAGGAGATGCTTCGAGTTGTACCTGCGTGTGCATGAACAGTCCTTCTGTTCTATAGATCTTAATGGCGATGGAGAATGTTTAAATCTCTCCTGAATTAGCAAGGCTATCATCTGTTGTTAACAGTTAATACATGCCATTTGTACACCGAAATACAGGGATAACTGGCTTGTGGCAGCCAAACGTCCTCGGCACTTGTGTTCGTCTCCAGTCGTCTTGGTTGTCTTGTTACTGAACCCAGATGCCCCGAGAAGGTTAACCCGGTCAACAAATGCACGCAGAAGTCGGATGTGTCGGCCTAAAGGCGCAAGAACGCAGCTCTGCTGTAAACAGGCACAATGCAATCACGTCCGGGAAAAACTCCGGATGAACGCGGAAGAAAAAGAAGAAGAAGAAGAAGAAGAAGAAGAAGAACAAGGAGAAGAAGAAGAAGAAGAAGAAGAAGAAGAAGAAGAAGAAGAAGAAGAAGAAGAAGAAGAAGAAGAAGAAGAAGAAGAAGAAAAAGAAGAAGAAGAAGAAGAAGAAGAAGAAGAAGAAGAAGAAGAAGAAGAAGAAGAAAAGAAGAAGAAGAGGAAGAACACAGATGGACTCAGGAGAGAGAGTGAGGTTGACGAATTTGCGCAACTCATCCTCACTATAATCCAATTCATCGCGCCAGTCATTCTTCATCCAACTTACTGGATGTAATGAATGGTCATCATCATTCTGGCTGGACAACAACAACAACCACACCTAGTTTACCTGCGTATAGTTTTATTACATATAATTATATTATGTGTTCTCGCAATGTTCGTGACTTACGGGATAAGTGAGCCGGCCGCTCAGAAACAATGGCATACAAGAGACGACATTGCAGTTGTAGACATGTTTCAGGCGAACGAAAGAAGAAGAAGAAGAAACAATGGCAAACTATGAGCGTAATCTTGCCAAGAAATCAACAGCGGTAAAATGCTGATGTCCTGCAAAAGATATGCGAAACAAAAATTATATTGTGTAGTTGCAGTGGTTCACACTGTTAAAGAAAATGGAACTAAGTATTATACTTGTTGCCATGTAGATTCTTTCCCATTTGCACAATAAGATGATAGAAATATCTACAATTACATGGATACGTATAGTACTCTGCAACATTTATGCTATTGTGTGGAAACGTCACGTATGGTACCGGATTTCTACTGCTTGCGTTCCGGTCACTGTTTAACTATCTATTATTTGGCCAATGTGGGAAAGATGTTTCATACGACTAATGACCGTACAGGAACCGAACAATCTATATATATACATATATAAAAAACTATGTATGTATGTGTGTAGGGACGTATTTGATGTGTTCGATAACGGTCCATCCGATTGAGATGAAATTTTCTACATGTATTCTTTTCATTCCCGTGCAGCCAACTGTCATAGTTTGTTAGTGTACAATCAGCTATTTACTTACTAAAATTTAATATTTAAATTTACATTATCATTTATATATATAGCGAGGGGACTTAACTTAAGAAAAGTTATTTCAAGGGGCATAACTTTTAATAACATTGCTATATATTTTATATATAGATTGTTGCATTGTTTTTAAAGATTTATAAACTCTTTGTCTACAGTTATTTACAGGCATATGAGTTATAATAAATAATGATATAATCTTTAAGGCATTTTCAAAGTTTTCATGAAAATAATGCATCTATTTAAATAGTGAAAATTTTCTAACTCATCTTTTTATGTTTAAAGAAGTTATCTACAGTCATGTAGGTGATTAAAAATAGTTCTCATTCAAAATAATGGATTTATTTTAGATACGTTAGAATTTTATTTCTGTACTTTTTTGGGAGTAGAACTTTTGAATTAATCGAAGCATTTGTTTTTTCCGTTCGCTTGGCCGAGAGAAGGTCAGTACACAATTCACATGTGTATATGCTTGATTTTGTTGTTGTTTAAAAAAAAGGTTTGCCGCTTGTGTGTCAACATCAGGTTTTTCATTCAATGTTGTGGGTGTGAAAGAGAACACATGGTGTGTGGAAGGACATTTTTTTTTGTCATGCCGGGCCGGGTCAGACAGACAGACAGACAGACAGACAGACAGACAGACAGACAGACAGACAGACAGACAGACAGACAGACAGACAGACAGACAGACAGATCCCCGCCAGGGCGTGGGCAAAGCCGGTCAGCTAGTACACTATAAACATGAACTAAACTACCGGCATGACACGGGTTACAGATTGTTACATCATGGCTTTAATGTGTTGCTTTTCGTCCTTGTGTTTGGTTGTCCACTTGTGGTCATCATTATGTCCCCTGCCGATAAGTATGGACAGTCAAGTTTCGCCATCTCACTGGATCACCAGAGTCGTGGATCAGCTCAGTGTTCTTGTCTTGACCATACCAAGTGGCCAAGACATCCAGGTATTTACCTCTCTGTCTTCTTCTTATTTTCTTCCCCTTGATTTTGCCAGTTGTCACCAAGTTCTCCAATTTATTTCTTTTCATAACGTGACCAAACAATTGTGACAGTCTACGTCTAATTTCTCTAATCAGTTTACGATTTTCATTCGTTCATTTGTTTCTTGTGTCTGATATTCTGAATTCTCTACGAGAAGTAAGTCGTTTGCGAGAACCAAGTGATGGCTGAATATCTACAACCCTGGTCAGGATGCGAGAACAGCAGGTTAAAAGAGGTGTGGCCAAGCAAGAACACTACGCAGGAAGCCAAAGATGATTAGTAAATAAATACAGTGTCATTAGCCGCTACACACTATCGGATTTACTGAGGTGGGGATCCTATCACTTATGGACTAAATGTTTCGATGTGCCATGAGGATGATCTGTCAACTAATTAACTTACATCTGTGTTTCTTGTAGGACTGCGTTATTAGTTTTTCTGTCTGTCCATGGTTTTTCTTTGCAATTTCCTCAGAAATCACATGTTCACAGCCACCAGATGTTTTTCAACCTGTTTGTTCATTGTCAACGCTTCAGATCCATACAAAAGCACAGGTTATATGTAGCACCTCAACACTCTTTTTCTCGTTACAAATAACATCTTTTTAATGGTCAGTATTTTTCCATCTTGCAAAAGGCTACCTTTGCCACAGCGATTCTTGTCCTAATCTCTTCAAGGCATCTCCCATAAGCTGTTATGACTGTTCCGAGATAATTGTACCGATTCACTTGTTGAAGAATATTCCCATTTACTTGCCGTTGATGGATGATGGCGGTGTAAACCGCGTCGCTCGATTCGGAGATTAATTATGTGTTCTGTGCGTGTTTCTTAACATCAATTTGTTCAAATAAGGATGAACCTACGACAGGTCCAGCAAACCGGTAGGGAATTTATTTGTTCAAGAACTATTGCTCGAGAATTATGGAGGAAATTGAGAGAAAAACGCAGCTCTATCAGCGTTCACGCCGGAAACTACACACCGAAGCGACACAACAAACGATTAACGACGACTACTGCTAAATTTCGACACACTTCAAATAGAAAAGAGATTTTTGCAACTTGGAATGTTACAGGTCTAGGATATAAGGAACCACCTCTCGTAGAGTTTATGAAACAATCAAATATTCAATTATTAGGACTCGCAGACACTAGGAAAAAGGGGCAGAACACGAAAAAAACACATGAAGGTTACGTCCTTATATGGAGTGGCGTCGATCAGCGAGCTACAGCTAAACATGGAGTGGGTTTTTTGTTGCATCCAGACAAAGCGAAAGCAATTATCAACACTAAATTTATATCAGAAAGGATAATACTAGTACAGATCAAAGAAGGAAATAGAACAACAACATTTATACAAACATACGCCCCATGTAATGACACTTACAGCAACGAAGACAAAGACGAATATTTTGATAAACTTGCAGACACGTTAAATAATGTCAAGGAGACAGATGAACTAGTTGTGATGGGTGATTTTAACGGACGAATAGGCACACGAAGAACACCGTGGGAGGATTGCATGGGGCCATTCAGCGACACAGAGACTGATTGTAACAGCAATGGTCAACATCTACTCAACATATGTTCGGAACATGGACTAATAATAACAAATAGTTTTTTTCAACATCGTCGTAGCCACACCAAAACCTGGTATAAATGGAATGACATAAACCAAGCATCTCAAATTGACTTTATTCTAATTAGGAAATCAGACAGAGGACTACTATTGGATTCAAGAGCACTCACAAATACAGATGTTGATACTGATCACAAGCCAGTCATAATAAAAAAGATTTCACCACACAGGAAAATAAGAAACAAAAAGATAACAACACATGTCATCAATTATAGGAGGCTGCAGGAAAATACAGTTAAAGATGAATTCAATCAAGAAATCCAAAACCTACATAAGAACATCCCTGATGACCACTCAAGCGTAGATAAGGAATGGACATGTGTCAAGGCTGCCATGCTCGACACACTGAAAAATAAATGTGGAATAAAGAAAGTAGGGCAGGACAAAAGATTAAGAACAGCCTGGTGGAACAACGAAGTTAAAGATAGCATAGTCAAAAAGAAGGTAGCATTCAAAAAGTGGATCACAACTAAATCTGAACAGGACTATATTACTTATAGAATAGCACGACGTAATGCCAAACGAACAATTAGAGCATCTAAAGATGAATCCTGGAGAATATACGGTGAACATATGGCGACCCTTAGCAAAGACTGCCCAAGAGAATTTTATAAACGTGTCACCACAATTAGAAACAGAGATGCATGTTACAACCCAACCACCATCATAAACAGCAAAAGAGGTATGCCAATATTTAATCCACAACAAAGACTAGCAAGGTGGGCAGGATACTTTCAAGAACTACTTAACCCCACACATAACATAGAAAACCTCACTTTTGTGCCTAAATGCCAGGGACAGCAAGAACCAAATTTCATACCTGCAGAAGTCAAAGCAGTTATAGAGAGAAGTCCTAAAAACAAATCATCAGGTCCAGATGGAATAACCACAGAAGCTATTCAAGCCTGTGGGGAAACAGGAGTTGAATGGCTAACAAGACTTTCTAATTTAGCATGGGAAGAAAGAAAAGTCCCAGATGATTGGCAACAGGCAATAATAGTACCAATATGGAAAAAGAAAGGCAATATGAGAGAGTGCGAAACATACAGAGGTATATCACTCCTGAGCCATATAGGGAAAATGTGCGCAAAACTATTGGAACAAAGAGCTAGACCAAAAGTTGCACTGATGCATTATTTACACTTAGACAAATTTGTGAAAAAACTATTGAATATAGTGACCAGCAGAATATTGTGTTTGTAGATCAGGAAACGACTTTTGATAGAGTAGACAGATACAAATTATGGACCATCCTTGAAGACTATGGGATAGAAGGGCAACTGCTAGAAAACATCATAGCCATGTACCACTCGAGCCAAAGTGCAGTAAGAACACAGGAAGGTATATCAGATATGTTCACAGTCAATACAGGAGTGAGACAGGGATGTGTGCTCTCTCCCCTGCTATTCAATATCTACATGGACAGAATTTCCAAAGAAGCAAGTCTCGACAGACCAGATTCAGAAAATTTAGAACTCTTTACTCCAGATGAAACAACTGACCCACAGGGAATAAATGAACTTCTATTTGCAGATGATCAGTGCCTGTTTTATAGCGACGAGGGCAGACTACAAAATCATATTAATAATCTGAGTTCAACCTGCAGCAGATACAATATGAGTATAAACACAGCCAAAACCGAAGTAATGCAAGTTAGCAGATCGCCAGGCCCACTAAGTATACAGATAAATAACACAACTCTGAAACAAGTTAAAGAATTCAAATACCTTGGAAGTATGATCACAGAAGATGGCAGATTAGACAGAGAAATTGAAATCAGATGTCAAAAAGCTAGTGCGCTTACATATCAACTATCACCCTTACTGAAACATCCAAACATACCCATGTCTGCAAAACGACAGATAATAAACAGCATATTCACACCAACCCTATGCTACCAATCTCAAACCTGGACTTTATCCAAATTACACCTTCGCAAAATCAACACCTGCGAAATGAGATGCCTGAGGAGAGCTGCCAACTTAACAATCCGAGACCGAGTAAGAAATGTTACTATCAGACAGACTGTGGGATCAACACCTTGTGCCACATTTATTGAAAGACAGAAGATCAAGTGGTTTGGCCATGTCGTTAGAATGCAACATCAGCAACTACCATCACTGGCCTTACATCAAAGATCATCTGTGACGAGACCACGAGGACGTCCAAGAAGAAAATGGATTGACGACATCAGAGACATTGTACAGTCACACGGAATGACACTATCCAGTGCCGTCCACCGGGCGCTGGAACGCAAATTATTCCTCCCCACGACGCTTGACGGCATAAGTGGAAGATGATGATGATGATGACTTGTATATTACATTGTGGTATTTCGTTCCTCCTAGTGACGACTTTAATCTGTGTCTTTTTACAATTTAATACTAACTCACGCAAACCTCAGGTCCTGTATGACATCACACTGATGTTGGACAATGGGATGCCTTCATCCGACATACAGGGCTTTGCGTTGGAGCTCAAGCCAACGAACACAAGCAAGCAAGCAATACTAATCCCAGTTGTTCACTGTGTGCAACAACCACATCTACTAATTGTTGCAGATACTGCTCATTGTCTCCAATCACTACTGTATCATCTTCATATCTAATGTTATTGATGTTTCGTCCTCTAATGCTGATTCTATTTATATCTTCTACATTTCTGAAAATATTTTCACTGTATAGGGAAAAAAGATCTGGAGACATCACACATCCCTGCCTAACACCTCTCTTAAGAGGCTGATATTGACCCACTTCATTATCAATCCTTATGGCAGCTTGTTGTTTCCATTATATGTTTTTTATAAGTCTAATGTCTTTCCCATCAATTTGTAGATCTGCAAGCATATCTACCATGTTGCCATGTTTTACTCTATCGAAAGCCATTGTGTAGTCAATAAAGCAAAGATGTATATCTTTATTTACTTGTATAGAACGTTCAATGACTGAACGCACCATAAACACTGCATTTACGGTACTCTTTCCTTATACAAACCCACGTTGTTCTTCCCCTATTTCAAGTTGTATTTTCTTCCTCACTCTTTGCACGATAATTCGTAGCAAAATCTTTGTGATGTGGCTCATTATACAGATTGTTCTATATTGATCACATTCTAAGGCTCCTGATTTCTTTGGGATTGCAATAAATTCAGAATTACATAATTCAGAAGGTATATATCCGGTATCATTTAATGAGTTCAGCAGTCTGGTGACTTGATCTATTCCATATTCTTCTAAATCTTTAATCATTTCTGTTGTGATGTTTTCTGAACCGGATCCTTGCCAGCTTTCATATGTTTAAGAAAACTTCGAACCTCCATTTTCAAAATTGGCGGTCCTTCATTATTAAATCGAATATCATACTAGTTCATATCTGTTATCGCCATAAAGGTTTTTCACATAGTCTGACCATACATACAAAATCTGATCTTTTTCTATTATTATTTTGCTATCTTTAGTTTTTAGACAGCCTGATGATGTACTTGTTCTTTTATTAGTAAGTTCCTGAATTCTTTTGTGCACTAATTTGGTATTTTGACTGTTATGTTGTTTTTCAATTTCTAAGCATTTTTTCTGAAGCCATGCTTCTTTTGCCTCCTTACATAATATTATGACTTGTCAATGAATTTCTTCATATATGGCAGAATAATTTTTGTTGAGTCTTCTTATTTCCATTAGATGTAAAATTTCTTCAGTCATCCATTTCTTACGACCCACCTTCTTTAATTCTGGAATAGTTGTTTCTGCAGCCAAACTGATTGAATTCTTCAACAGTTCCCATTGATCAGCCACATCCTGGAACAGGATCTCTAGAACAGCCAATATATCAAATCTGTTCTCTACTTCTATGTTGAATTTGTTTTGTATTTCCTTGTCGTTACACAATGTACACAAATCATAATTTGTGTTTCCTGTATTATACTTGGCTTTCTTTAACTTTATCCTCAATGTTCCTATAAGTAATCTGTGGTCACTATAACAATCAGCACTGGGAACAGTTTTTGCTATTATTAGCGCATTTCTAAATCTTCTGCTAATCAAAATGTAATCAAACTGGTTGTTAATCCTGCTATCAGGACTCCTCCATGCATATATATATATATATATATATATATATATATATATATATATATATATATATAGTTAGGACGAAATCAATCAATCATGTGCCATGCCGGAAAGCGTGGGCGGTCATGACTCACCATTTCACTCGATCATCAGTGTCGTGGATCAGCTCAGTGTTCCTGTCTCGTCCATGCCATGTGGCCAAGCGATCCAGGTATTTTCCTCTCGGTCTTCCTCTTGGTCTGTTCCCTTCGATCTTGCCAGTTGTCACCAAGTTCTCCAATCAATTTCTTCTTATAACATGTCCAAAACTTTTTGAATGTCTACGTCTAATTTCTCTAATCAGTTTACGATGTTCTTTTGTCTCCTGAGTACTTGGTCATTGGTTTTTCTGTCTGTCAATGGTATTCTTTGCATTTCCCTCAGAAACCCCATTTCTGCAGCCATCAGATGTTGTTCAGCTTGACTGCTCATTGTCCAAGTTTCACATCCATACAAAAGAACAGGCTCTATGTATCCCCCCAACACTCTTTTTCTCGTTTCAGTTGACATCTTTTTATTGGTCAGAATGTTTTTCATCTTGCTAAAGGCTACTTTCGCCATGGCGATTCTTGTTCGATGTTATGACTGTTCCAAGATAATTGTACCGATTCACTTGTTGAAGAATATTTCCATTTACTTGTATATTACATTGTGGCACTTCTTTCTTCCTAGTGACGACCATAACCTGAGTCTTTTTACAATTTAATTCTAACCCCAGTTGCTCACTGTGTACAACAACCGCATCTTCTAATTGTTGCAGATCCTGCGCATTGTTTAGGACGAGAATACAACCTGAAATAGAATTTAAAAACAGTGGGTCTGTAGAAGACTAAGAGGCAAAGGTACAATTAATGCTGTGTATAAACTGTGAAAATTAATTGAATCTCTTTGCTTTATTGACTATACAAAGGCTTTTAATTAAATAAGACATGACAACATGATAAAGATAATTGTAGATGTAAACACTGATGGGAAAGACATTAGATGCGTAGAAAAATAAAACAAAAATAAAAAAAATTAAAAATAATATTGGAAACATTAAGCTGCCATAAAGTTTGAACGAACGAAAGAACGAACAAACGAACGAACGAACGAACGAACGAACGAACGAACGGACTTTATTTTCAAAGGGTAACACATTTGGCACGCAGGCCCGTCTTACATTCGATCCTTCCAATCACTCATCTTTTGTTCATCAATAATGCATATTATGTTCACATAGGAAAAACATTGTCAAATGAATGTTGTGAACATAAACAATGCATATCACCATATTATAAGACACATACCCCAACCATCCACCCATCGCCCATCCACCCATACAACCTCCACCCAACCACACACACACCCTAGGCACACATACATTCCCCCACCCATCCACCCATCTCCCACCCACACATACACCCCCTAGGCACACATACATGCACCCGCCCACCTATCATCCACCCACACATCCCCCACCTACACACATCTCCCCACCCACACACACATCATCCACTCATCCTATAACCCATCAACATTCATCCACCCACATATCTTCCACCACACACGCACAGACCCGCAACCACCCATTCAAACACACATCCCACAAACACACATCACCACGTACACACATATCCCCGCCAACCCACATATCACGCACCTACCCACATACAAAACTAGCATCCACCCACATATCCCCCACTTTCACATATCCCCCACCCACACAATCCCCCACCCACCCACACATTCCACGCCCGTACACACACACACACACACACACACACACACACATCCCCACCCCAACCAACACACACTCACCCATAATCAATATCAGTCTATTACGAGAGGTATGCGACAGAGCTATGTTATGTCTCCAATTCTTTTTTTTCTGTAAAGTGAAAATATTTTCAGAAATGTCGATTATTTGAAAGGAATCACTATTGGGGAATAATAATTAAGTTGCATGTCCTTTACAGGACGCAGCAGTCAACCCCAACATTTTCGCTGTTCGTGATTCCTGGGCAAATTTTGCGTTCAGTAGTTTGACATTGCTTTCTAAACGACCGCCTCCTATACCTTTTTCGAAAAAATCAGCACGGCTGTGTTTCGAACCCGGGTATTCGGGCTCACAAACCGCGTTCACAAGCCCTTAGCCACAGAGAACGGCTATTGGAGAATGCAACACCAATAATATTAGATATGCGGATGATGCAGTATTGATTGCAGACAATGAGCAGGATCTGCAACAATTAGTAGATGCACACAGTGAACAACTAGGGTTACAATTAAATGGCAAGAACACACAGCTTATGGTCGTCACTAGGATGAAGATAATGCCACAATATAATAAACAAATGAATGGGATTATTCTGAACTTATTCACTGCCAAACAAAAAAATGTGGGTTTGGAGCAAACAGAAAATGATGACAGAAAATGGGAAATAGGGTTGTGTCAAAGTAATCATCTAAAATGGTTGAAATGGTAGCAGCTATACTCTATTATATATCAAATTCGACATGATGAGGAACTTTCACGGTTAGTTTTGCTTTTCGTTACGACCGCCTGCTAAATAATTTATTTTAACCGAATAAACACATTAACCACGTGCTATCAGTTTGAATATTTCACAAAGCCCTTTAAATCAGAATAACTATAATCTAACATTGTTTAAAACTATTATCTATTGTAAATATGTAAGGCCGAAAACCAGAGGGCGTACCATTTCTAAAATCAGAAAAGTAACCACTATTTAACTAAACATTTCTGCTCAAATTTTAGATACTTTCTTTATCTTGTGAGCTGTTTTGAAATGACATACATTCTTCCGCTGTAAAACGTCATTTACATCGTATTAAAAGTTACGAAGATACGCGTGGTGAAACAAATAAGGAACTGTGAACAATCTGTCACTAAAGTAGAGCTTGGCTGTACAGTTTCGATCCTTTCTGTCACTAAAGTGGCGCATAGCAGTGAATCTGTTAAACAAGTGAATCGGTACAATTATCTAGGAACAGTCATCTGTTTGGATGTGTCTTGAATAGATTAGGAAAAGAATCGTCATGGTGAAGGTAGCCTTTTGCAGGATAGAAAAACATACTGACCAATAAAATGAATCTGAATAACGAAGACACAAACAATAAATTGCACGATTTATAGACTGGCATATTTCGCTGCATCTTGTCAGGTACATACTGCAGAATTCACACAACAATAACTAAAATAACTAGATTTATGCTTCAAGCTGAAATATACACATGTTCGTGAAGTAATGTCAATTATCTACCACAGTAAGTTTAAACTAACTATCATGTCTTTCTCTTTGCGCAAAATAGGCCTATGTAGATTAATCGTGATGGCTTCTGCAAACTTTAACAAGCGACTATTTTGTGTATAAAGCAACACCCGCAAAGCACTGTCTCTAACAATTATATGACCGGTTTCCAACACGTACCGTGCAATCGACGAGGCAAGAAGTTTGTGGTATATTGGCCTTCCCAGGCTCCCATCGCCTGTGTGTAGTATCTTATCAATCCAGTTGGGTATGTGTTCAACAACTCGTTTGTTTAACTAGAATTTATCTAGTATTTTACTTCATGTTTTGTTAATTCTGCAGTATGTACCTGGCGAGAGGCAGCGAAATATGCCTGGCAATACAACAAAAAGATGTCATTTGCAACGAGAAAAAGAGTGTTAAAGTGCTACATAAAACCAGTACTATTGTATGGATGTGAAGCGTGGATAATGAGCAAACAAGCTGAAAACTTCTTATGGCTGTGGACGTGTAGTTTCTGAGGAAAATGCAAAGAATACAATGGACAGAGAGAAAATCTAATAACCAAGTCCTACAAAGAAAAAAATGAAAACCGTAAGCAGATAAGAGAAAGTAGACGTAGCAGTCACACTGTTTCGGACATGTTATGAAAAGAAATAATTTGGAGAACTTGAAGACAACTAGCACGATTGAGGGGGAAAGAACAAGTGGAATGGCAGATAAGTAAATACCTGGATGGCTTGCCCAGTGGCATAGTCGAGACAAGAATACAGAGCTGATCCACGACGTTGGTAATCGTGTGAGATGGCGAAATATGTCCGGCCACGCTTATCGGCATGACACATGATGATGATTTCCACTTTACACGGGTGTCGTCATAACACAGAGACAAGGACATTTGGACATTTTGGTGTAGGCACGGGAGGGTGTAGAATGTGTGGGTGGGGAAAAGGGAGGGAGGGGGAGGTAATGTGTTAAAATGACAATCGAATAAGGATGGTGTAACATTGACCGTATCTGCCTAGCTGATCCAGCCTTAAGTACAAGAACATGTCGTTGGAAATAAAGGCTTCCGATGTAATATTCACCACAGCACTAATCAAGAGTGTCGTATTGTATACGTTCGTGTGTATTTTATCTTATTTTATTATTCATTTTTATATTTATTGAGTGCTTCTGATTTCGGATTTTTCACCTGTATTTCGCGACACGTGGATCTCCTTGTAAGGTATGTGCAACGTTTGTTGATGTTTAGTTCGTTTTTTCTCGCAGGAGTTTAAAATACCTATTTGTTTCCATTTCATAATCAAGAGACATTTAGTTGGTTATGTTTTATTATGTTAAGGCAGCATGGCATCGGTGACGTATAGTGGTGCCTAGCAAACCGAGACCGAGACAAGCCGCCGACGTGGAGGCGACGACCGAGACAAGCCGCCGAGGTGGGGGTGACGACCGAGACAAGCCAGCGACATGGGGGTGACTACCGAGACAAGCCAGCGACGTGGGGGTGACGACCGAGACAAGCCGCCGAGGTGGGGGTGACGACCGAGACAAACCATCGACATGGGGGTGACGACCGAGACAAGCCGATGAGGTGGGGGTGACGACCGAGACAAGCCGCCGAGGTGGGGGTGACGACCGAGACTAGCCAGCGACGTGGGGGTGACGACCGAGACAAGCCGCCGAGGTGGGGGTGACGACCGAGACAAGCCAGCGACATGGGGGTGACGACCGAGACAAACCGTCGACATGGGGGTGACGACCGAGACAAGCCGATGAGGTGGGGGTGACGACCGAGACAAGCCGCCGAGGTGGGGGTGACGACCGAGACTAGCTAGCGACGTGGGGGTGACGACCGAGACAAGCCGCCGAGGTGGGGGTGACTACCGAGACTAGCCAGCGACGTGGGGGTGACTACCGAGACTAGCCAGCGACGTGGGGGTGACGACCGAGACAAGCCGCCGACATGGGGGTGACGACCGAGACAAACAGCCAACATGGAGACTGAAACGAATGGCCGGGGAAGAAGCCGGTCTCTTGCGTCTAGCACCGTTCATCGAATACGTCTCAAGGTGTGGAAATGGGTCAGTTATCAATTGTGGACAACATATGGAAGTCTGCTTTAGCATCTACTTCATCAGGAAACACACAGCAATGTAATGACCCTATCACTCTAGACGTTCCAAGGGGGATACGATCTACGTAGTGTACAGTTTCTGGATTGCCATGGCGGGCTGGGTCCACTTGGAGACCCGTTCAATCAAAACAAAATAATCCCGTTAAACGGGAGATCGAACACATGCCACCGTGCCGGTAGGTAAAAATACGAGGTGCTACGATATCATGTCTATCAAAGATACATTTAAGTCATGTAAATGACCACATGAAACTCACAGACTACAGTCTGCACAAATATAATTAGCCGATCACATGCCGATGTGTCGTAATATCCGTGGGGTGAGCGGAACTATTACTACACTGTATTTCGTGGGATATATTCTGTGTGTAGGTATAGGTGAAATCAGTCTCCCGACCCCTCCGTTCCCTGGACCCTTCTTTATCACACTCTTTCAACGTAGAGACTCTAACTACTAGAGGCTCAGTTCCGACGACATAACTCAACGCTGATTTGGTCAAGATAATAATGCATCACTGTATTACAAGTATGTACAACAGTAAAGTAGAGGGAAGTTCTAATGTAAGGCGGCGAGTATTAGAGATAGATAGACAAATTAGTTGTAGTGTAGGATCAAGGTAATCATCCCCGGGCGTCGCCAGTACAGCTTGCACCGGCAGCTGTTACAATCACATCACCCGACTTCAGTAGCTCCTCCCTTGAAGAGTATGGACTTGCTGGCCTGCTTGACACTGGTTGTCGACTTCTCTCGAAACAAGGTCAGATTCTGGCAACACCCATCATAGAACTCTCTAGGTATTCGATGTCTGTGACGGAAGAGTTTATAACGGGGCTAGACCTAATGTTCATGTTCCCAATTCTAACTGCTGACAGAAAACAATGTCACTGTAAAAACAATGCTTTGATCGAGGTAATGACCGGGTCAAATGTTTTCACACAAGTTCAGAAACGTGATACTATCATGGGAGCACCACAGCTAGATTTATCAGCAAAATCTTCGTCGGCCTCATTGGCCTGATAGTGTAATGAATAGGTCATATTTTACCTGGTAAGGCGATGCAGGTAATAGGTGGCCGATGAATTGTAAGTATCATGTATTATGACGAATAGCTATGCCAATGGGAACGTCTCAGGCGGATAGTTTGAGCGCTGCTCCAACCCTGGGGATTTTGCACGGGTACTGGTACTAAGTTCGCGCCATGTTCCTCCGTCAATTGCCGGGCCTAGGATATCTTCTTAGCCACACTGGAAGGCAGGTTCTGCAATGAGAGAACCTAGTGAACGTATCATGTAACAGCCTATGATGCATAACCAAGAATAGGGTCATTAAGTCCTCAGCAATGGTATACGTATAATATATGTGTCTACCTAATCTTCATCATCTGCAAGAATGTGTCTACCTGATCTTCATCATCTACAAGAATGTGTCTACCTAATCTTCATCATCTGCAAGAATGTGTCTACCTGATCTTCATCATCTGCAAGAATGTGTCTACCTAATCTTCATCATCTACAAGAATGTGTCTACCTAATCTTCATCATCTGCAAGAATGTGTCTACCTAATCTTCATCATCTGCAAGAATGTGTCTACCTGATCTTCATCATCTGCAAGAATGTGTCTACCTAATCTTCATCATCTACAAGAATGTGTCTACCTAATCTTCATCATCTACAAGAATGTGTCTACCTAATCTTCATCATCTACAAGAATGTGTCTACCTGATCTTCATCATCTGCAAGAGTGTAGACTGCAGTGAACCGGTAACTATCATCTGTCAAGCAGAACCTGGAACAGCTTCGTCATCGAAGACCTAGGTAGCAGATCGGGCAGGTCCGGTCGTTCAGTCACAGTTGCCCACTGGAACTCAACTGTAAAACACTCAATCATTCTCACTTCTTTCATTCATCACATCAGAGGTTAAGTATTTGCGTAATTCATAATGACGCCCCTGAAGGGGGTATTCGTCTTCTCTGACGATCCCTCTTCATGCTCACTCCAGAGTTTATTTCTCTCTGAGCTCTCACTCCCATATAGCCGAGATATGATATAATGCATCCGCCCTTCCTTTATAAGTGATCGAGTGATGTGCACCTACTGTAGTCACAAAGTAACAGAAAAAGTACCACTCTCATACACAAACATGAGAAATAGGAAAGTAAGTGGAAATACAACACAAACCATCCACCCACCCATCCATCCATCCATCACTGTGCCATGCCGATAGGCTTTGGCGGTCATGGTTTGCCATCTCACTCGATCACCAGAGTCTTGGATCAGCTCCGTGTTCCTGTCTCGACTATGCCACGTGGCCAACCATACATGTGTCAAAGACTCGAACGCAACCCCTCCACCGGGGAGAGCAGTCAACCTCGAGGAGACCAGGAGGTGATCCGGTGCCCGAGGGAAGGGCAGGGGAGATGATGAAATGAGAGATGGTTAACCATTCTCTCATGAGACACGCAGGCGTTGTTCAGAGAGTTAGCACTCTGATCACGCCAGCATCACGCCTCGTGGTAGCCACGGAGAAGTTGAGTGCCCACTCAACATACCACGGCTGCGATCAACGTGCCATGTGAGGTAACACGCACCAAGGTCAAGGTCGATCCGCGTGGTGTGTGACCACGGGAGGAGAGAACGGCAGACCGGGGACGGGACTTGTAGTGTGCACATCGTAGAATAGCGATAGGGGTTTTTGTGTAACCAAATAGAGAGAAACTTAGCATAGGCGTTAGCAATTAGTGATAGGTAATTCTGTGGCTTTGTGTGTGGGTTTAATAGCGACTGTAATATGCTTGTAGCGAGCCAACGGCAATAAAATGTACCATGTATTTTCCTCGCACACGACTTGCAAGTTTTCTTGTATGGTGTGGGAGAAGTATCCGATGATGCCTGTCAGATGAGTTGTTGACAGGCAAGGATAATTGTGGTGTCAGAAGTGGAGCTTGAACGAAAGTTCAAGCTAATCCACTCATCCACGGCTCTAGACTAGGGTTTAATTTGTGTCAGTGACGGTGATTTGTGCAGACAAGTGCAGTTGCGAGCTAAAATTGTGCCTATCGTGACGAAATATATTGTGTAATTGTGTTTATGAAATATTTATTTAGTGAAATCATGTATTCTTCAAAGCTGTAAGTAATAATATTCTTATTTTCTTATATTTATATATGCATTTACCAATTTATTTATGAATAAGTACCAAAGATAATTCATGGCGGAGCGATACACAGCCAGCCGACATTATCGATTTTTGCAAGCTAAAAATAGCGCTGAGCCTCTGACGTAGGAGAATTGACACGCAGTTTTCCTAGGTCATTCGCATTCAGCAATCGAGTGTTTACAAAATCGTCAAGCTGGCGCTCGCCTGAATCTGTACATTATATTATTTATTATTTGCTTATTTAAGTTAGTAATTGAATATATTCATTTCTTTACACATTATTATGATATTTTTATTTATTTAAAAGAAGTTATTCATATGTTGATCGTACTTTTTCTTTGTTTACCGTCACGATGGAACTATTTTTGGCCATGCAGATCAAACTTGAGCTGCACAACACTTACATAGATTAACTAGGTTAGTGACGAAAGGCAGATACGGATAGAACGAAGACACGACATTGACATTAAATATTAATTAACACAAATTCTAGTTGTTCGTGGGCAAGTCATTGTCATTGTCCTTAGTTGTCGGGAAAATCATATCGTACAGTAGGTAGATTACTGCTGCTCTGCATATCAGAGTGAACAACACCTGAGTGTGGATGCCGAGGTGCCAAATAAAGTGTCCTGATTACGAAACGGGTGTCTATCCCAAAGTACCAAACAAGGTTACCGGAGCTCTGTTCCCTGATTCTCGGGAACATTAAGTTGAGTATACCCAATATTTTTGGCATGCAATGTGATTAATAGTGCATCTCTTTTTCATCTTGTGAGACACTAGCATATTTTTGTACTCTGATTTTGCAGGGAAAACATTTTCAGCAAATAAACTGAGAGTACAATTAGTAGTGCTCAGCGATTGACAAACATAACATATCGGAGATAAATAAGTGAATACATATTCAAGTACCTGTCAAAATTATCTAACCTCCCAACAACATGGCAACGTTAGAGGACTGCATAAAAGCTGGTAAGCAATTACAATACACAGGAAAAGACTTAGAAGAATATGCGGATAAGAAATTTAAAGAAGCAAAAGATGAACAGATACGAAAAGAGAATGCAGAAAGAGATGAACGTGCACGAGAAAGACAACATCAAAAAGAGATTGCAGAACTAGCTGAGATAACAAAACAAAAACAGCTAGAAGATGACAAACAGATTAAGCAAAAAGAATTAGAAATTAAGCAACAACAGTTACAACAGGATAAGGAATTAAAACAAAAGCAATTAGATCAAGAAAGAGAACTAAAGCAAAAAGAGATAGATGAAATGGCTAGAGTGAAGGAAAAGCAAATACAAGTTGAATCAGAGACACAGTTGAAGATGAAAGGTATGGATGTAGACTCACACGCAGAGATCTCTGCCACTAAATTAAAAAGTCAACAAGAGGAAAATAAGTTCAATAAATACAAAAATATTATCAAAC
Organism: Cepaea nemoralis; assembly: GCA_014155875.1. NCBI lineage: Eukaryota > Metazoa > Mollusca > Gastropoda > Stylommatophora > Helicidae > Cepaea > Cepaea nemoralis. The sequence continues at coordinate 228,362 of JACEFZ010027682.1, forward strand.
CATATTGTAAAGAGGATTCCATAACAGCCTGGACAGAGAATGTAGAGTATCAATTCAAATATCACCAAGTTCCAATAGAGATGTGGGCTATGATTTATATGAAAAATCTGAGTGGTGAGCCCCTTAAAGTGATAGAATCTATACCAACTGAACTTAAATCTAACTATCAATACATCCATGACAGGATTATGCAGCACTTTTTACTTGATGCCCCTGGGTATCAGGTTCAGTTCTCAAATTTGAAACCTAAACCTAGTGACACTTTTATTGATTATGTTTCAAATGTTCAGAGTGTACTAAACAGGTGGCTGAAAGCAGCTAACATAGGAAAAGACTTTGATAGATTAAAAAATTTAATAGCTATGGATAAAGTTATATCCACTATACCATCTCCTTTTGCTAAATTTTTGCAGCAGTCAGACATTGAGAACATCGAGCAGTTTGAAAAGAAAGGCTCAGCATATTTTTCTTCCAACAGAGATATTTTTAAGACCTCAAATGACTCTGAAATAGTTTCCTTTGTGAAAGACCAACCAAAAAACTATCAGAGTAACAGAAAACCCTTTCAGAAACACGACAACAAAGATAGGAAAGTGTCAAAATGTATTTACTGTCAACTTTTGCATGACACTTATTCTATGTGTGACAAATCGCCTAAATATCCGGCACATCTTGAAAATGTTATTAAGAAGCAACAAAGTAAAAGATCTGCATATAGGCGTGCAATCAAATGTTTTTTTTTGTTCCAGCTATGGCCATTATTCAAATAAGTGCCTTGGCCGCCAACGTATGAAAGCTAACAATGCTATCTTGATTGATACCTCTTCAGATAGTGGTAGTGAGGATGAGTGTGAGATTGAAAATGAGATTGAGGTTGACTTACCGTTTAACCAAGCTGAAGATGTGTGTTGTGTAAACGATGTATTAAGCTTTGACAGTTGTGAACGATGTCACCAATTTCATGCAGACGGAAAATTAGAATGTGGACATACAGTACCATGCTCAACTGAGAGTGTAAATGCAGCCTTAGCCTCCAGAGGCAATTTGGTGTTCCACAATGTAATGGTCAATGATAGACCATGCCAATGTTTGCTGGACAGCGGCAGCACCCTTATTGGTCTTCGAAAGGAACTGGTGAGCCCGGGTGATTATACAGGCGACACTGTCAAATGCCGAACCTTTTCGGGTAACATTGAGATTTACCCTTTGGCCAAAGCCCGTATTAATACACCTTTTCTTTCGGGTACCTTTACTTGTGCAATACTTGACAACCCTTGTACTGATTTAATTTTGGGTTCCTTACCCCAACTGAAACATTGTACTAGTGATGAAATAGTTGCATGGGAGAAATTAAATACAGCTAATGCAACTACTAGAGCAGACACTGTAAAACATCAAGACACACTACAAGATGAGAGACTACTGTTGCTGTCTCCAACTGGCACAGATGATACCAACAGACAGAAATTTATAGAACAGCAGAAAGCTGACCCTAGTGTGTCTCCATATTTAAAATTAATGAAAGAAAGATCTAAAGTGACCAAAAATGCCTCATGGTTCCTTAAACCTAATAATGGCTTTCTTACGAGATATTTGACATCTGAGAACCATGAGAATCTGCAAACGGTGCAACCTGTACAACACCGCTTAACTGTGCAAAAACCGGCACAGGAGTCACCGCTTGCAGGTCACCTGGCATACGACAAAGCCAGGACTAGATTCCAGGCTCATGTTCATTGGCCAGAGTTTTGGAATAATATAAAATTATTTTGTCGTAATGTATTTTCTTGTAATGCTTGTCAACAATTAGTACATAAGTTTAAGTGTAGACATCCTACAGCTGAAGTACTACCTTCTACTCTGGCTTCTAGACCTATGAGAGGGAGGGTCAAATTTACCAATACACAAACAAGGGTGCTTGAACAATCGATGGTAAACCAGATCAAAACATGCGTCGGTTACTTCCAGACAAGCAAAATGGCAAGGACCATTCAAGGTGGTACGTAAGATTTCAAATGGTGACTATGAAATATCGATAAACGGACACTTAAAGATATTCCATGTCAACAGGTTGAAACTTTACTGTTCACGACAAGAGACAGGAGTAGAGACAGACAAACATAGTGCATCCACACCTAGTGATCAGACGACAGACATACACAACGCAACTATACACTAGTTAGCGAGACTGGCATATCCGACAATGTACATACATTTAGTGAACTTACAGTATACGCATGAATATATCAGAAGACTGATAACTGGACAACACACTTACTGAAACTAAGACATGTCTTTCATAGGTTGCGACTCTTCGGTCTCACTGTCAAACCGAGCAAAGTCGAATTAGGCCTAAAAGAAAATGATTTTTTGGGTCATGTAATTTCAAAGGGTCGACTTAAGACTGACAACAGAATCAGTACAAAAAAGTATGAAGCTGACCATGCCTATCAGGAAAAAGCAGGTCATAAGCCTTTTGAGATTAGTAAAGTACTTAGAAATTACAAATCTATATTCAAATGTTTTAACAGCATTTGTAAAATGAAATGTCAAAGATGCATTATTAATTTCTGCATTGTCAAAATTGAAAATCCTTTTTTGCAATGTTCCAATCCTCCGCTTGCCTAATCCTAGGCTCGTTTATTATTCTAGGACAGATGCCAGCAGTACTAGGCCAATTTTTTGAGGGCATCTTCCACCCGATTTGCTACGTGAGCCGTAAGATCACACCTGCTGAGTCCAGATATTCCATATCAGAGTTGCAAACCCTAAGCGTCATCTATGCGGTGAGAAAGCTCCATCGATTTCTGGCGGATGTTCACTGCATTGTCCAGACCGACAACTCCCCGATCACGGTCGTACAGAGTGGTGTGCATCGAAATGACCGGATATACAGGTGGTCACTAATTTTACCATCTGAGGTAGAAATACCTGAAATCCCACATAGAAGTGTAGAGTGATAGTTATTACAGGCGTACATAATAATATTCTATGTGAAATATGTTACATATACATCGAAATTATGTACTTAATCATGTACCAAGAACAGTGAACTATCAGGTGTCCGTAAACATCAAGTGAAGAACTGTGCCCCAAAAACGTAGATATCACCGTATCTGGGACAGCTCATTACCTACTAAGCTCCATCCCGGTGTAGCATTTGTGTTAAGCACAGAAAACAGTGTCAGAACAATACATAATTACAGACACGAAGATACTGATCTGCGACACCAGCGAACTCTACAGATGCACTACCGATAAGAAACGAGTATGACTGTGCAATGTATTTCAGATACCCAGGCCAATTGTGTATATATAGTATGCCTATAAAACCAATGTACAAACATTCAGGCAACAACTAACCTGAGGAAGCTGAATACCATGTATATAAACTTATTGTGATATGTAAGATAACATTTTAAGATAGTGATAAATTACAGTTAGATTAGGAAATATAATAGTTTTCATTTTTTTTTAAATAGTTTAGATAGTTCAGTGATTAACCCACTTACTTAACTTAAAATTAAAGTAGAATACGAATTTAGACGTAATAATACGTAATTACAAACTAGATTAGAGTTGTGATAGGAATAGTACCATTTATGTTGTTACATTTCATTTAGCTTTAGTGCAGTTCAGTTCATTCCATCCTAATGAAACCATACCATCTAGCAAACATCACCAGTTACTATTATCATCATTTTACATCATAATAGGACAAAGAGATTAGATAAGTGAACATACATCATTTACACCATTTAAATTAAGAACATCATTCATATAATTTCTTTGTGTATTTAAAAAAAACATTAGTTAGAATAGTTTTAGAAAAGTACATAATTTGTGTTCACATTATCCATGGCATTAAGGTACATAACTCAGATCACATCAAGTGCATTTAAATAGTTAGATTACATCCCTTAGAATAGATAAAGATTAGTATAAGGAAAGCATAACTTAACATAAATATTACAAAATATATTAAAGTAGTTAACACATTAAATACAGGTTTATAGAATTAGTATTAGTATGTCAGTATTTAGAGTTTTAGTTTAGTAGAACACAGTGGGGATTAAGACCAAGGGTACAAACCATCAACCCTTTCTCTTGCATGTAAATATAATGTAAATATATGACTCGTGCAGCGAGTGTCGCACAGTCATTGAGCTCAACTCTCTCAAACTGAGCCAAACCTGTACAGTGTCACTCCAAGGTTTTTAAATAATCGGGAGAATAAAAGATGTGTGACAGAATTAAGGGTGAAAGGAGTGTGGCAGAAGTGTGAAAGTGAGAACGAATGGAAAATATACGAGAGAGTGAATTCGGTCGGCGAGTTTTTGCTGCTGCCTAGCGCGACTTTTAATTTTTGTCTGTGTTGGGTGTTGGTTGTCGGTGGTTAAAGTATGCTAGTGTGAATGTGTCTGTAGTATAGTTGACAGCTTAGATTAAAGTATTTTAAGTTTCATAACAAAGGGAACGTAGTCACGAATTAGTGTTATACACTTGTTTGTTGCCAGATTTAACCACATTGTGGCACTTAAAAACTAACATACATACACATAAGAGTTAGAAACGTAGGTTAGAAGCTAGATTAGAATATTAAGTACATCCAAACACGCAAACAACCAGAAAAACAAACATATAAATTACATACACATTTGTAGATCAAAGGGAGATAACTTCGGGTCAGGGGACATAATAGACAACGAAACACTAACTTAACAGTGAAATAGAACTTTACACGCGGAAGCGAAGTAGGTAAAGCCTGTCGCACACACCTTGTGTAATGGTTGTTAAATATTATATAGGGGATATGAAGCAATTCATGTGTTGACTCTAAGAAAGTCAACTTTGTATGGGTAGTAAGTTAATTTACTATGTGAGGGCAGGTCTTATAAGACAACGGTCCGGTTCAGACATACCTCTAATGAATATAATATTGCATGTGAGAAGAGGGCTCACGCCAACCAGACAAGTTTGTGGCGATTGCCAGTAGCCAAGTAAAGTTTTACTACATTGTGACAATAGTCAGTAGAAGTCTATTAGAGTGCCCAAAGCCAAATTATCTAGTTTTTGACAAAAATTAGAGACACTAATTGTTTAGAAACCTCTTGCGTCACAACCAATGAGTGAAAGTTGATGACGCAACACAGGAGGGGAGGGTGTCTGTCAAAGACTCGAACGCAACCCCTCCACCGGGGAGAGCAGTCAACCTCGAGGAGACCAGGAGGTGATCCGGTGCCCGAGGGAAGGGCAGGGGAGATGATGAAATGAGAGATGGTTAACCATTCTCTCATGAGACACGCAGGCGTTGTTCAGAGAGTTAGCACTCTGATCACGCCAGCATCACGCCTCGTGGTAGCCACGGAGAAGTTGAGTGCCCACTCAACATACCACGGCTGCGATCAACGTGCCATGTGAGGTAACACGCACCAAGGTCAAGGTCGATCCGCATGGTGTGTGACCACGGGAGGAGAGAACGGCAGACCGGGGACGGGACTTGTAGTGTGCACATCGTAGAATAGCGATAGGGGTTTTTGTGTAACCAAATAGAGAGAAACTTAGCATAGGCGTTAGAAATTAGTGATAGGTAATTCTGTGGCTTTGTGTGTGGGTTTAATAGCGACTGTAATATGCTTGTAGCGAGCCAACGGCAATAAAATGTACCATGTATTTTCCTCGCACACGACTTGCAAGTTTTCTTGTATGGTGTGGGAGAAGTATCCGATGATGCCTGTCAGATGAGTTGTTGACAACATGTATCTTCTTCTCGGTCATCCCTTCGATGACTTTGTATTACATGATATTCTTGGCATCTGTAAAGGGGTAGTTTGCCATTGCTTTCCTTCCTAGCAGTAACCATACTGGTAGATGACCGTACCCATTGCCCCCCCCCCCCACCAACAACAACAACAAAAAAAGAAGAGATCCTCTGCCTACCGTCGTGAAACTGGAGACTATAACATGCAACTATCTGTTGTATCAATTTCATCCAACACCTGCACCCATGGCTTCACGTAACTCTAATCGGGGGGATAAACGGGTACTCCACCTTGCCCAAGAGTGTCCCGTAGGCTAGCGGAGGGAAGTAGGCACCTTACCGCTCCTTTGATAGGGAATACCTCTACCCCGCGACTCATGCACACACTCATGCATACATATAACCCGAGGTGCTGGCGTTTTGATGACACCTGATGATAGTTAGCGATGAGATCCGAACATACACGTGACTGACACAGTGTTGACATCAGCAACAACAACGAATGTCAACACGCCGTTCGTCAAGTGAACATCCAGTTTTATGAATCATCAATGGATTTTAAAAAGGCTTATGATAGTTTCCATAGGAATAGTCTATGGAATGCTATGCAGGAATTTGGAATACCAAGGAAGTTAATCAACATGACCAGACTATGCATGGAAGATACTTATAATATAGTAACATATAAAGGCAGGAAATCAGACCCTTTCCAAATAACATCTGGCTTGAAACAGGGTGATGCACTATCGCCGCTACTCTTCAATCTGGCTCTAGAGAAAATTGTAAGGAAGGTAAAGGAGGAATGTGATATTGGAGGAACATCCAAGCTGCTTGGTTATGCAGATGATATAGATATTATAGGGCAAAGTGAACAAAAGACATTGAAAATATTGACTCACTTAAAGGAAAAAGCCCAACAGATGGGGCTGGTTATCAACCAAGATAAGACAGAATGTATGGTAATTTCAAGAGATGGAATGGCTAAAATCTCTGGCCACATACAAACAGATAACATGACCATTAAAAGAACGGAAACATACAAATACCTGGGTACAATCTTCAACTGCTCCAACATCATAAGGGACGAAATACAAACTAGAATCAACTCTGGAAATAAGATATACTAAAATCAAATGCGCTATCTCGTAACACCAAAATCACAATATACAAAACACTGATCAGACCAGTTGTGCTGTATGGCTCTGAAACCTGGAGTACAACGAAAGGAGACGAAGCCTTGTTACAAACCTTTGAGAACAAAATTTTAAGACGCATCTTTGGACCCATTAGGGATACACAAAGTGGGGAGTGGAAAAGAAGAAGTAATAAAGACATTTATGATCTGTCTAAGTCCCCGCTAATCACTGGTATCATGAAGGCTAATAGACTACAATGGCTGGGGCATATAGAAAGAATGGAAGATAATAGGGAACCAAAACTTTCTTACACTCAGGAAATAAATGACCGTAGACCCCGAGGTAGACCAAGAAGGCGGTGGAGAGATAATACATGTACAGACCTACAAGCACTTGGAATTAACGACTGGCAAGAGAAGGTCCACCAGAGAGACGAATGGAGACGGATTGTATTTTCAGCAAAGAACCTCAATGGCTCGGAACGCTGAAGAAGAAGAAGAATTTATGTGCGTCTGATAAGTGTCATGTGTACATCCAGTTTCATGAACTGACAATGGCTGGACAGCAAGTAGCTGTGTATAAAATAGACACTTTTTTATTTGTTACAAATCAGTTGTTTGGCCTACCGGCATATTATCTGTCGAAGGGGTTACGGACGCAGTTCGAAACACAGCTCTTTTGGTTTTTTATGAAATGGTATGGGTGCCGGCCATTTAGAAAACAGTGGCAAACTACTGAACGTAAACTTGCTTAGGAATCACGAACCACCATAAAGAGATGCTGGGGTTGACTGCTACGTCATGTAAAGGACATGCCGCTAACTAACTAATCTTTACTTGGGTTCGACTGAAATGTACTCAGGACAATCTACTGATAAATACTTCCAAGTGAAAAGGGATTTTAAACTTGTGCAAAGTGCACACGGAACATCCTATCTGTTTACCAGTCTGTGGGAACACAAGGATTGGATCTATAATTCAATGATACAGAGGAAAGTATCGGTTCCTTGAGCTTCTCACCATGTAAAGAAGCCCAACCTCTCATCCCCAACACCATTTGATTGAATAGCCAACGATAGTGAGGAAACTATAAAATTCTAGCGTTTCTTATTGTTACGTAGAGGATCTGCTAGCAAATTAAACATGGGCAAAGTGTAATCAGCACATGTTTCTCTCGTATTCACACAACTAGCAGTGGATCCACGTCGAGACGTTGATGTGGAGAAACATATAATACACTGGGGTTTTTTATCTTCCACAAGTCAATGGTCTCAAGTGCAGTACCACAACAAAGGGTTTCTTATTTTCTACAAGTCATTGATAACAAGGCCAGTACCACAAAAAAGAGTTTCTTATCTTCTACAAGCCAATGATTTCTAGGACAGTACTACAATCAGGTGTGAGGTATCGCCTGTAAGTCATTGATCTCAAGGAAATCATGATAAGCTCCTCTGGCAGTTCTAGCTTTCCGCAGTCTTTGTCTCAGAAACCACATCTTCATTGCTTCCAAGCTCTACTTGATTTGTTCATTCCCTTTACATGATTGTCGCATGATTGCGCACTCCGTCTTGTTCACTGCTGCACATCACAATTTCAAAACACACTTCTCACTAAAGGTTTGCACTAGGGAGAATTGGAATGCTAGGAATGTGGCGTCAACATTATTAATAGCTGTGACACCCAATGATGGACAGATCATGTGGTCTAAGCCCGTTCTGTTCATTGGTTAACCTAGAATAATCGCGTAGCCCGCGAAATGTTTTGGGTTCAGCGACGCTAAATTTCAAGCACATGCAGAGCGACCGGCAAAGCCTCCAGATGTGGTTTAGGTCTCTGTATGTCCCTCATCCTGATTCAGAAGGAAAGCTTCAGACGAAATTATGCCTGAGTTTGTTTATTTCTGAGTCAGGTAAAGCTTTAAGTATGAGAGTGTGTGTGTGTGTGAGTTCCGGCACGAATATATATATTTATTCTTCTATTAGAAAATAGAAACCAACTTTCAACCAGTCCCAAGATGGCTACTCTCTGCCAGCGCTGATGTAGATATCTGACGCCCTCACTCTTTCGTTTCCAGAAGAGTGCTGTACAATCACTAGGTCTGAAGCTGTGAAAAGAGGCTCAATTATGCCCAGACTGTTTCTTATTCTTGAGTCTAAATCCCACTGGCTTGCTGACTGCGTTCAGAGCAGGTTTAGTACAAGATAAACTATGATCTGGTGCTAGGTGTCGCCTTAGTTGCAATCCACAGCGAACCGCCAACACACGCGAATGTGAGAAGGAGGAATGAAAGACTCTACCTCTTATCTTATATGTTCGTGGCGTGAAGACAGAATGTGTGTGTAACTGTTTAGCATCCATGACTGGTCCAGCATTTATACTGCTGTGATTTATTCGAACAAGCATTTAGCACTCTGACCGAACCACAGTCCAGCTAACAGCCCAACACCGGCACTCAAGTTAACGAATAAAAGAAGAATGGTGTTAGTTTGAGAGAATGAGTACAATGTGGTGTCTCATCTTTCTTTCACTCTGTATATATATATGTGTGTTATTGAATGAGAGGCAGTGTAAATCCTCATAAGGAACATTTCACATAGACCTCCACATTCATACCAATTATATGTTACTTATATTAACTTTAGAGTGAAATATTTAATGTATGTTTCTTTACATTATTACTTTGATGCAACATGTGGAATGTAGTTTATTAAACCATCACCCTGTTTGACCGAGTAAGTAAAGGACATAATATGCTTTCATGCATAAGCACTTCTAAACTGTCAGGGGGAAATATCACCCCAGTGTCAGAAGAAGTAAGTAAAGGAAATGACAGAAGAGGTGAGAGGGTATAAACAGGAAAGTATCCAGGCAGACTAAAACAATGGTGGCAGCACTGATTGGTAACATGAGTTAATATGTATGAGATGAACAATCATCCTATTCTGTTCCATTACTATGTAGGGATCAGATATGCTGGGTACATCTCATCATTTACTCTCCATCATTCTTTTCTAGCCTTGTCAGTCGCTGTGTCTGTGTCCTCTGTGAGAACAACAGCCAACAGGCCACTAGGTACAAGTGCAGTAAAAGAAAGCTTGCCCAATATAATTGCTGATGTCTAATGCCAGTACAAGGAGACCCACTGTAGCTCTTAACTTGTAGGTACTTCCTGAATCTGCTACCTTCTGTACCTCATGTCTGTAAACCCTTTTCATTCTTGTCCACTGGAGAATCATCATCCTTTGGCTAGATATAAATGTGTTCACCATGTTTATCCACCTCAGGTGAGGATGACGGTGTTTGCAGAATGTCATGATCCAGAGTTGCAGATCACTGTCCAATAAGGTACCAGGGGACTGCAAATCATGAGCAGTTCAGTAAGAATTAGGTGCACCAGAGATCTGTTGTCAGGAGTTCCCTGATCTAAGAATCTCCATTGCCCAACTGATCTTTGCTTCATGGAGAAGTGACATAATTTGAATTGAAGACTTTTATAAGATCATTAGGATCAATTTTGATAATTCACAAGAGACTTGCAAATTTGTAATATCATGGCTGAAGTCTGATAGACAATTTTATAAGGAAGGACTGTTACAATCAGTTATTCATTCATATAATTCAAGAACTTCCATAGACCAGGTGATAACAAAGGCCAAGCGGGGCTTGGCAGCGATGCGGGTGATGGCGGCAGCAAACTGTGAGCAGCGCCATCTATTTCTTCTGTACGAGGGGCTAGTCATGTCTGTTTTGGAGTATGCAATGGCAATCCTGACTCTCAGCCATAAGCAGATAGAAAGGATGGAAAGGATACAGAATGAAGCTATGCGCATTATTCTTGGATGTACAAGAGATACAGCATGCAGGGCGATGCGCTACCTTCTTGATTTTCCAATCATTGAAGAGAGAATGCAAGTTTGCAGGGCACGCGCCTACCTCAGAATTAACGCAAACACACAGCATCCACTGCATAGTGAAATTAGGAAGGTGAAGGGCAGCAGGTTAAAAAGAGGACGGTCGTGGATGGGTCAAGCCGAAGACATTCTTCAACAGGTGTGTTCACTTGAGGACTTAGAACCTGGCGAGGAGTGGGTGCAAGTGCCAACAGACTTCTGCACATCCTTTTCAGTTTGCATCCAACTAGATAGAAAATGCAGACAAGAAAATCCGGCTGCTGTGGAGGCTGAAGTACAAGCGTTGATTTTCGAGAATTCGCTAGACAGTGACGCGGTCATCTACACAGATGGGTCGGTCGTCCGACATGTGAGAAGCTCATGGGCCTTTACAGCTCGGGCCAGAGGGAGAATTGTGAAGGAGGACTCTGGTGCTTTCACTGAAACCACAAGTAGCCTGACCATGGAAGTCATGGCAGTAAGTAAAGCAATAACATGGCTCGAGACACAGACATTCACTAGGGCTTGTTTCCTTAGCGACTCAATGAACATGATCAAGAGGATAGAGGAGGGGTCGATCCGAAGAGAATGGTTGCTGCCTCTGGAGCGGTCTCGGCTGGCAGAGATTAGTTTCATCTTCGTGCCAGGTCATGCGGGAGTACAAGGAAATGAGCGGGCTGACAAGCTCGCAGGTGAGGCTACTGTGGAGGGCGGACGCGCCATGGACCAGGCTGACATTCTGAATACTCTACGAGAAGTGAGACTTTTGCAAGAACCAAGTGATGACTGTGAATCTACAACAATGGCCAGACTGCGAGAGCAGCAAATTAAAAGAGGGGTGGCCAAACAAGAACACTACGCAGGAAGCCAAAGAAGATTGATAAACCAACACAGAACTGGCGTCGTTAGCCGCTACACGCTGCGGGATTTGCTGAGGAGGGGATCCGAGCACTTATGGACTGAATGGTCCGATGTGCAACGAGGATGATCTGTCGACTAACTAACGACTAACTAAGAACTTCCAGAAAGGAGAGTATTTTATGAACCTTTCCAGAACTGATTGGGTGTAGACTGTTTAATTCCAAGTTTCACTTATAAATTAACTGAAAGTTCACAAACAGAACATTTGTGTAGTGCAGAGACTTTGTTAGGAAATCAGAAGGGTGGTCCAGTGATGAAATGCCAGAACTGCTATGAGATCTTTCAGGAGTTCTAATCTCCATTGTGTCTTAGAACATTATTCTGGAAACAAATGGGTTTTGTTCATATGTCATAATGCATCACTGGTTTACTTCCACAGATGTTTTATTTTGATTAATAAACCAAATTAACTGTTTCTGCATTCTTCTGTCAAGTCCATTGTGGTGTAACAAAACATTTTATTATCTATGTGTTTAGTTAGTGAAACTACTTCACATAAAGGTAGTATCTGGAACTACAGGTGACTGGGTAAACAATAATAGACAGCTAAATTCTGTCCTATTGTAATCTCCCAGGTTCCAGGTTACTCAGAAAAGGGAACTTTACATTTTATTAATTAATGTGACCATTTCACCTAAAAGGGAAAATGATCATAGGTGGGGGACTCTCGAGCTAATTAAGTTTCTCTTTTTCGGGAAGGAAGATTTTGGAGGGAAGAAATTGATTTGACTGGGAAAACTCCTAGATTTCCAGAGCTATTATGGGTCACTTTGGCTTCCAAGAACCCATCCCCTCCAAATGAGATCAGTCCCATCCTCATAGCTTTACTTCATTGTGGGGTAAGTCAGAGAGGGTACTGCTTCCAACTCCCAACATGTCACAATGATTCACGTGTTCAATATAACATTTCCGTACTATTTTTCTGACATGCAATGGAATTGGTTTATTGCATAAGATATTTTTCATGTTCTGAAATGCAGATGTATCTTTACAAAACCTGTTCTTAATCGCAGACAAGCATCCTCTATCTATCTTATTCTTTTTCACGTGTCATGTAATGTTATGTATGTCGGACGCAGAGATGTTTCCAAGGCACCAAGGCCAGGTTTTATATTGGTCAAGACCTACTAACACGTCTTAGTCGTGCGTCCTGGGCAACAGGTCCCTTCAGGGTTCTGGCTAACGTAGTAGGATCGCTTATTCTTCCGAAGTCGGAGAGTATCTGCCTGCATGACGACGAACCACCAGTCTGCACACCAATAAGCCAAACATGGGACAACGGATACTCACGCAAACCTCAGTCCTGTATGACATCACACTGATGTTGGACAACAGGATGTCTTCATCCGACATACAGGACTTTACGCTGGAGTTCACAGCCAGCGAACGCAAGCAAGCAAGCATGTTATGTATGTGAGTGTAACTTCATATGTTTGTGTACGTGAGTCTGACATCTCATGTTTGTGTATGTGAGTGTAACATCTCATGTTTGTGTATGTGAGTGTGACATCTCATGTTTGTGTATGTGAGTGTTACTTCATATGTTTGTGTATGTGAGTAAGACATCTCATGTTTGTGTATGAGAGTATGACATCTCATGTTTGTGTATGTGAGTATGACATCTAATGTTTGTGTATGTGAGTATGACATCTAATGTTTGTGTATGTGAGTGTGACATCTCATTTTTGTGTATGTGAGTGTGACATCTCATTTTTGTGTATGTGAATGTGACATCTCATGTTTGTGTATGTGAGTGTGACATCTCATGTTTGTGTATGTGAGTGTTACTTCATATATTTGTGTATGTGAGTAAGACATCTCATGTTTGTGTATGAGAGTATGACATCTCATGTTTGTGTATGTGAGTATGATATCTAATATTTGTGTATGTGAGTGTGACATCTCATTTTTGTGTATGTGAGTGTGATATCTCATGTTTGTGTATGTCAGTGTGACATCTCATGTTTGTGTACGTGAGTGTGACATCTCCAGATACCTTCTCATATCCCAGTCTGTACTTCAGGGACACGCCACATTTATTATAATAAAGAAAGTCGTTCACTATTGAAAATTACATTATTACAGTTTATATGGCTACAGAGACCAGTGACCAGGCATCAATATGTGTGTACGCTTTGGTATTTTGTTTTAATGTTGCAATTTAAGTTGGTTGTGTGTATGTGAAGAGTCACGGTAGCGCAGTGGTTATGTGTATGATGTCTAATGTGACGGTATCGCTGTGGTTATGTGTACGATGTCTCGACATATGGAACCACGACCAATTAATTACCTGTCATCACGACAGTCTAGAAGTCGGGGTCGCTGTTTGCGCAGTCCAGAATGTTGACACAGTTCCATCAAGAATTTCGCAAACATCTGCCGCATGGCCAAACCATTCCTCAATATTGGGAACACAACATCAATACTTATCCCTTCTTCGTCCTCAAGTTCAGGTCTAGTGACTCCACGTGACAAAAGTCCACACTTGCTCAATGCACTCATCATTTGGGCTTGTTGAAGGTCAAGGGAAGAAAGGTCTGTTGTCGGCAGATGTGTCCCTGCCTGTTGGTGTCAATGTGGTGATGTGTACGTGAATGAAGTCACAGATACATGTGTGTAGGTGGTGATGTGTACGTGAATGAAGTCACAGATACATGTGTGTAGGTGGTGATGTGTACGTGAATGGAGTCACAGATAAATGTACGTACGCGGTGATGTGTAGTGAATGGAGTCACAGATATATATGTGTGTGTGGTGATGTGTACGTGAATGGAGTCACAGATACATGTACGTAGGCGGTGATGTGTAGTGAATGGAGTCACAGATATATGTGTGTAGGTGGTGATGTGTACCTGAATGAAGTCACAGATACATGTGTGTAGGTGGTGATGTGTACGTGAATAGAGTCACAGATATATATGTTTGTAGGTGGTGACATGTACGGGAATGGTGTCACAGATATAAGTATGTAGGGGTGATGTGTACGTGAATAGAGTCATAGTTATATGTATGTAGGTGGTGATGTGTACGGGAATGGAGTCACAGATGTATGTATGTAGGTGGTAATGTGTACGGGAATGGATTCACAGATATATGTATATAGGTGGTGATATGTACGGGAATGGAGTCACAGATACAAGTATGTAGGTGGTGATGTGTAAGTGAATGGAGTCACAGATATATGTATGTATATGGTGATGTGTACGTGAATGGATTCACAGATATATGTATGTAGGTGGTGATATGTACGGGAATGGAGTCACAGATACATTTGTGTATGTGGTGATGTGTACGTGGATGGAGTCACAGATACATGTATGGAGGTGGTGATGTGTATGTGAATGGAGTCACAGATATATGTGTATAGATGGTGATGTGTACATGAATGGAGTCACATATACAAGTGTGTAGGCGGTGATGTGTACGTGAATGGAGTCACAGATACATGTATGTAGGTGGAGATGTTAAAATCAATGGAGACACTGATACATGTATGTAAGTAGTCACATATATTACAATATGTTACTCATGTCATACATGCATACAAAGTGAAGAGTAAGTTAATATGCTTACAATATAGTACATTTTCTTAGCATACATTTAAAGCAATCATCATCAGCATTCCCTGCCAGCCTATTAACTTGTTCATTCTTCCGTACCTCCGCAGGGCCCGGGCGGAAAATCCATACAATTCTCACAACTTGTGACCTCTGAAGCGAGGAGAGCCATTCCACACGACACATTCCTTTCTCCACCTTACTAAGCATACTTCTTGAATCCGTGATAAATACACTGTGTGTTGTAGTGGTCTCCTCTAACCAACGGAAGAATGCCGCTGTGACTGCTTCCACATCAATTCTCATAATTGTTCAGAATAATTGTTCAGAATAATTGTTCAGAATAATTGTTCATTATAAATGTTTAACTATAATTGTTCACTATATATGTGTGTGCGTGTGGGAGCGAGAGAGAGAGAGAGAGAGAGAGAGAGAGAGAGAGAGAGAGAGAGAGAGAGAGAGAGAGAGAGAGAGAGAGAGAGAGAGAGAGAGAAAGAAAGTGGGTGTCAGAGAGAGGGAGAGAGTGAATGTGTGTGTTCGCACGTGCATGCGTGTGTGTGGAGAGAGTGATTGAGCGAGAAATGGTGGGGGAATGTGTCAGTGCATGCATTCGTACGTGTATGTGTGAGAGTGAGTGAGGGAGTGTGTGCGTGCGTGCATGCGTTCATGTGTATGTGTAAGAGAGTGTGATTGAGAGAGTGAGTGTGTGTGTGAAGGATTGTGTGTGAGAGAGTGAGACAGTGGGAGAGTTGATGTGTTAGTGTGTGTGTGAGCGCGCGCATGCGTGTGAGTGTGTGTATATGAAAGAATACACAGAGAGAGAGAGAGAGAGAGAGGGAGAGAGAGAGAGAGAGAGAGAGAGAGAGAGAGAGAGAGAGAGAGAGAGAGAGAGAGCTGAGCAGATGCATGTCATGTAACACGAATGTTATGTAACACGCGAATCCATACGTTTGTGTAATCTCATCTGTCATATTATCAGTTAAATACCATTTGATTTTATCATGCATAACATAAACTCATGTTCATTACTGTAGTTTGAGTGAGAGAGTCAGTGAGTGTTAATGAGAGACAAATTGAGTGAGCGTGAGAGTGAATGAGTGAGCGGGAGAGTGAATGAGTGAGCGGGAGAGTGAATGAGTGAGCGGGAGAGTGAATGAGTGAGCGTGAGAGTGAATGAGTGAGCGGGAGAGTGAATGAGTGAGCGGGAGAGTTAATATGTGTGTGTGTGTGTGTGTGTGTGTGAGAGAGAGAGAGAGAGAGAGAGAGAGAGAGAGAGAGAGAGAGAGAGAGAGAGAGAGAGCATCACTATTTTTACGTCACATACTTTTTATGTACACATTTTTCTCCATGTTTAACATTTTTATGAGACTGCTCATGACAAGTGACAGTGTATGTGTGTGAGTAAAGTGTGTGAGTTTGTTCATACTAGTTTCAATACTAACGTGAGACATTTTGTATGTGTCTAGATGTGAGGAAGTGTGAGTGTGTGTGGAGGATGTGTGTGAGTGTGGGGATATGTGTGGGTGGGGGAATGTGTAGATGGGGGTATGCGTTTGGATGGGTTGGGGTGTGTGGGTTTTGGTGGGTAGTGATATTTGTGGGTGTTGGTGGGATGTGTGGATGGATGTGTGGGGATGAAAGTAAGAGTGTGGGAATGGGTATGGGGGATGTGTGTATGTGTGGAGGATGTGTGTATGGGACGGATGCGGGGGATGTGTGTTTATGTGGGTGGAGATGTGTGGATGGTTTGAGGAAGTATGTGTGGGAGGCGGGGTTGTGTGGGTAGGGGATTGTTTTGGGTGGATTGGGGATACAAGGGCGAGTGGGGAGAAGTGTATGGTGTGTGGGTTTGAGATATGTGTGCGGTGTGTTGGTGGGGGATGTGTGAATGATGTGTGGGTGGAGGGTATGTTTGTGGTGGTATGGGTGAGGATATGTGTGTGGGTGGAGGATAGTGTGTGGTGTGGGGCATGTGTGTGATGGGTGGGGTATATGTGTGGGTGAGTAGGGGATGTGTGGTGGTTGGGGGAATTATGTGGGGGTGGGTGGGATATGTGTGCGTGGATGGGGAATGTGTGGGTGGGGGTGTGTGAGTGGCATAGGGATGTGTAGGTGGGTGAGGGAGTTGTATGTGTCGGGGTGGGATGTGTGAGTGGGTGGAGGATGTGTGTGGGTAGGGGTATTGTGATCGAGAGATGTTTGGTTGGGAGTGGGTGGGTGGGGGTGTGTTGGTGCGTAGTGGAGGATGTATGCGTGAGTGAGTGTGTGTTGGTGGACGGGTAGGGAATGAGTGTGTGGGTGGGGAGAGGTGTGTGGTGTGTTGGTTGGGGATATTGTGTGGGTGAGTTATGTGTGTGTGGGTGGGGGATTTTTGTGGTGTGTGAGTGGGGGTATGTGGGGTGGATGGGTAAGGGTATCTGTGTGGGTAGGAATATTGTGTGGTATCTGGGTTGGGGATATGTGTGTGGTGTGTAAGTGGGGATGTGTTGGTGAGGGATATGTGTATGTGTGGTGCGTGGGTTGGGAATAGTGCGTGGTAGGGGGTGTATGTGATGTGCGGGTGGGGGGTTGTATGGTTGGGGATTGGGTTAAGGCATGTGTGGGTGGGTGGAAGTTGTATGTGTGGGTGGTGGGGTGTGTGTGAGTGGATTGGGGATGTATGGGTGGTTAGGGAGATGTGTGTGTGTGTGTGTGGGGGGGGGGGGGGTTAGGGACATGTCAGTTGGTGGGGATGTGTGTGTTTGGTTTAGGGATGTGTGAGTGGATGTGCGATGTGTGGTTTGGTGGGGGATTGTGTGCGTGGGTGGGGAAAATGTGGTTGATGGAGATGTGGCCGGGGGATGGGTGTTTTGAGGTGTGGGTGCGGAGAGGATGTGTGGGTTAGGATGTGTATGTGGATGGGTGTGGGATGTGTGGGTTGGTGGGGGATCAGGTGAGGGCAGTGTGTGTGGGTGGGGGGATGTGCGGGAGGGGGATGGGTCGGTTGGTGGGGTATGTCTGTGTCCCTTGGTTTGCGTGTGTGTTGGTAGGTGGGTGTGTGTGTGTGTGTGTGTGTGTGTGTGTGTGTGTGTGTGGGTGGGGTGATGTATGGATAGGTGGGAGATGGGCCTCATTACATGGTAATTAGCCATGTTTATGTTTACAACATTCATTTCACAATGTGTCAAGATCTCCAATAAGATCTTACAGAGGTAAGGAGAGTAAACATAAGTCTAGTAGGGAGACACCAGACAGGAGAGACACCAAGCACTATTAATAGCCTCACAAGGAGACACAATTGTGTCAGACCAGGGGCCAACACGTACAACTGAGCGAGGGCTTTCCCCAAGCCATTGGGAAGCTTGTCCTTGCGAGTAACCGTGAAGTGCCCGGTTACTCGAGCTCACAAGCCAGCGTGCTTGCGAGACCATGCACGCAATAATAGCTACTGCACGGAGAGGACAGTGTCCGTGCTTGTCCACGCAACGTGTAGCGTGCGAACAGACCCCGACTGGAGACGGTAGAGAGCAGACGTATCCTTAACAAATGCTATAGTTTCTAGGCAATAGGCAAACATTAGGCTATTCGTGTAGATTGTGATTTCGAGCATCATTTCTCACCACTTCATTGCATTCATGTTATATAATGATGATGAAGTATAACGCTCGCAGAGCCATTCAAATGTCGGCTCTTAATAAATTGCATTCCTTTCGCAAATGTCACGAGTTGTTATTTCGTGCGGTGCGAAAGTAGGGGAGTCCTGAGAATCTGCAGTGAACAAGTCGCTGACAGGCAGGACCCCAATTGGTGTCAGAACACAGTGAACCAACGCCAGCAGCCCAATTGGTGTCATAATACAGTGAACCAACGCCAGCAGCCCAATTGCTGTCAGAATACAGTGAACCAACGCATTCTGAGCAGTCATAGCAGCATTTGGTGTAATATTCAACCAACAGTTTACGCCAGCAGGCAAGTGGTGTTATAAACCACTAAACCAACGCCAGCTATCGATTGGTATTAAAAGTTCTGAACCAGCATCAGTTCATTGCACGATTCAACATCATTGTTGTGTGATATATTTCAAAGTAATGCAAATTTGTTTCTATACATGACATAAATAATTTTCTTTGGCAAATTATGCGATCACCAATGTGTGGAGGGTGAACCACAATTGAGCCAAATTAAATCGGTAAAGTGTGAAATTCTACCAATATTAATTAGAAAGTGTGTTATTATACTAAAAAAGCAATTGAAATGTATACCATCATCAGTGAACATTACCATCGTAACCACCGTGTACATTTCACTGCGTGTGATACAGCCATCAGTGTCACCATTCTACGAAGTTAATAAATAGATTAGCGACGAACGGCAGCCTAGAACTAAGTTACACCATAGTCAGAAAGTGAAGACAAGACGACATCGACTGTCATACGACGAATCATATCACTTATCATCTAACAATCATTCAGACGATCATATCAATCATCCATTAACACCATTTATCACTATCTATCACATTTTTTGATTCATCATTCGCATGAAATATAAGCTTGTATTGACAACTTAAGCGTGTGTCTAATTTTTGCTGCTCTACTAACCAGAAGCAGCCCTTGTGTTATCAAGTCAAACCATTTTGTAAGTGTGAAAGACAGCGGTGGAACATCCCAAGTACCGTACTTTCCAAAGAATTAGATGAGTATATTTTCCGAATATTTTGGTATGCTCTAACTTAATCATGCATCTTCTTTTCGGTAAAAGATGTACACTTACTAACACATTATTATAAACTATTGTGTGAAAATTATTGTATTATCATTTTGAACTAACATTACGCCACAAAATGGCGTCACTAAATGAATGTATCCAGGCGGGCATCGCAATGGGCCACACTGGAGATAAGCTAGAAAAATGGGCGGATCAAAAGTATAAAGAAGAAATAGCTCGCATGGAAAAGAAGGCTGCTTTAGAGAGAGACGAAAGAGCATTAGAAAGGCAGAATCAAAAAGAAATGAAAGAGATCGAGGCAGCTACCAAACAGAAACAGTTAGACTTAGAGCAGGCTAACAAACAAGCAGAGGAAGCCACCAAACAAAAGCAGATACAAGTAGATTCAGAAACTAGACTAAAGATGAAGGAAATGGAGGTAGATTCTAACATACAAATAGCCTCTAGCAAACAAAAAAGCCAAGAAGAACAAAACAAATTTAGTAAGTACAAGGGCCTTATCAAACCATACAGTGTAGGTGATTCTATTAGCGCATGGACTGAAAACATAGAATTCCAACTAAAAACACAGAAAATACCATTAGATGATTGGGCAATGATTTACATGAGAAACCTGAGTGGGGAGCCTTTAAAAGTAATAGAATCCATACCTATAGAGCTTAGAAACAATTATCAGTACATACACGATAGGATAATGCAACATTTTCTTTTAGACGCTACTGGGTACCAAATTCAATTCTCACCGATTAGGCCAAAAGCAACTGAAACCTTCTTAGACTACATCTCTAACGTGCAGAGCACATTTAAAAAGTGGACTAGAGCTGCTAAAGTAGGAAATAACTATGAAAAACTAGAAGAGCTGATGGTAATGGACAAAGTGATTTCTACCTTTCCTACCCGTTTTGCAAAGTTTTTACAACAGTCAGATATTGAGTCCATTCAACAATTAGAGAAACGGGGGTCAGCTTATTTTTCATCTAATCGGGACATATTTAAAACTACATCACATGACACAGAAATTACAGCTTTTGCAAATAAAGTTCCTGATAGATCTTACAACCAGAAAGATTACCGTAAGAATGACAAAACACATCAGAAACCACCTCGATGTAACTATTGCAATCTTTTTCATCCGGCTTACTCGATGTGGGATAAGAACCCCACATATCCGTCACACTTAGAAGCAGTATTAAAGAAGCAAGAAAGCAAAAGATCATCCTTTAAACGTGCTGTTAAATGTTATTTTTGTTCAAGTTATGGCCATTATAGCAATAAATGTATTGGGAGACAGAGAATGAAGGCAAATAATGCAGCACTCATCGATACATCATCAGATGATGAGAGTGACATTGATCCGGAACTTGTGAATGTGTTGCCAACGAATGAATGTCAGAGTGTATCATCAGTAACAGATATTTTAGACTTTAAGAATTGTAAAGTATGCCATCAGTTTCATGCGGAGGGTAAATTGAATGTGGGACACATAATACATTGTTCAAATGAAGATGCTAGCGCAGCATGTGCCTCCAGAGGGAAACTTAAGTTCTACGATGCACTGGTCAATGGTAAACCATGCCAATGTTTAGTTGATAGCGGGAGCACTCTACTTGGTTTAAGGAGAGAACTTGCTAGACGAGAAGATTATACGGGTGAATTTGTCAAATGCCGTACTTTCTCTGGAACAATCGAGAAATATCCACTGGCAAAAGCGCATATCAATACCCCGTTCCTTACCGGCACATTTACGTGCGCTATCCTGCAAGATCCATGCACTGATCTTATTTTAGGATGCCTAGATGCATTGAAAGAATGTACAGAAGACGACATAAGAGCCTGGAAAGATACACATATGACCAACGCTGTAACTAAGTCAGATACAGAAACAAACTATACTGACTTACAAAACGAAATGCTACAGCTATTAACACCAAGTGGTGCAGATACCAACACTACTCGACGAAAATTGATCGAGGTACAAAGCACCGACCAAACAATCACACCGTATTTTAACTTGTTGTGTGAGCGAAAGAAAGTGTCTAAAAATGCTTCCTGGTACTTTAGAAAATTTAACGGAATTCTCATACGCTATTACACATATAATAACCGTGAAATTCAGCAGACGGTGTTACCTGTAACATACCGACACAATGTGCTAAAAATCGCACATGAGTCACCGTTTGCTGGACATTTGGCCTATTATAAAACGCAAGCCAGAGTTCTATCACAATTTTACTGGCCTAAATTCTGTTCCGACATAAAGTCTTTCTGTCGTTCTTGCACTGTATGTCAACAGCTTGTACGAAAGAGAAAGCATGTGAAGGCCGAAGTTCAACGGTCAGTACTAGCATCTAGACCACATGAGAGTATAGCTGTCGATATTGCTGGATCCCTAATGCAGGTGTCGAGTAATGGAAACCACGATTATGCAAATAAGGGTGCGAAAACTATTCACCTCGAACCAAACCAGAAGGTTTTGCTTCTACTACCCGACTAAACAGTAATATGTTACTAACATCCTGGCAAGGGCCTTTCACCGTTGAACGTAAAATATCAGATGTGGATTATGAAATATCGATAAAAGGACACTTAAAGATATTTCATATCAACATGCTGAAACCATATTTTTCACGACAAGAACAACAGACAGACGAACAAATTGCACCAACACCAAGCAATGAGACGACAGACATACACAACACAACTTCACTAGATAGGGCGACACACGACAGCGACAACGCAAACACACTTAGCCAGGTAACAGCACACACAGCTAGCACCACAACAGTATTAAACGAGACAGACGAAGACGAGATGGAATTACCAGTTCCTACGGTAGACGCGACTGCGACCATTGACAGCATAAAGATAGAAACGAAACTGACAGATGACCAACGACGACAAATCATAGAGCTAGTGACAGAGTACAGAGATATATTCTCCGACATCCCAGGAAAGACAGATAGAATAAAACATTCTATCATTCTGACTGACACCACACCAATCAAGTGTCGACCTTATTCTATCCCTTTAAACTATAGGTCGAACCTCGACAAAGAAATGCTATCTCTCGAGTCGAGCGGAATTATTCAGAAATCTCAGTCAGAGTATTCTTTCCCTATTGTCCTTGTCGCCAAAAAGGACTCTACTATTCGACTCTGCGTCGATTATCGCCGCTTAAACAAAATAACCAAAATCGACGCTGAACCGATTCCATCATGTGAGGATCTTATCTTGGACATGTCTACATCTCGCATATTTAGCAAGATTGACCTCACGAAAGGTTATTGGCAAGTCCCGATGGAAATAAATTCTATTCATCTTACAGCTTTCTCCACTCCTTTAGGACTTTATGAGTGGCGCTTTCTTCCTTTCGGCCTTCGTAACGCTCCTGCGACTTTCGTCCGTCTAACTAGGGATCTTCTCCATGGGATGACTAATATTTCAACTTATATTGATGACATATGCATCCATACAGAAGACTGGACAACACACCTACTGAAACTTCGACAAGTCTTCGACAGGTTGCGATTATTTGGGCTCACAGCGAAGCCGACCAAAGTAGAGTTGGGCATGGAACAAATTGACTTCCTGGGTCATACCATCTGCAGGGGCCAATTAAAAACTGATGACAGAATCGTCACCAAGATTCTGAATTTGACAATGCCAACGACCAAGAAACAGGTCCGAAGTTTACTGGGTCTGGTAAACTACTATAGTAAATTCATTCCAAATCTGGCGGAAATCACCAGTGTTTTTTCTAACATCTTAAAAGCTTCGGCTAAGTTATCTGTAAAAGATGCAGGATTAATTAGTGCGTTATCAAAATTGAAACATCTTTTCAGCGTTCCACCTATCCTTCGTATGCCTAACCCAAAACTCACTTATTTCTTACGCACAGATGCGAGTGCCATATCCATATCTGGGATACTAGGACAGTTCTACGACGGGACGTTCCACCCCGTAATGTACGTAAGTCGCAAGATTACCCCTGCTGAATCAAAATACTCAGCATCAGAATTGGAGGGCCTCAGTTTGATCTATTGCGTCAAGAAATTTCATAGATTTTTGGCAGGAGCACAGTTTGTAATCGAATCCGATAACTCTCCGTTGTCTGTGATGCAGTCTGGACTTCCTACCAATAACAGAATTTACAGGTGGGCTTTGATTCTCCAAAATTACACGTTTACCATCCAGCACTTAAAAGGAAGATTGAACACTGTTGCAGACATTTTGAGTCGACCATCATCCATTGAAATACCTGATTTACAGGAAGGGATCGACCACAGACCACCAGAAACAGTGACACGGTAATGTTAGATAACTCAGTGCCGTATGTGGTAATTATGAAACATTGTAAGTGCGTTATCAACGCCAAATATGTAACCTGTGTTAAAGTAACAGTGCTATGAGAAGTGTAACGAACAGACGCAGAAGTAACATGCGCTGACACATACATAAGCTAGAAGAACATTAAAGTGTTAGCTATGAACCTACATAACTTAGTAGGAAACTATATTTATACACTATCCACGAAGGAGAGCATAAAAGACTTTGCCGAAATGAACTATGTTATAATAGTCTACAAAGAGTATTGCTCCATCTTCACAACGCAAAGGAGGACGTCGATTTAGTGTAATTAGATATAAAAATGTAACTGTGATATATGTATATTATTATTTTATTAACAGTACCTATAACTTCAATTTTCTATTAATAATTGAATTGCAAATTGTTCAAATGCATATATAACTTTATTTTGTTATTTGGTAGTTAGAAATCACCATAATTTAGTTATTAACCCATTTAATAGAACACCAATTATAGAAATACGATTGTTAGATATTATATTAGTTTATTACCATATAATCATAATCATTTATAAATTCATTTATCTAAAATATCATTTCCAAACTAACCCAACCATTTAGGAATTAATATCATCTTTTTCACAAATAACACTTTAAGGTAATTAACCCAATTCACTTAAATGAAAGTATTTATTAGATTATTTCCCTTGAGGGTAATTTAGGTCAGCACACCAAAACTATGTAAGTTACTACTACAGGATCGGTAACAAACCATCCTCATAACTATGTATATAATGTATAGACATGACACGTGCAAACAAAACGCACAGTCATTTGGCGTGATTACTGTTATAATTCAGCCAATCGTTTAATGTATATATGTAATATTCATGTATTTGATGCTATGAAACATATTTTAATGACGAGAGAATGTTTGAGTGAAATAAAGGTATGAAAGTGAATGAAAGATGTATGCAAGAAGAATAAATGCGAGGAGAGAATGCGAAAATTAGTAAACATTGGAAGAAAGAGAGCGAGAGAGAAAGACAGCGGAAAATTTTTTCCACCGCTGTAAACGTCTTATTTTGACTTGTCTGTGTCATCTGTGTAGCAATGTGTTGTCGAGTTTTTATGTGTGTTACTGCCATACTTTAATAGAGTATATAGAGAACGTACTTTGAGCTTCAGAAAGCGGAGTTGTGGTCACAAATAAGAATAACGAACGTTTGTAACCACAATAAACTGATTTACGGCGCTCGAAGGAACACACACATTTAGTACACTAACGCATACACATGTTAGAGAGTTAAGTACACTGTAGTTAATTAGAAAACACGCAAACAAACAGGAAAACAAACATATAAACGATGCACACACTATTCAGTTCAAAGAACAATAACTTTAAATTCAGGGGACACAATAACTTCTTAGAAACCGTTATGTAACATTGAATATAGCTTTTCACAAGCGGAAGCGAGAAGGTGAAAAGTAGTACTATGTGTATAAGAGTTGGAGGGGATATTAATGGGAACATGAACACTTTGTGCTCATGTGTTGTACTCAGAATAGAGTCAACTTGTATGTGTGTTGTCATTTCGGGCAATTTGAGGACAGGTCAAGACAGAAGTCAATAGGTGAAAGTCAAAAGACATAGGGTCAAACGACGGAAGCCAGGACATAAGTCATAAGACAATGGTTCCGGTCCAAAACAATTCCCAAAGATATCTATAAAGCCAACTATACTGATACATGGGCTACTTAATTAGCCAAGTGAAGAGGTAAAGCAGTGTGAGTAAAGGAAGAAGAGAGTTGTTCTATCCCCAAACTAGAGAGTTTAACTTATTGGATATCTGACAAAATTGGAGCAACCAATTTTTCTTTGTGACCAGAAGTGTTACAAACAGGAGTTAAAGTGAAGTAACACTTCACAGCGAGGAGGGGAGCCTGTCAATATCTCCAATAAGACCTTACAGAGGTAAGGAGAGTAAACATAAGTCTAGTAGGGAGATACCAGACAGGAGAGACACCAAGCACTATTAATAGCCTCACAAGGAGACACAATTGTGTCAGACCAGGGGCCAATGCGTACAGCTGAGCGAGGGCTTTCCCCAAGCCATTGGGAAGCTTGTCCTTGCGAGTAACCGTGAAGTGCCCGGTTACTCGAGCTCACAAGCCAGCGTGCTTGCGAGACCATGCACGCAATAATAGCTACTGCACGGAGAGGACAGTGTCCGTGCTTGTCCACGCAATGTGTAGCGTGCGACAGACCCCGACTGGAGACGGTAGAGAGCAGACGTATCCTTAACAAATGCTATTGTTTCTAGGCAATAGGCAAACATTAGGCTATTCGTGTAGATTGTG